>JAXQQM020058404.1:0-242537 GCA_034641835.2 Pinus albicaulis | reverse complement strand
TACACCATCGTGAGAGGACTGATTTAAAAGTTGAGGATCAAACTTCCTCCAGGGTTTTCCTCCCAGTGCCCCTAATACAAATATTATGATGTAAAAGTCTTTTCTGAAACATGACACTTTCACTCCATCACCATGACTTTTGGTTTGGGTAATCTCCTTGACGGTTCATCATACCTATGGTCCATCATACCATCACTTTGGTTTTGGGTCAATGCTACCAACTCATTTCATTGTCACCGATATGTTCAAGAGAAGTCATCCAGTAATTCCTCATCTTCTACAATACTCATAAACCTTTATTTCCATGACATTCATCCCTAAACATTGTTATATCAAGTCACATTTTGTCTCCAAAATCATTACTCTCGGTTCATGATAAAGTTGCTTCCTGTTGACATCATATCATCATCAAGGAAGTTATCCGAACATGGGCCTATATCTGTAGGCATGTCTATATCGGGTGACATTATGATGTAGATGAATTTTTGAATTATGTACATGTTATGATAGTTTATGTGCTGAGAATGGGTATGCCTCCCTCAGTAATTCATGTCTAAGATGTAAGATATCATGATGTAATGTATTGAAAATTGATGCAGGTCACTGTTTGCTTCATATCCTACTCATCACATCGTAAAGCATCTCATCTAAATATTATTTGGAAGGTCCAGAAGGGAGAAACCTGTCAATGATGTAAGGATGTTTCTATGTTAACTTCTTGGATGATGAGTTGATGTCAACAGGAAGAAAACTTATCGTGAAATGAGAGTAATGATTTTGGAGACAAAATTTGAGTTGATATGGCAATGTTCAGGGATGACTGTCATGAAAATAAAGGTTTATGAGTATTGCTGAAGATGAGGAATTACTAGATGACTTCTCTTGAAAATATCGATGACATTGAAATGAGTTGGCAGCAATGACCCAAAACTGAAGTGATGGTATGATGGGCCATAGGTACGATGAACCTTCAAGAAGATTACCCAACCAAAACGTCATGGTGATTGAGTGAAAGTGTCATGTTCAAGAGCGACCTACTACCATAAAGTGTTCTGGTCTTTTTCCCAAATTTTCCCCAGTTATTGCTGACTAGTACCTCCTTATTTTTTAACAAGCTTGAGGAGGGTAACATATGCTTGATCTATAATTAGACCTTTCGGGTGAATCCATCACTATTTAATGATTTAACGAGTCTAGCAATAATGAAACTCAATATTGCCATGATAGACACGTCTGTTGCTATTTTATGTTTTAACGAGTCTAACGACAGTGAAAACCCGGTCCTTTTTCATGTTTAGAGAGTTTGAAAAAAAGGGACAAAAAGAAAACTCCATGAGTTCTTTTTCATAAATTTGTCGCTCAGGTCCGAAAAAGTGTAAAATGATACCCAAGAAAACCTCTTAGCCATGTTCAACTAAGGTGTTCCTTTTTCATAAATAATCCATCTCATTACGGAAAAGGGTTAAACTTATACTGAGTATATGTCGTTTCATTTAATTTTACAAGCTCGAAAAGGCAAGTGCTCGACAATGTTTTCACATTATCGGATTCTAAAAAGAGCTAAAAGAAGACTCCATGGGGTTCCTTTTTCGCATTTATCAAAGCTCGAAAAAGAGATAAAAGCATGCATAAATTCCTTTTTCATTTTTATCAAACATCGAAAAAAGAGGATAAAAGTATGCTTTGTGGCCATATAATTCTTGAATATGTGTGCACACTAAACTCACTGTATCAACTGTAAAACCTATTCAAAGAACCATCAAATGAATTAAAAATACCCGTTTCATAGTAAAAATGACCATAGTCACAACATTAAATATGATTTAAAATAATCAAAATGACTAATAAAATGAGTTTTTACCATTTCATAGTTACCATTTGAAAATTAGGAGCTCTGGACAATTTTTTCCCTCAAACTTCAGTGGTCGATTGCGATAGTTTCAGTGGACGATTTATCTTGCCGTTTGATTTAGTTTGGATCTATGAAACTTCTCTTTCTTTTAGTATAATTTATGTTGCATTTCATGGTAAATTTGTAGGGTTTTGAGCCCCTTAGGGTAAATATATTATGTATAGAGGGAAACACACCCTTGAATGTCGAAAGGTGTGTTGTAGTGCACTGAAATTGAAGTCTAGGTGCACTACAATGCTCTGTCCCTTGACCTGGGGTGCGTTGGGCACATTTCTCATTTTTGTTTCTTCCTATGTGCCCATAATTTCCACTAAATGGATCCTAATTGTTATATCATTTTTGGTCATCTAACCTACTATCATTAGATGGACCCAAGTACACCAGGTAAGACCAATTTTACCCTAAGTAAAATTGCTTTCACTATGTAAAATAACTTAATAAAACACATTTATTAGGTTGTTTATGGTCTAAACAGGAAACCCCAAAAGGAAATATTAAACAAACCTATATTTGCTTGATTTTCCTGGTCATGTTTAACCCAAAACAAAGAAATTAATTAGATAAATCTTTATTTATCTTATTATTTTCTAGGAATAATTATTTAAACCTTATTTAAATAATATTCCTTGTTAAATATGATTAAATCACCCATAAATAATTAAATAAATCATTATTTATTTGATTATCTTTTAACCACCTCCTTAAAATGATAAATAAATCATTTATTTATTTATTATTCACAAATAAAGGGATTTGACCCAAGTCAAATACTTTTTCCTCCCAACAAATATAATAAAATATTCCATAAAAGGTGGATCTAGATTTGGTTAATGTTATTTTAATCATGCACCAAGATCTAGAATGACCCAATATTTTGTTATAAATAGGAGGGTTTTTCCTACCATTCTTCACCTTTTGTTACCTATTAGATCACTCTGGATCTAAACTCTTGGTCTGACTTTGAGCCATTATCATTGTCATATTTTCCATTATTTGCTGTGTGAGCTCCCTTTGAGTTCTATCTTTGTCTGGGTTTTCTACACCAACAGGAGAGAGAAATGCTAGATCTGAAGTGCTGAGGACTTCCAAGAACCCATCCCATCGAGGAGAATTGGAAACACCTTCTTTTTTTCCTCCTAGGTGCCCTTAATACAAAAAATTCTTTCAAAAATTGTTCTTGTCTTGTCTATTGGATATATGGAGCAAAACCTTCTTTTTACTGCTTAATGTCTTTCTATGCATAGATCTGGTTTTTGCAACTCTTGTCTTGATCAACTAACTGCAGATCTGAAGATATTGGCAGCCATATTTGATGTTAGGGCTATTAGTTATGCGTAGCTAAAGTGGTCTTTTTTCGTACACTTCGACAAAGGATTCATACTAACAACTGGCGACTCCACACGGGTTTTCAATTACGACCGCTGTCGTTTTTCATATTCCTGCATATCCAGCTACTTCAGACCCTAGGGTTTCTTTTCAGCTTTTTTCTTTTTTTTTTCCTATTTTCATGTGGTTTTTCACCTATAAAACCCTAAAACATTAAAATTTCTAACTTCCACGTGTTTCTGGCCCTATTGCGCAGGTGATAGACATCAGCCGCAACTGAGACGACAACTTTTCCGGAAATCTGCCGCCGGGACATCCGGAGCTTGAGGTCGCACTTTTCAGCCCAAAAACTGTGACCTGGACCTCCAGGTCGCACTTTTCAGCCCATTTTCTGCAACCTACATAGAAAACAGGTTAGAACCTGCGACCTGGCAATTTTTCTGCTGTTTTTCTGCAATTTTTTTGGGTTTTCCTGAAGCTTCTGTCAGGGTTTTCCAGCCTCTATCTCAGCCCGTTTCGACCTGTTTTTGATATTTTTTTGTCATCTAAGTGGGAACATAACCCCCTAGGGCTTCATTACCCTCCACTTTTGGTAGAAGAGCTTTTATCTGTTTCAAGTCTATTTTTTCAGAGTTTCAGTGCCCCCCCCCCCTTTTCCAGATCCGATTCCTCCTTTTCAAACCCCTTTTAATCAGCTCTTCTCCCTTTCAAATCACCTCCTGAAGATTTGTTTGGATCTACCTTTAGGGCCTCCTCCTTGCCCCTTCTGATTTTTGCTGATTTTCTCCTTTTTTTCCAGCCACCTTGCCTCTGCCTCTTGGCTGTGATTTGCACCTCTTTTCAGCAGATTTCTCCTTTAGATCCCTGTCCCTTTCGACCCTAGATCTATTGGCCTCTTTTTAGTGTGTTTTGACTAGATTTTTTCCCTCTTTTAGATTAGTTTTGAGAGACCCGCCTTCTTTGGTTGGATCGATGCACTAGCAGCTGTTAATTTTCTGTTATTTCAACATTATATACCATTTTTTACAACATTATTTTCAGTTACGCGGCACATTTTTTCTCTTTCTCTCAAAATTAAAAGGGTTTAAAAATTAAAATTAAAGCACGCCACACACTCACCCTAAGCGAAGAAGAGCCTGGTTTACACTGCCAGGCAAAGACTTTAAAATCAATTGACACTGCACCTTTTTGCCCTTGTTTCGACATTGTAATCACTTGATTCTGCACCTCCCTGCCTTTGTCGGTCATTCTTCTTCCCCTCGTGCCGTGTTTGTGTTGTCATCATTGCGCCCCCAAAAGCGCACATCCCAGAGACTTCTCGGCTTTCACCCTCAGTTTCCGATCGGTCGACCTACTCCTTCCCACCGTCGTTGAGTTAGTCCTCCTCCGAGTCCGCACTCCAACTCCTCTTCTGATTCATTGAGTTCTCCTTTTACTTCCAGTTCTCCCCCTGTCACCTTCACTATGTATGGTCTAGGGCCTAACGCTAGCGATAATCCCGGCCCTAATGCTGGGACTGCTACTAGCAGAACCGCCATAGGAACTACCTCAGCTGTGCCCTTGCTCCCCTTCATGGCAGGCCTCAGCCTCCCCGATTTGGACCGATTGATTAATGACCCTATACACCATGACGCTAGTTGGCCTGCTATGCCGACAAAGCTCCCTTCTGACATCCCAAAGTTTGAAGGCCTCGCTAGAGAAGATCCTTCAAATCATGTTCGATCTTTCCACATGTGGTGTTCCTCTATCTCCATTACCGATGACTCTATCCGTCTTCGGTTGTTCCAACGAACGCTTACAGGCGCAGCTTCTAAGTGGTATGTTGATCAACCCACTTCCTCTCATACCACCTTCGCGACTCTTGCTCGGGCTTTTTTATCTTACTTCCATCTTTCCCTTCGTTATGACACTGGTATCGAACTTTTGACTTCTTTCTGTCAATAATCTGCAACCCACCTATCCGATCATGTCCAGGAACGGTGGAGAAGAAAGAGCCTATGTCAATCCCCTACCTTCGAAGACCGTGTCTACATGGACTGGTTCCTTATATCTCTCTTGCCTCATATCAGGAAAGATGTCACATCGCATTTCCCCCAAACCGAAGAAGCTGCCCTCCAACTGGCGTTAAAATATGACTTGATCTACGCTCAGACAGGTTATGTTTATACCGTTCTACCTGATCTCCCCAGACCTGGTAGTGTCAATGCACCGGGGGCACCCCATGCCACCGACGGTATCGTTGGAGCTCTCTCTCCTCCATATGCCCAATCTCCCATGGGTTATGGTTTTCCTGGGGGAGGGGGCAGCACCTGCCACCCTTGTTCCCCTCCTGGTAGCACGTATCAAGGATACCACATGCCTCCTCTTTTGGCCCAACCTCCTGGTCACCATACTGTTACCCACCCACCTTACTATTCATATCCTCAGGTTGGTGCTCCAGCTCCTCCGGCATCAGCACCTCCTCCTCCCTTGCCTTCTCAACCCCTGCAACAGCAGTCACTTCCCCCTCAAGCGCAGGTGGATGCACAACAGGGATTCGTGGGTACCCAACCACCTGACGGATAGGTGGCCACTCAACCTTCCCCTTCTGGTTCCTCCAATTACCAGATCCTCATGATGAACTCTGCTCCACCTCCAACCGTCGACCTTAACCTTCAAACTCGGTCCCCTTAGTACCCCAAGCCTCCCGCTCCGTATGTCCCCGAGTCACCTTCTTCAGGTTCTACAGAGCCTCTTTCAACATCCAATGGTCTCTTGCCTATCCCTCAACCCAACGTTGAGGTTCATACCAAGATTCCTAAAGGACCATTACGCCGAAATGCTGCTTCTGGTCAAGCTGCTCAGTCGTATAGCATAGTAGATGATTTGGCGCAATCTCCTGCTGTCATTTATACATTAGAGCTCCTCCAGTCGTGCCCTTCTCAAAAGAAGGCTCTACTATCTACCCTGGGCGCTGTAGATCTTGCTACTGACCAATTGATTGTTTTTGATGCCCATCAATTAGAACATCCTCCTCTTCTTGCTTCTGTCGCTTTCCAAATCCCAGTCAAAATCTGGAATGCTCACGTTTCTCGGTGTATCATTGATGAGGGGGCATCTACCTGTGTGATGTCCACTTCGGTTTGGAAACAACTCGGTTCTCCTGAGTTGGCCCCTTCCATGATCACCCTTCGAGCGTGGGATGGCCATGCCTCCCAGCCCATTGGCCTATTCCGTAATTGTCCTATCACTCTTGCGGGAAAAACTGTTTGCGTTGACGTTTAAGTCATTGACGCCCCTCTAGATTACAACATTCTCTTAGGGCGGAGCTACACCTATGCCATGTCTGCTGTCCCATCCACGGTTTTCCGCAAGATGTCTTTCCCTCATAATGGAAAGATAGTCACCATTGACTAGTTGACATATCATGAGCCGGAATCTCAGACCTCCCCTGAGACGATCATCTCTCCTGTAGCCAATAAGAAAACAGTCGATTCCTTGACCAGTGTCTCTCCCAGCGTCTACAAAGACTCCTCTTTGCTTGGCACCTTCCCTGGTCTTCCTCATCCTCCTATCTCCGACCCCAGCTCATCGAATTTTTTCATGATGCAATCGTCTCGGGCTGCTCTCAAGCAACCTGCTTTGGCTAGTCAGCAACCGCGCTCTCCGCAACCTGCTCCTAGCCCTTCACCTGTAGCTGATATTCATGAGCCTCTTTACCCACCTCGAATGGTTCCTCCAAGCCTTCGCCATTTAGGAGTCGTCCCACCTAGCCATTACCCCTCCGATCAGATACCGTTCCTAGCTCCCCCACCAGGAGTGTCCACGGTATCGGTCATGGCTACCCTCTCTCTTCCTAACCTGACCCTTAGGATTCCCGTCTGGTAACATGATCCTCTAGTTGCAACCCTACCTGGTCAACCCAAACCTTATATTTCTTTGACCACAGTTCAACTGGTCCTCGTGACTTCTCCCGCTACAACAGTGCCTCAGTCACCTCAACAAGAACCACTTCCTATTGTGACCGCTTCGGGTAAGAAGGGAAAAGCTCACAAGGGGGCATCAAATGACAAGGCTGCCTCGACAAACCCGGCCCCTCCTCGACCTCCACATCATACCATCCAGTGTGCTTTGTGTGATGTTGTCGGTCACGCCACCCATACCTGTCCTGAATTGCTTCATCTCAAGCCCATGGTGAATGTCGCGTTCCCTGAGTCCATGGTCCCAGAAGCCTCTCTTCCTTCCGCGACCACGTCCAAGAACCCAAAGACTATTCACACCAACCACCCCTGTGCTTTGTGTGATCTCCATGGCCATTACACCCAGCTTTGTCCCCGCCTCGAGGACTTCTGCACCTCTCTAGCCGCGGTCTGCCAATTCGAGGCCAAGCGCAATGAGTCCACCTCTCCCCTATTTGCGCATTTTTCTTTCACAAAAATACCAGACATGACTGCTCCCATTGACATTCCCCCTCCTGATGTCGAGATGATGGAGTCTTCATCCAGCATTTTCTACCTATCATCATCCATGAGACCTTCGGGGATCATTCCATCTCAATCTTCCCTTGTTGTTTCGCTTGACCTTCCTTTAGTGATCACCTTGGGCTCAACATCGGTAGATCCTTTATCTTCTTACCCTTCTGTCACCCCTTCTGACGACACGCATGTGAACCTCTCTTCTCATGATGATGATTCAGGTAGCTTTGCCACGTCAAGTGGTATTTCTTCCACCAGTCACCCCATCTTCTAGCATGATGATGACATTATGGAAAAAATCCCCACCCCTAACTTTCTCTATTCCCCCTTACATTGAACCCATGTGTTTACACCACATACCCCTTGTGGCCATTACATTGAAACCCAATGTTTGGGTAAGGGGGCACCCACATTCGAGAGACTAAGAGAAGCAATTCTCCACAACTCTCCTAGTGTATCTAGTCGTTCTGACTTTAGTACCATTATTATTCCACATTTAGAAGAACCTCTAGAGTCCCATATCACTTTAGATCACTCTAAGGATGACACCCCTTATCATTCCTTCATCTTACATCAGCAACTCCATCTCTTATAAATTGTTGTTGACCAACCTATAGCTTTTCTACGAGAGCATCAGTTCATTATCTCCAACTCCTCTCTTTAGGATAGTGACACCAGTTATGCCAACCCAGAAACTTAAAGTCCATTTGCTTCCTATATGCAGTACCAAAAGAGATTGGTAATCCTCCATTCCCTTTCTCAAAACTGCATAACCATAACGAAAACAAATGGCACACCACATCATTAAAATGTGTTTAGATTCCCCCTTTTCTAAATAAATTTTGGCATGACCACACCATGCTTGGGGGCACCTATGCCCCTCAACCATAACCCTCCTCAAAATCAAATTTCTTCACTTGCAACACTCATACTAGGGGCACCATTTGGCCTTCATACTTATCTATGCTTGTGTTGATGTTCGTCATGAGTTACCATCTTGTACTCATTTTTTCATGGTCCCCCATTGGACCTTTACTATGTGGCAGCACCATGAAGTCGCCCTTGTTTAGAGCATCCAAGTGGAGTCATCATCGCATTCATGGAGTCTATCCCGAGTCCCTTTGTACCCCGCCATCGTCCTCCATCCTTCATTGCTTGGTCCCTCTCTTGTGTCACACATTATGGCCTTCAGTCCCACTGTCCCCTATCCCTCATGATATTGTGTCAGTCGCTGCCATGTCATTCATGCCCTTTATTCTCTAACAAGGGAAGTCGTCCATTCACTACTCAGTCCCCTCCATTTCATCATAATCATTGGTATTAGTCTGTCCGTTGCTCTACTATTTTCTCTCGTACCTTATTTGAGGATATCTCATTGCCTCACCTATGGCGGACCTCCTTCTGTCGACATTAGCTCCTTCATTCCGGAAGATAGGTCTATAGGGCAGTGTACCTTGGTTCCAGCTTCCACTCTTGCTCGGTGCCTTGGATCAGGCAAAGGGATCTCTGCTTCTCCTTTGACTTGATTGTTTCTCCACTCCAACTCCTTTCAGCATGCTCGAGATCTGTATACTTGATGGTTCAGTGTTGCAGCAGCAGCTCTTGGTGATTCCCGGGTTTGTGTGAGATGTCTCAACCCTCATGAGGGGGTGGCCCTGCAGGTAGCCCCCCACATGCCCGGATGACCTCTTCCTTGTAGCCTTCGATGCAGCTCCATATATTTGATGATGTTGGCCTTAGCCACTTGTAGCGGCTCTTTGATTTGCATGTATCAGTCAGATTTTGCGAGCCCTTCCCCATTTTCAGGGGGCATTTGGGTTGTATTTGTATCTCATGTACTCAGATATTATTGTATAAGTCCTGGCTGTTATCCCAGGCACATCATGTATGTGGGATTCCTCATTGTATTTTTATCTGGCTTATGTTTATGCCGGCTGTACTTTATGGTTCGGTCACTTGTTTACTAGACACACTATTCTTTTGTACTTTGTCTCAACGGGCATAGGTATGCCTCCCCCACCGCCTTTAGCACAAGTACCCTCTCATAAAAAGAGACTTGTTGCACCTATAAGTCTCGTCTCCTCAGGGTCTAGTTCTTCAGCACATTATTCTACCTCACATTTCTCTCTCTGACTTCCCTTTTGATGTCTGGTGATTGAGTTCTTACAACGTACTTCGGTCATACGATTTGCTCCTAACACTTGCACGCTGGGGGGCAATCTGTTACACCTTTTTTTGGTCATCTAACCTACTATCATTAGATGGACCCAAGTACACCATGTAAGACCAATTTTACCCTAAGTAAAACTGATTTCACTATGTAAAATAACTTAATAAAACAAATTTATTAGGTTGTTTATGGTCTAAACAGGAAACCCCAAAAGGAAATATTAAACAAACCTATATTTGTTTGATTTTCCTCAAGGAATAATTAATTAAACAATAATTTAATTATTATTCCTGGTCATGTTTAACCCAAAACAAAGAAATTAATTAGATAAATCTTTATTTATCTTATTATTTTCTAGAAATAATTATTTAAATCTTATTTAAATAATATTCCTTGTTAAATATGACTAAATCACCCATAAATAATTAAATAAATCATTATTTATTTGATTATCTTTCAACCACTTCCTTAAAATGATAAATAAATCATTTATTTATTTATTATTCACAAATAAAGGGATTTGACCCAAGTCAAATACTTTTTCCCTCCAACAAATATAATAAAATATTCCATAAAAGGTGGATCTAGATTTGGTAAATCTTATTTTAATCATGCACCAAGATCTAGAATGACCCAATATTTTGTTATAAATAAGAGGGTTTTTTCTACCATTCTTCACCTTTTATTTCCTATTAGATCACTCTGGATCTAAACTCTTGGTCTGACTTTGAGCCATTATCATTGTCATATTTTCCATTATTTGTTGTGTGAGCTCCCTTTGAGTTCTATCTTTGTCTGGGTTTTCTACACCAATAGGAGAGAGAAATTCTAGATCTGAAGTGCTGAGGACTTCCAAGAACCCATCCCATTGAGGAGAATTGGAAACATCTTCTTGCTTTCCTCCCAGGTGCCCTTAATACAAAAAATTCTTTCAAAAATTGTTCTTGTCTTGTCTATTGGATATATGGAGCAAAACCTTCTTTTTACTGCTTAATGTCTTTCTATGCATAGATCTGGTTTTTTGTAGCTCTTGTCTTGATCAACTAACTACAGATCTGAAGACATTGGCAGCCATACTTGATGTTAGGGCTATTAGTTATGCGTAGCTAAAGTGGTCTTTTTTCGTACACTTCGACAAAGGATTCATACTAACATATGTAAAGTGGACATGAACTTGGCCATGTGTCCTTCGAGCATGAGATATTTATTTTGTAACCATCATGTAACTATTTCACAGATAGGATAGAGCAATGTAATAAATAGGAGCTAGAGTCCTATTAGGAGATGGTTTCCTTAAAGGGTAGTTGTCAATTTTCCATTAGAAGTTATGTATTTTAGTTATGAAAGGTGTCATAGGAGAATTCAAGGATATAGCCACCAAGAAGATCATCCTTGTTGTAAATAATGTCTATTTAAAGATAAACATCAAAGTAGTAAGGGGTTGGAGAATATTTGCAAAATATTGTTGCTTGTATGTTTTTGACAAATATCAATAATACAAAGTGACATTCTGCTTTATAGACCTAATATTCTCATGAGGTTTTTGATATCTTATTGATATTTATCTAACATTATATAAATTTTAGTAGATTTCATCCCTAATTACTCAGAATTCATAATATTATGCTCTGACTTCCTTTAGTGATGAATTGACTATGTTTCCTTACGTTGTGTGTATGAGTTTGCTCTGTCTAAAACCTCTATCCGCCTCAGCTTCCATGTGAAGAACCATTGTCATTGAAACTACTGATTGTTGACCCCATAAGCTCAATGGTAGCAAGCCTGCATTTTTCAACCTGCAATCATACAAAATAAGTGACAATTTCTATAGAATTAGCCATCTAGTACTATCATTATTCAAAATCATAAACCCCCTTGAGAGAGCCCTCTCAAACTGAAGAGGCTAATCTTCAGTTAGAATTGGTTTGAAACAGTTACACTGAGTTGTTTGATGAGCATCTAATCAAGTTAAATTTGGTGATAACACCACATACATATTGCACTTGGGACAACAACCGAGACTGAATACAATAATATCTGAGTCCATAAGAAATAATAATAACAAAAAAATCCCTGATAAATAGGAATGACTCTAAAAATATGAATGGATCATGTAAATGATACATGCATTGTATGGGCGATGCAAGCAGCTGGATCTAACCCATAAAATATGCGAAGCTGCATCTGATATTGTATCATAATATGAGGTCATATGGGAATGTTGGGGGATACCTAAAGGGCCACCGCATTATGAGGTCTAAAACATCTCACATGCACCTGAGAATCACTTGTACCACTTGTTGGATCACTGAACCATCAAGTATATGAATCTAGATCATGTTGAAGATGAGCGGATGGGAAACAGTCAAGTCAAAGGGAAATGATGAGTCGCTTTGCCTGATCCTAGGCACTGAACAAGAATGGGAGCTGGAAGTAAGGCACACCTCCCTCTAGACCTATCTTCTAGAATGAATGCGTTGATGTCAACACAAGGAGGTCCACCATAGGTGAGATAATGAGGAATCCTCAATTAAGGCATGAGGGATCATATTAAGGCAACTTATGGACTAACACCAGGGATGATTATGGAATAGCGGATACTGAGTAGTGGACGAATGACTTCCCTTGTGAGAGCATAAGAAGCAAGGATGACCTGGCATTGTTTGAATCGACTCCTGGGGGGGCTGGAGGTCAGTCTGATTGGAGGCTAAAATGGGCGACATGAGAGAGGGTAAATAAAAAAAATTAATGGAATATTCTAACAGGAAGCAAGGGGACTCGATACACATTAAATGAATGTGATAGTGACCTAACTCAGATGCTCTGAAGAAGGGTGAATTAATGAGGTTGTCACAGAATAGGTCGGGTGGGGCCATGAAAGCATGAGAAAAAGATGGTTACTCATGAGGAAAATCAACACATGCGCTATCAAGTATGAAGGAAAAGTGGTGCCCCAAGTAAAACTAATGCAAGTGAAGAAACCCAATTTTGAGAGGTGGCAAAGTGACCCTTCTTGGAAAAATGGCTTCCAAGTGAAGTGTCAAATTACCATAAACAAAAGGATACCCATTTCAGAGCTTGGTGAGATATTTCCAACTTTTTTGATGGTTCGTCAAACTGAGCTATCATTTGATCGCAATTGGCGAATGGAAAATTACGGTGATTTCCCTAAAATTTAATTCATTTTCTATTGGAGATGTGGTGAATTTAGAGAGGAGGCGGAGGCGCTAAAGCTTGTGGTGATCCTAGCGGACAAACCGACCATTGGAATTGATATATGTCAGTTGCAGGTTGGTGGTCTTACCCTATACTACTTTTTTAGCGGTTAAGCTTTTTAACTGGGTTCTCGGAGCTCCCGAACAACACTTTTCCATCATCATGGTCGGCTCACACTTTTTGGGGAATGTACTATGACCTAGCTCAAATTTTCCAAAGGGGAAAACTATGAGCTCGTAGGTATAGGTCCTAAAAGTTGCTAGTTGGACATAAAGTGGTTGTTGTCATTTTTTTGACTCGGGACAAGGACTTGATGAGTTAGGATGCAATTTATATTTCTCTAAACTGAAAACCATGATGGGTTTGTACAGGTATGGCAGATTTGAAGATAAAATAGAGAGAGAGAGAGAGAGAGAGAGAGAGAGAGAGAGAGAGAGAGAGAGAGAGAGAGAGAGAGAGAGAGAGAGAGAGAGAGAGAGAGAGAGAGAGAGAGAGAGAGATTTGTATGCCCTTCGTGCCTATATAGAGGGGGATTAGGTGGTTTGAGGCACACTTGCGAGGTACAGGGTTCTCAAGTTGATTCAGAACCCACTGATGAGGGTAGGTGAGTCATTAGTGTCTAGGATAGGTAGAAACTCAGATCCAAACTAGAAGGCATTTATATTGTAGGGGCACATAACCGAGTTAGCCATACATGACATCTACTTCTTGACCAGACTCCCGCTAGTAGGAGTGGTGGGAAATATACATCCAGTATTACCACGAGGGTGAAACATATTAGAGTTCATGGAGTTCCAATGTAGACCGGTTGTGTGTGATAAGGGAACGACCATTCCAATTGGTGATCTACTAACGATATAGACATAACCTGTCACTACAGTAATACTGCGAAACCTAGAAAACCTTGAATTCCACCATATCACTAGGGCACAGATGATGTTGGTTTATAATATTTTGAGTGGGACCTATGATGGTGATGTCATCTGTGAAAAAACACTTGTCACTATGAAAGACATAGGTGAACCATGGTTGTGCTTTTGGTACTGTGTGATGCTCATTCTTCTTCGAGAAGATCCCCACATTTTAGCCTCATTTAGAGATTGAGGATGGGGGCCTCGGGAGGCCAGGAAGTGCTGTTGGGGGTAGCTACTACGGAGAGGAGGAAGTAGGGGTGTCAGATGAGTGTTCCAACCCAAGTTTTTTTCACATTTAAATCAGATGTTGCTGTATATAGATAATTATCCATGCAATGGTATGAACTTTCAGGGGGGCCATGACTTGTCATTTTTGTTGGGTCAAGCATCGCCACCAGATGGTAAGTGAAATTTTCAATACAATATGATTAATTTTATGTTTTTTATGATATGTATGTGGTATTGATTCTTAATTTTTCTATGCAGATATATCATGGTGAAGCTGACAGGGTATATGGGGTTGCAGAGTCCAGTGGAGTGAGAGGAGACCAGAGACTTGTCTATGAGGCTCTGCCAGAGGATGTTTGTTGCAGGTGCGAGTTGATGCTAACCGCCATATCTGAGCGCACTTGGAATGATCTTGAGGACTAGTAAATCGAGGGATGTATAGGGCTACCCTTTTAGTTGCAAGCAGTCATGCAGTGAATGGTGATGGATGGACAAGTTGTGCGAGATCTAGGGGTGTGTGGTGCCCCAGTTTTGATTTTGTAACATTCTATGAGCATGTCGAATGTACTTACAGTAGTGGACTTCAAAAAAATTATGAATTTTTTGACACATATTATGGATATGAATATTTTTATATGTGAAGAGTGTATGGTTTGCCATTTTTTTTATGATTATTGTCTTGTGTTAAATACATTTGACAAGTTCCAATCTAGAATACTGTTTGCAATTTTATTTACATGGTGATTTTGGGCTCTAGGTACATGACTTAATGTAATGATTTCAAATTCATGCACTAAGAACTTCACTCGTAAATATCTTCTAAAAATGACATGGTTATTCACACGATACACATAATTCAATTGCATGACAAGCAGCAAGGAATCGAAATGAACATGAAGATGAAGTATGTGATGATCAAGGGAATCAACTAACAAACCTATCACTACATCATATTTGAAATTGCTATTGGTGAAATATCCAATTCATACGTCGTTGGAGAGGACTAATGAATGAAATGGGGCAAAAATGGCCCAAGATTTCGAGGCTAGATTCTGGGAGAAGCAAATTGCACCATCAGCGTAGCAGATATATGGTGTGGATGATGGATCCAGCTGAAAGGCACCACAAGAAAAAAAATGAGATGATGATGGACAATGCAAGCTACCTAAATACATGACATAAATAAATACACGAATGTAGATGGGAGATTCTATGGTAAAAATTTCTTGAGGTAAAGTCAATTGCAAGGGTTAGGAAGGCATTGGCCTTTTAAATCCTCTAGAATGTATTCTCCCTTGGCCAAACATTGGGTTCCAATGTAATGGCCACAAGGTGTATGTGGATCGAATTCATGGGTTAAATTTCAGGGGCAGAAAAAACCAATCGACCTTAATATGGATGAATTCTTTAGACGCCACATCATACTGGTCATGGGACTGCTATGGAAGGAAGTATGCATGATGGTACATAACATCCCCAGAAAAATTAGCGGTGGTCATGGCCTCCATAATTTCTTCATCAGAATGGAATATGGGATGACTGAAGGAATAGACAACACATGATGCGTCTGAGCTAAATAGCGCATCATCATGAGAAATATGGTTGAAATATGCATCACTAATGAGGGTCGATGGAAAGCTAGTAGATGAAACATATACTGATATTGAGACCAAGGTATTTGCAGAGGGAGGTTTGACCGAAAAAGGAGTGGATGCTCTAGAGGGGTATTCCATTTCACTACAAGAAAAAGGGACATTGATGATGGTCATGTTTGTGAGGGACCTTTAAGGTCTGTCACCAATGTCACATATGGTGACGGTCCTTAAAAAAGCATCACTATAACTGTATATAGTGATGGTCATTTAAGGTCTGTCACCAAACCCATTTTCAATGACACTTTTGGTGAGGGTTGTTAAAGGCCCGTCACTAATTCTCTCTTTGGTGACACTTCTAGTGACGAACTTTTAATGACCCTCACCGATGCTTTTTTTGTTACTTTTGGTGACGGTCAAAAAATGTTTGTCATCATTGATCATTCCAATGAGTTTTTGATGACGTTATGTGCTTCTTAATATATTTTTTGTCAAAAGATAATGATTTAATACCATTATTGTGGAGTCTTTTTTATAATATGTCCAAGGCTATAGTGGTTAGAGTTGGTCAATTTTTTAAGAAGTAATTAGTGTGTATCATTTCCATCAAGTAATGACTAGTCAAATAGAGTTTTCCTATGAGTCAACACATGATGCATATCTATTAAGTTTAGTATCTATAAAATTCCCTTTATATAAGTACCACTAGTGTGTGTAGGAAATATATTATTTAATACATAATCAATCTCTGTCAATCCTATTAATGATAAATACCTAACACTCCTCAACAATCCGGGCACACCTTAAATTAATGGTTTGATACACACTAACATTTCTTAGCACTTCACATGTCTTGGAAAATATTTGTACCTAGAACATATTATCATGACAATGATGTACAAGCACATGGTGGCATGCGCTAGCACAACATAGAAGTCTCATAGCATGTTTTGGCATGCATGTAGTCCCTAGCATGCCCTGGAACACCTTGGTTGAATGCATTGCCATACATTAGAACTTGGCACACAATTAGACTTTGCATATATTGTGACCTATTATTAGTGCAGCTAGCATGCCTCTTTTAAAAAAGATAAAGTCTCAGCTTATTATCCCTCTTATTGGTTCTTCCTTTTGTTTCCTTTAAACTTCTTGACACATATTGACATACCTTGGAACCCTGCACATCCTTAGCACTTGGCATGTATTGGCATATCTTGGAACTATTTGGCACATATAATTAGCACACACTGGAACTCCCAAGCACACTTTGAGACTTCTTGACATGCCTTTATATTCCCTAGCATGCTTTACCAATCCTTATCATACCTTGTCACTCCCTCCTTGGCATGAAAACTAGCACTCATTAACACTAGTCCCTGGCACATGTTCCTCATATATATTTATTTCCATGAATTTTGACCTAGTGCTCCCTTAATGTTTTTTCCTAGTGCTCCTTAACACTCCTCAACATGAATTAGCACTCTCTATCACACCTTATCACTCTTCAACATTACCTTCGACTTCATAGCATGCATAACACTTTGTGAAACATATTGGCACTTGGCACGTGTTGGTGCTTGGAAATTCTTAGAATGTATGGAATGCGTTGACATGCCTTGGTATGATTTGGAATGGTTTAATATTAAATTTATTTAAGATCAACTATTGGAAAGTAGATGAGAAGAAACAAAGGAAAACTTAGCACTTAGAATTCACTAATAATTTGCACTTGGAACCTATTAGCGTCTAGTGTTGGTGTGCCTAGCATGGCCCTCTTGGAAAAGGTAAATTGATGACTTATTAACCCTATTATGTGTTCATTTCCTTGTAGTTTAACTTGTTTCTCCCTATTTTTGCTTGACAGTCCTTGGCACGCATTGACAGACCCTTGCACAACTTGGCATGCCTTATCAATCAGAACATCTTAGCATGTTTGACATGCCTTCGCACTATCTGACACATCTTGGCATTCCCTAGCACACCTTGGCACTCATGTCCTCACATCTAGCCTTTACATTTTTTTACAACTTAGGAACCCAATCAATTCCTTGGCTACTAAAGTTCATGTGACAATATTGACTTCCTTCGACCACAACAACTTGACCAATTGCACCTACTACAAGTAGATTGTGCCTTGTTCACCTAAGAACTGCCTATAACTCATCTTATGCCACTCATGACCAAGCTCAACTTGTCCCACTTAACTAGTTATCAAGAAAACGTTCACATGATCTAGCCATGGTCATAAAAAAACTAAGCAACATAGCTTACATAGGAAATATTTCACATTTATGTTCAGTTCATATAAATAGTAGAACATTAACTGAGAGTTTGCAAGAACCACAAGATGCACGAGGCACACAAGATATAAGTTGACACAACTAGAGTAACCCAAAACTTACACATATAAATGTAAAATATGCAATTACATAGAATAGTTTAAAACATGAGCATGTAGCCAAAGTGTGCCACATCTCATATAAAAAGATAGCTAAAGGCAAAACATTGTTGTGCCTAGCACAAAGTAATCTCCCTTTGTATAAAACTGCTATTTTGAGCCCCATCTAACAACTGCAGGCTTGTCTCCTGTAAATCCTATTCTAAACTTCTCATAACACACTTTGTCCTTAGCACACTTGAATTTTTTGACATTCCCTAGACACACTCTTATTTGTTCCTTTCAATTCATTTTGACCTATTTATCGCTTGATATGCCCTAACACTCCCTAATACTCTTCAACAACATTGACATTTTCCTACATGTGTTAGCATGCCTTTTAATTCCTAATGTTCATGCTCTGACCCTCCCTTGCTATCATGCCCTCACAACTACCCTTAATTTGAAACTTGGGAACCCAACCAAGCCCTCGCTTGACTACAAGAGCTTGACCAAATTACAGTTACTACAACTAGACTATGTTGTTGAATTGTGTAGCTTGGGAGGTACTCCACAACCCTAGTGAGATGGGTTTGTGTGAGTTTAGTCACAAAAGGATTTGTCAGTAAAGAAGCCAAGAAAATGGATTTTGGACCCAAGATGGGGTTTAAAATATAAAAGAAAATTCATATTTCTTAAGGTTTAAGTGGATAAAACCCGTAAGTTCTAGAGGGTTCTTAGAAGTTTAGGAAAAAATATTTAAGGAGGCCTTAGGATGAAGGAATGAACAACAAGTGAGAAGGAGCTCATTTAATCAAGGGGGAGAAGAGAGATGTAGTCCTAAAGTAGGCCGAGTAAGAGGGCCAAGTAAGGGTTTCTAAAGGGAGGCCATGATCCCCCTTCAAGAGGAATATCATCATGTGAGGGTTCACAAGAATGTTGCATACCTTAATGGTTGGTTCGAGCTAGGAAGTAGGATGTCATATTTTTGTTTCTCTTGTTGCAGATAGAGCTTAAGAAAGGTTTCTCATGAGCATCTGGGCATGTGATTTCAATGGTGTCTTTGTGTGAAGGCCAAATAAAATTCTGAAATGTTGAAATTTGCAGCAAGAAACATTGAAATTGGAAACTAGAAAGGAAAAAAAAAAAATGCACCCACACCGTTGAGGAATTTTGATGCACTAGGAATGAGGAATGTGGGGCGTTAACTTATTTTTCCCTTAAATAAATAGGATAATAAATTGTAATTTCATCTCATAACAACTTGTGTCAGTTAACTAAGTCATGATGACTGAGATAGCTCAAGAAATTCGAGTTGAGGGTCTAAGATGAGGCATGTAGAGGACTAATCTAATATTTTTGGAGTCTAGTTGCAGTTGATGTATTAGTTGGGTGCATGTGTGAATTAGTTAACTCAGTTAAATGTGTTAAAATCATTTTAAATAGTTCTAACTAATTGATGAGCTAGTGAGAGGTCAACTAGTGAATTAAATTATATTTAATTCATAATGAGTGATCAATCAGATAATTGATAATTCACTATTAAAATTTGCATGCATGTTAGATTTGAGGAAGACCCAATCAAGACAAAGGTTAAAGGGAACATAAATATCAGTTGTATTTATAAAAAATTTCCCATGTGAAAATATAAATTCAATGGGATGCCATGATGGACTACGCAATCAAGGAAGACTGATTTTCCTAATTAATAGGGAGCTAATTCCCTAGGAATTGCATGATCAAGTCAGGCTGAAGGAAGACTGAGAATTGGCTAAGTACTAGACCGAGTTTTCCTAGATCAGCAGGAGACAATTGGCGGAGTGCTAGAGAATCTCATGAGAGATTAAGCATTGTATTTTTTCGTGATTCCTTGACTTAATACACAATAGAGATAGAGCAGTTTTGAGTAGTTGCTTTACCCAAACAAATCTTATGTTGTGAAATTGACAATTTATTTCTCTTACTTATATGTGACTGTGCGATCGTGTTTTATTTCTAAAATTTGTAGGAAGGATTCAGTATCTTGTTTTAGTACATTATAAGGTCGGGTTGAGTTTTGTTGGTTAGATTTTATACATGGTATCAGAGGATGATTTTTTTGGGAAGCAAGTTTGTAAATAATATCTAAATATTTTGGTGTAAAATATTTAGAAAAAAATAGCATATTTGGATTCCTTGCAAAAAGCTACCAAAATGGAAAATCAATTCAGATCTCGGATGAGGGAGATATCATTGATTTAAAATGAACTATTTTTTAGAAACTTTTGTAACAATAGACAATCACAATGTGCACAAGTCAAGAATCTATATGCACTTGAGGTACCAGATGCATCCAAATATTTGAGGATAAAAGCAGAGGTTAGAGACTTGGATGTTGAGAGGGAGTACAAATTACCTCTCAACATGTAGCCTTAGAAGTAGTATCAGAAGGTTGGAGAAGCCACAATTGGAGAAGTAGATAGGAGACCGAGTGGAAGCATCCACTCAAGTAGAGACCTCCATGAAGGGGAAATTTCGAGCCAAATGGGCAAAGGGAGCACATGCAACCATACCTCCAAGTGAAAGGTGGGGTGATGTGTAGACATAATCCCAAAATAAGAAATTTGGGAAGGTTCCATTTAGATGGTGTGTCTCATGGATCAAACCTATCTACGAGGAGTTCACAGTACAACAGTAGTAGGAAGGATCAGTTAGATATATGTAGTTAGATGTAAGGAAAACAGAAATTAGAGTGACATATGCTAGATACTGGAGTGCAGATAAGATTTGGCAACAATGCAAAGGGCACATAGGAAGATATCAATAGCAGTGTAGAGAGTCTAGTAGACATGTGTAGTAGCTAGCAAAAGTCATAAGACTGTGATGAAAAATTCATTATACTAATTAAGTTTTTTGGAGGCTATTCAATTTTAGGATTTGCAGGTGCAAACAACACTACAGAAGTGTTGTATGCAAAATTTTAAAGGTACCACATCGAGATAGATTGAATTCCTTTCTTATTGAGAGGGAGTGTTAAAATTTGAAACAAGAAATAGTGAAATTGGAAACCAGAAAGGACACTGGTGATGAATTTTGATGTACCAAGAGTGAGGAATCTGAGGCATCTATTTTATTTTTACCTTAAATAAATTGGACAATAAATGGTAATTTCATCTCATAACAACTTGGGTTAGTTAAATAAGTCATGATGACTGAGTTAGATCAAGGAATTTGAGTTGAGATGATCGAGGTGGATATTAGTGGCCACCCGCCTATTCCACTTGGGTCCTCACCATTGTCTCTTTTTAGTTTTCTAGTTTCCTTAATTATAGCACAATTTACTATTTTTGTTAGTTTTTCGGGCTTGAGCTTCCAAATATGTTTTGAGGCCCTAAATAATGTTTTTTGGGCATGAAAGGTTTGGTGATTTCGTAAAATTCATGTTAGCAGTTGTAGTCCTCAGAGAGATATTTCTAACAAGTTATCATGTGCATGAAACTGAGATCATATGACCAATTTATGACCCTGGAAATTTGGCTTCCCAACTACCCCCAACGGAGCCCATAAACTCTTGGTGTTACATCTCCTCTGGTTATGTTTTTCTCTTATTTTTCAATATTAAAAAGGCCCTTGAGACTTATTTTAACATAGTTCAGAGGCATGTGGCCACCACATTTCTTCTCAAATATAAGCTACCATCTCCCGAGCTATTTTGTTTTCCATTTAGTTTGTAAGAATTTTTCAGTATTTGATATTAATGAAATGAAATGTTATTCCTACTGCATATCTTTGTTTATGTTTATTTATATATTTTATTTCATTCCTTCATATGTCCAGATCATGAGGGTATAAGATGAGGCATGTAGAGGGATTATAATATTTTGGGGGTCCAGTTGCAGTTGATGCATTAGTGGGGCATAGGTGTGATGAGCTAGTTCTAACTGTGTGATGAGCTAGTGAGAGGTCCACTAAATTAAATTATATTTAATTCACAATGAGCGATCAATCAGATAAATTATAATCCACTATTAATGTTTGCATTCATGTTAGTTCTGAGGAAGACCCAATTGAGACAAAGGTTAACGGAAACATAACTATAAGTTGTATTTATACAAAATTCCCCATGTGAAATTATAAATTCATTGGGATGCCATGATGGATTTCACAATCAAGGAAGGCTAATTTTCATAATTAATAGGGAGTTGATTCCCTAGGAATTGCATGAGAAAGAGATGTTGAAGGAAGGTATAGAATTGGCTAGGTACTAGACCGATTTTACCTAGATCAGTAGGAGACAATTGGCAGAGTGCTGGAGAATCTCATGAGAGATTAAGCATTGTATTGTTTCATGATTCCTTGACTTAATACACAATAGAGATAAGGGGTTTTGAGAAGCTTCTTTCCCCAGAAACATCTTGTGTTTTGTGATTGATAATTATTTCTCTTACTTATATGTGATTGTGCGATAATGTTTTTTTTCTGCAAATTGTAGGAAGGTTTCAGTATATTGTTTTAGTACATTACTAGATCAGATTCAATCTCGTTGGTTAGATTTTCTACATGAAATAGAAGAGAGGGTTGATAAAATCTTGTCTTGTGGTGGTTAGTAGGATGCAAGGTCTGTGATGAAGACCAACATAAATGGAGCAGGTCTTCCACTATAATTTAGAGCAAGAACAGAAGTAGACGGAGGTGTAATATTGACTGAGGTAACCCTAGTTTGAGGGTTGACATTGAGATCTGAAGTTCATGTCAAGATTCAGTCAAATAAATGCCTGGAATCTATGGATCCATATGAACTAGGTCGAGTCACTTATGGAGGCAAGAGTCATGGTTTTTTATATGGGTGGATAGGGTTTTTTCTACAAAAATTAGAAGTACACAAGTATAGTTCCTTGTTATAAGTCAAATAACCTCCTCATCAGCTCAGAGGAGAAGATAAGTATGGAAGGAATAAAGAGGCCTAAACTAAACATACTTTTTCCAAGGTAACATGCCCCTATAACATCCAAAGTGTGTTATAACGCACTTGATCCATGAAAAGGTTGCTTTAGTGGCTAGGGAAACGCTATGTCTAGCCTAGAGGGTAGCATTACTAGTGTTTTGAGTTTGAAACAAGAAAACCCGCAGAGAATGATTTGAAACTCCAATTTTCTCTCATAGAGATTCAGTGCAATATAGAAACTGCAAGGCACTAATCTCTTATTGGGTCTTGCCAAAAATAACTAGACTCTCAAGAGAGGAAAAAGCATGCAAAGTTGAGGAAACATCTTGGTTTTTCTATTTAGAACTGGTGGAAGGAGAAAGGCAAGGTTTTCTCTCTCCATCTCCTATAAAATCGAGTTGTAGGCTCTTGGTCCAAGGTTGAAGGTTTTTTTAATACATGTGAATTAGAGCGTTTATTGTTGTAGAGTGAAGGTTAAAGATCAAAGAGGTTCATTGAGAACTTCTTGATTAAGACATCACCACATTCAAGAGAAAGAGAAAGAGAGATTGGAAGACTGAGGAGGGCTGGGTACAACCGACAATTGTAATCCTCCCTTTTTATAAATCAATAGAACTATATTTGCTTTTTCCATTAAATGTGTCAATATTGTTATTGTTATTCAATTACTTATATAGCATGAGATGAATGGCTTAGATGTGTATTGTTTAATGTTTATCATATATTAACTTAATTGATAGGAAATTTATATTGTGGTAGAGATTACACGAGTGCTTTGATTGATCACAGGGTCGAGATTTGAAGCTGGTGAAGAAGGATCCCTGCTTCACTGCTTAGCTCTCTCCAAAAGACTTCAAGATCTAGAAAGAGGTAATCTTCTATCTTACTCCATCAAGATTGCTTAAAGTTGATATCAACATATATGTTTCTTCTTTGTGAACTATACAAATAATCTTACTGTCTGCCTCAAGCACCAAAAAGCCCTGAGAGGGATATTCGAGAACCAACAACCCAAGAATTTTACCCTATAAAAGAATTGGTGACTCTGCTGGGTAGCTTAACCCCAAGTTTCTAGATTATTTCTTTTTATTCCTCCTTTCCTCTATTCACATATCCTTCTGACCAGCTTTTATGCCCAGTAGACATTTCAAAAGCTCATAGAGTTCGGTCTTGTTCCCTTTTGGCCATCTAAAGAACATTACCCTGGATAACGTTGTCTTTGTTAATATTCCAGAGCATTATAATGCGGCCCAGCTTTGATTACAGTGCGTTAGTATCTACATTAACGTGGTCTTTGCTCAGAACCTATGCGTTACTCAGCCAAAAAATTGCTATTCACCCATGTGTTGGGTTCCTTTTGGTTGTAAAATTTTTTGGCCATCAAAACCACTCCTTGAATGAATCTCCGTGCTTGTTTACCAGCTAGTAGTACTATTTGTTTGTTCTTGTTTAAAAATTAAGTGTCGAATAGATTTGTTTTTTAGAAGAATTTTTTTTTTTTAGTTTTTCTGCATCTAGCTGGATTAATTCTGAAAATTTTAGGTAAAGGACTGTTAAGACGAGATAAATTGATGTTTGACTCTTTTAATTTGAAATGTGTTATTTGAATGTTTACTACATGGATGTTGAAAAGAAACCTCTCCTTGTAGAAATACTATTCACCGAATTGAACATTTAGAGCATATTTTTGCATGGTTTTTTGAGTCAGAGTCTCATCACATTCCATATGTCCAATCCCCCTCCGCAAGACTAATAATCAAGTACACTAGGAATCAAGTGATAATAAAATCAATCACATTACTTTTTCTGAGCTCACACCAATAGTACTTCAAGCTAGAATCTTGGGTTAGGAAAAGTGAGAAAATCACCTAAGATCTCAAAACTTGAAACTAGAGTCATTAACGAGAAAAATCCTACTACACTCATATTATCGAGACCAATCCTTTACTGGAGCTAAGCGCGAGACAACATTTGGGTGCACAAGAAGGTAGCCCGCATTTGACTGCATCCAGTGGGCATTCTATATATTGGGGTTCCCTTTGAGGATGTCGAAACTAGATCAGGGATCTAGGTATTTTTCCCATATAGCATACTGTCCTAGACCGTTACCCCCCTGATGATGTCTGTGATTTGAGGTATTTTTAGTGGCCATAATTTTTAGGGACTTACACAAGGTGACTGGGACGGGTTGTCCTGGTACCTAAAACAGATGGACCTACTCTGTCTTCAGACATTAGGAGGGTACTCGTCTTCACGAGAGTACTTACACCTCTCTCGACCAACCCTCTCTAGAGTAACCGTAACTGTACTTTCAACCAACCCTCTATGTATACTATTGTGATACTTGGTTTCATCTCTAGAAAACAGTAGTACTCAGACAGGGAACCCTATTCTGGCTACTTGCTGATTGATTTAGAGATTCCTTTTTTCATTTTTCTTTTTTTTTAGGTGTGTGGTAACTCTCATTGAGACTTTATAATACATCACAATTTATTAAAATTTGTTAAAAATAAATAGGTCACCGTGGCATCATCCTATCCATTCCATCTGTCTCGATGACTGTGACGTTTACCTCTTCTGAATCCTGAGGAAGAATTGAACCTTGGTGAACCCATGCCTTCTGCAAAAGAGCAGTCTCCATTGACGAATCCTGATTTTCGCATAGCCTCATATCATACAGAATTTCTGGAAGACCCTTCCATGGAAGGTGTCATACCTCATTACAGTCCTCCACTCACTGATCCATCGACAACCTTGATAATTCAGATTCCACCATGCCAAGACTTATCTTTGGCCACACAAACATCCATTTCACAACCGGCATCCACAGGGTCGATACCAATAGCAACCATCCCAGGTTCGCCACCATACTCCCTGCCAGTTGTCAGTTCTATGCCATCACTTGGTAACCTCAGTAGTCAACTTATGCCTAGTCCCAACCCTACAGTCATCACAACTGTGAGTAACTCACCGATTCCTTAAGGATCTACTCCTACCGTAACCATGTTGGGACCTACGGTTTCCCCTCCCACGAGTGGGACTACTTCGGTTCCTTTTAGCAACCCTTTCAGTTGGAACCCTTTGCTGAGTTCAAACCTCTTGGCCTCTATACCAGGGGGCAGTGTTACCAGCACTCAAATAACGAGGAACATGGGTAATATTTCTAAGAAAATACTCTTAGATATCTCATTCAAAACAGGTATCGTGGAAAACATTTATATTGGAGCAGATTGCAATCTAAAGGAAATTGTGTGCTTCATATCCTTTTTCAAGGAATTTCGCGATGATTTTGCTTGGTCTTATGATGTAATGCATGGCATAGATCCATCTATAGTCGAGCATGAAATCAAATTTTATGACAATGCCAAACCATTTCGGCAACGACTACAACCCATCCACCCATGCAAAGCAACTGCCATCAAAATTGAGGTAGAAAAAATTTTAAACGTTGCTTTCATCTATCCCGTTCCTTTGACAGAATGGGTTTCCATTCTGGTTCCTGTAGACAAAAAAAAAGGCATCATCCGAGTTTTCATTGACTATCGTGATCTGAATGCTGCTTGTCCTAAAGAAAATTATCCTATGCTTTTCATAGATCAGATCCTCGACAATTGCGTCGGATGCGAATATTTTTCCTTTATGGATGGATTCTCGGGCTATAACCATATTGTAATTAAAAAAGAAGACCAACATAAAACTTCCTTCATCTATCCTTGGGGCACATTTGCGTATCAAAAACTCCCATTCAGCCTGAAGAATGTTGGAGAAACTTTTCAGCAGGCTATGGACTATGCCTTCGATGACATTCAACATATTGTATAGGCTTACTTGGATGACCTCCCAACCCATTCCAAGAAACGACCTGATCACCTTGCTCATTTAAAAGAAATTTTTGCCAGGTGTAGGTTCTAAAATATATGTCTGAATCCTCATAAATGCATATTTATGGTCGAATCCGGGCATCTTATAGGTTTCATTGTATCCAAGCATGGGACTAGGGTTGATCCCGATAAGGTTAAATTGATAGTGGAATTGCTATTGCCACAATCCATCCTCCAACTCCTACGTTTGCAAGGGAAGGCAAAATTTTTACGTCGATTCATTGTCAACTATGCCGAGATGACGAAAGGATTTATGCAATTACTGAATAAGGGAACACTATATTTGTTGGATGATCAAGCTCAATGGTCATTTGATGCTTTAAAACATGCGCTTGTTTCAGCCCCACTCCTTAGTGCCCCTGACTACTCACCTGACTTTCTCCTCTTCCTGGAAACCTCACCATCCTCTATCGAGCATTCTTTTTATGGTATTTTTCTTGCTTGTTAATCTAAAAAACCTGGAGTTCTTTTCTTCAAACTCGTTAAAATTACACGAAGTCAATATCCAGAATTCTTTTCATGGTATTTTTATTGCTCGTTAATCCGAAAAACGTAGAGTTCTCTTCTTCAAACTCGTTAAAACTGATATGAAGAAGCACTAAGCTTTATTTTTAGGGAATTTTTCTAGCTCATAAAACTGAAAAAACCCCGAGTTCTCTTTTTTGAGCTCATTAAAATACCACGACAGAGAATCAAGAGCCATTATTTTCCTCTTTTTCAAAGCTCTTTAAATAGAAAAAGTGACTGAGTTTCCTCCGTGTGACTCGTTAAAATTTCACGAAGAGCATCGAGTTTTTCTCTGTTAGAGTCATTAAAATTTCATAAAGAATATTGAGCTCACTTCGTCTCCTCATACTCATAACAAAATGAGGTAGATATCCATCGAACATATATTTCTCACTTTTCTGGCTTACATGGACTAACTTACAAAAAATGAACTCTTTCGGGCTTACTATTCTCCCTTTGTCATGCTCGGTTATCAAGACATAACAAAGGTACCTCCCCAGAGTTGTCTTTTATGAAATTTTTCAGAGTCTTTAAATATGAAAAATTCACCGATTTTACTCGTCTTGACTCATTAAACCTAATCAGACAGGGAAAAATTTGGACAAAATGGATACTACCTCTATTACATTTACGAAAGGTCGATTTGGTAGCAAAAATCTTGAATATCGAACTTCCCAGAAAACTCTTTCACAGTTAGCTGAACCCTACCATATATGAGTTTAGCCTTCACCTCCCAGTGTTCCTACAATGATAAAATCCTAAAAAACTCTTTGGTATTGATTAAGCCTCAGCTACCTACTACCCTGTTATAGTGCCTTCTATTGTTCAAGAAGATCTCGCTATCTACTACTCCTCATATCAACCAAACAACTCATTATGCCAGAAATTATTTTTCGTCAGTTATCCCCACTTTCTCTTCATTATTTCCATCAAAAACAAAATCATTTGTTTTCCATTTCGTGTTGACTGATGTAGGACTCCTCAGTTCCTACCTTTCAACAGATCTCTTCCTATTGACTTCAACATATTATCTAGGAAGTTGGTCCAAAAACTCATCAGTACCCAGATACTTACATACATCAGTGGCAGGTGATCTTGTGTTTGATTGGGGGTCCCCATCATTGGCTCCCAATTGAATGATTCTACAAGTGTTCGACCTCAACTCCTTTTATTCACACTCAATAGATTGTAATGTGCATCTTAGGTATCATCATCATTATTGGTGGCCACCTTCACGTCTGTTAACAATTTTTTATTATCGAATGGTAATCATATGATTTCTCACATGTTTGACGACATCTCCTTCATTCACATGTCGAGAAATATGCAGTTTAAGTGAAGCAGTGGCCAAGACCTTGGGGCAAAGGTTACATCATGACAGCTGTGTTTCCTCCCCCAAGCTGTGATAATTGTTTATGGAGACAGCTTGTTCAGCCTGATCCTATTATGATAGACACTTCCACATTATGCTTATTGGTGGACATACTCCTTATATCTCTGTAATAGAGAAATCATGTTGATTAGCTACTGAGCATGGGAATGCCCGACTCAAGATAGATACTATATTTTTTTACATATGTTGTTTTTTCAAGTTTTCCTTAGTCCTCCAATCTCTTTATCTTTTCTACACATTTTATAAAGTATTTCGGCCATCATCTCTGTCTCTGACCTCACACTTTAAGGGGCATCTATTATAGGTCAAATAATCTCCTCATCAGCTCAGAGGAGAAGATAATTATGGAAGGAATAAAGAGGCCTAAACTAGACCTACTTTTTCCAAGGTAACACACCCCTATAATAGCCAAAGTGCATTATAATGCACCTAATCCATGAAAGTTTCACATTAGTGGCTAGGGAAATGCTATGTCTAGCCTAGAGGGCAGTGTTACCTATGTTTTGAGTTTGAAACTCCAACTTTTTCTCACAGAGAGTTAGTGCAAAATAGAAACTACAAGGCACTAATCCCTTATTGGGTCTTGCCGAAAACAACTAGACTCTCAAGAGAGGAAAAAGCATGGAAAGTTGAGGAAACATCTTGTTTTTTCTATTTAGAAATAGTGGAAGGAGAAAGGCAAGGTTTTCTCTCTCCATCTCCTATAAAATGGAGCTGTAGGCTCTTGGTCCAAGGTCGAAGGTTATTTGAATACATGTGAAGCAGAGTGTTTATTGTTTTAGTGTGAAGGTCAAAGATCAAAGAGGTTCACTGAGAACTTGTTGGTTAAGAAATCATCACATTCAAGAGAAAGAGAAAGAGAGATTGGAAGACTGAGGAGGGCTTGGTACAACCGATGGTTGTAATCCTCCTCTTTTATAAATCAATAGAATTGTATCTGTTTTGTCCATTCAATGCATCAATATTGTTATTGTTCTTAAATTACTTATATAGCATGTGATGAATGGATTAGACATGCATTGTTTAATGTTTATCATATATTAACTTAATTGATAGGAAATGTATATTGTGGTAGAGATTGCACGGGTGCTTTGATTGATCACATGGTCAAGATTTTGAGTTGGTGAAGAAGGATCCCTGCTTCGCTCCTTAGTACTCTCCAAAAGACTTCAAGATCTATAAAGAGGTAATCTTCTATCTTACTCCATCAGGATCATTTAAAGTTGATATGAACATATACACTTCTTCTTTGTGAACTATACAACTAATCTTACTATCTGCTCGGGCACGGAAAATCCCTTAGAGGGATATTCGAGAACCAACAACCCAAGCATTTTACCCTATAGCATTCCCTAGTTAGGAGAATTTCCTAGCATGTTCAGTTCATAAGGTATGCTGTTAAGAATATGAAAAATTTGGGTAGTAGAGGATCAGTTGTGACACTTAGAGAGAGGTTTGTTTCTGCAATATAGACCGCAGACCTGGAAGATCGCTTGTATATTCAATATGTGTGGAGATAGGAGATCCAAAGGAGGGTGGAAATTGAGTAGAAGAATGAGCATTTAGAAGAAATGTGCCATATGAAGAATGGATTGACATGCAGACGAGTTGATTTTGGTGGACTATCCATAGAGTTCTAGACAAAGATCTGAAGAAACCTATAAAAAATTAGTCAATGGACTGTTAGTGGTTGATTTGTGACCTAGTTCAGTCATCTACAAATTGTTAGAAGAATGAAAAGAGGAGGAGTTCAGATTTGTTCATAGATTGGACAACAAAAATCAAATTGTCTATACACAAGAAAAATGATTTTGAGAGGACTCAAACCATTTTTAGGTGGAATATTTAAAGAGCCCTAGATAAAGACAATATTGTGGGCCACTAGATTAGTAAAAATAATTTACTGTGGTTGGACACACTGATGGTAGTCCAAGTACAATTGGATGGTTGTTAGGTGACTGTCAAAGAAGATCCCTAACACTTGTACTTGTGAAGGACAACAAGATTGGTAGAAGGGCAGGTGTGTAGGGCCTAAGGATCTGCATACTTTGAAGGACTAAAGTAGCAGTCAAGTGGGATATCCAACAAGCCCTGGTTTACAATATTGTAGAGAATTAATTCAGTCAGAAGAAGGGAAACCTCCATAGCCCTAGACTTCTCATCTTGGAGCTGTAGTATGGAAAAAGTGGGCATACCAATTTTTTTTTCATAAATGTAATTTTGAACAACTTGTTACCACTCAAAATAGTAGCGGACCTAAATGGGGTTCCTAAGAGGGAAACTTCTAGGAAAAGTGCAATGATGGAGGATTAGCCCATTCTCACCACAACTAAGGCTCCTTTCTCTTCACAGATTTTCACCGATGGGAGGAGTCCCAGTAGTTTAGGAAGTCACTTATAGAGTATAGGTCAATGAGTAGGTGGGAAGTGGCCCTAGAAACCATTTCCCTAAGATAGAATAAAGAGTGGGACTTGCTTTCCTTTTAAGCAAGGGACATGATCCTGTAGGGAGAGAGGAGGGGGATTGAAGGGTTAACGGAGAAGAATAAGACTTATTAAGGAAGTTCTCAATCCCTAAAATCCTTTGGGAACTTGGATTCCCAAATGGTCCTTGATGAAAGGCCTTTGACACCAAATGGTACCACACAAGGCCAAGCGGACCCAACCCAGGTTCGAGGATGGAATTTAACAACCATTGATGTTCATATCCTGGAAATTGTTAGGGGAAAGGATCAAGTAATACTTTTTACTTCTATGGGTCAAGTTGATCCTACTAGGTTCTAGCCTTGGGAACACGTAGGAAAAACTTGATCCTAGAGCTAGGGCTTGAGGTATAAAGAGATTCCATAGTTAATTGGCCCAAATTCTAAGGAGATTGAGGGGACCCACCAACTCAGTTTCCTCTAGGAGATTGAACCTTTTTGTTAGGATGAAACAGGAAATATTTAAGAGTAAATTAGTCTAGTGTAGAGTTAGGTAAAGTGTATTTCTTTACTATGTAAATTTGTAACTTGTAATCTGACGATCATGATTTGTAGTGATCTGACGGTTCACTCTCTCCTCGGTATTAATGACACTTGATCCATGGCTTAACACCTGATTGGTCCATGATATTCATTTAAAGAGCATGGAGGGTCATTTTTTCGGTAACCATTTATAAGAGAAACATATGTAACTTTTCTTTTTATATTAATAAATTGCCTGAAGTGGCTGCGTTGGCTCAGGCCGTGGACTGTTTCCCTCTTCGAGGATTTTAACCATGTGATAATACTGGTGTACTAATTTGTGATCTTTTTATGAGCAGTTACCTTTGTTTTTTGATCTACGAAACTTACCCTGTAAATTCCTACATGGTATCAAAGCTATTTTGAGGGCCGCATCCGTTGTCGATCCAAATCTGAAGCCGGTTTGACTACATGTGACTTTTGTTTTCTAGATCTACTATTTCTAAACTTTTTCAAGCCTAGAGAACTACTCTATTGTTTTTGGAGCATCTGTTACAGTAAGGAACGTCTTTCATTTCATGCGAAAAGGTTTCTGATTGCCCAAGTTATGTCAGTTTAGTTCTCGAGGTATAAAGTATCTGTTTTTCAGTTATATTTGTTAATAGTTATTCTTATTTTGGTTCCCTCTGTTTATTTCGATTTTTATGTTTTATTTATTTTCTGAATCTATAACCTCTTCTCTATGTATGGTCTTTTATCTATGCTATGTTCGATCTCGTCAAATCAAAAACATGAAGAAGGGATATTTTTCCTACTTATGCCCTTTCCCATTGTCTTTGTGTGATCTTGGGAAATCAGAAATAGTGAAAAAATAGATAGTTGTTGGTAAGGATAACTCAAAATCTAAAGTTCCCAAACTAAACTATACCTCGAATATATCAAAATATTCTTTTAGCTTCTTTTCAATGTCTTTCATGAGTTTGGTGCATAAACCGAGTGACAAGACCAAAGACAAAGGAAAGGTCACATCACGTATGGGTTAGATACAGAATTTTACCAGCAAGTTGATGATACAAGGTAGCATCAACTTCAGGGGTAGTACAAGTGACTGAAAGCTTGAATCCAAATAGAAAGGGAGAAGGGACTGGCTTACAGTCTTCCATGTGAAAGTGGTGTAGAAGATCACATGCATACTTGGACTAAGAGAGGGTAATGCCTTCTTTGGATTGCAAGACTTGCAAACCAAGCAGAGAATGCAAGTGACCTAAGTCTATCATTTCAAACTTATTTTTGAGGCTAGACTTCACATGGTTTATATGGTTTGGATCACTACCAGTAAGGATAATATCATCAAAATAAAGAACAACGATGGTGAAGGACTTACCCACTTTCTTGGTGTGGAAAGTGTCGTCAGAATGACACCTAGAAAAGCCATTATCTAATAGAAATCTATCCATTTTGGCACACCAAGCCCGAGGAGCTTGTTTAAGACCATATAGAGACTTCCTAAGGTGACAAACAAGGATAGAGGCATTTTGGATAAATCCATGGTGTTGTTCCATGTAGATTTCCTCATGAAAATCTCCATGTAAAAAGGCAGATTTAACATCCATCTGATGGACTTCGTATTTAAAGGAGGCAGCAAGGGAAATAACAAGGCGGATAGAATTAATTTCGGCAACATGGGAGAAGGTTTCAGTATAGTCAGTGCCTTCAACTTGTGAAAAATACTTTAGCAACAAGATGAGCTTTATTTCTATCCACTTTTCCATCTAGTCCATGTTAGTCATCAATATTTTTACCTATTTTGATGACTAGATTCCTTGGCTGATTTTTCTAGAAGCTAATCTATATCTATCAATTTTTCATCTAGAAAACACCTCAAACAAATTTTTGTCTTCCTGCCCCTCTCCTTTAGCCTATAATGAGAAAAAACCCTTCAGTTTCCCTACCTATCACAATTCAGCAAAGCTTCCCTGTCCATAGCTATTATAAGTTTGCCTCTCTACCATCAAAATCCTTTGTTTTTCATGCAAATAATTGCCCAACATTTAACAAAGTATCTACCCCTCTCTCACTGATCACCTTGTCATGTAATAAGCTACTCATGCCAAAGAAGCCATTCAAAATCCATGACAAAGTATGTAGGTCCAGGTGGCGGTCTTTTAGGGAAAATTCCTTGGCAAGACTATTTTAAGCCAACAACTCTATCTTCAATATCAATCAACCATCATGTCTTCCTATTTTCCAATGCCAAAACCCTTGTCTACCCCTAGGTCACCAACCATAAAAAAATGTCACTTTTTTTTGTTTCTAGCAAGGCTCAGGAATTTTCAAATCAGAAAAAAAGAAGGAGTTTTCCCTGTCTAAAGAAATATGATTAGATCAGGCATGATCCCCATGAAACATCAAAGAAACCCTCCAAACTTCAAAAGCATCTGTTTTTACATCTCTGCAGGGATTTACTAATTGATTATACCAATCAGAGTGTGAGAAAAAAGAGCACTTCAGAAGAAGTTTTCATGCCATGTCAGTTTACTATGGAAGTCAGAAGAAGTGTAGATTATGGCCAGCCCTACAAATCAACTTTATACAACCAATAGTGGTAGTATTCTGGAAAAAAGAGTTTTAAAGAAAATTAGGCATCATGGTGAGGGTATAATGAATAACAGCTGCTCCTTATACCTTATCATGAACTAAGCTTTGAAGGACTATCACAAACATTTTCACTGCACCCTGTGAAAACACATTCAAGGGAAGAGTTGTTTCAAATATGTCTAGCAGTGAAGCACTCCCCATGTACCAATTGCAGTATATACTCCCTAAAGGAAAACTTCACAGTGACATAGTACAAATAAAAAACATATATTACACAACAAGGTACAGTATTGAGATAGATGAAGTTTCTATGTTTAAGAGGACCTCCTTCAAATAAGCCGAGGGTCAAAAATCATCAAATATTGACATTGTTTGGAAAAACTTGTCAGTAATGGGAAATTTTAAGCAGAGGGCCCAAAGTTGTTTGAGGATATTCAAGAGTGGCAAGGGGAAAGATCACATTTTATCCCGAAATGGCCCAGTTAAAAAGAAACAGAGAAAACAAGTAGTTTTGTTCTTAGTACCTACATCAGATTACAGTTACAAGGTTCAAGGCTTGAAGAGAAACTTCTTCAATTGATTAAAAAGGTTGGGCAAGGTTTTGTTTAAAGAGAAATTTTAAAAATGATAAAAAAGAGAAGTTACAAAGCTAGATTGTTTAAAAAAATTCCTCATTTACAAAAAAGAGACAGGCCCTTAGAAAATTGTAAGAGGTTGAAAGCCTAATGTATACATAAAGCGCCTATGAATTTTGTCAGACAACGCCTCCTTCATAACAAGTAGAGGGCCCATTTCTCACTGTTGTAGATGACCCCCTTCGAAATGAGAAAATGGCCAGGTTTCCATTCTTAGCACTGAGGGTGAAGAAAGGTGTCATTAATAGACAAGTTTGAGAGATACAGTGTTTTGAACATATGGCAAACACAACACTTGTTTCAAAGAAACTGTCATAAAAAACACATAGTAATGTTTGTTGTATATCTCTCACTAAGAATCATACTCATGGAAAAAGGTTTAATCTTCAAAGGAGACACCTTTCAAAAAGGGATGAAGCAATTGGTAAAAAGTCAAGCCCCCAAAAAATAGGAAAAACCATTTTTCTTTACAAACACAAAGGCAAAAAGTGAGAAATCACCAAAAGGAGGAAAAAAGTTGTTCAATTTTTTTTTAAAAGAGCTATAAAAGCTCTCAAAGGAGAAGGTCATTTTCTATTTTTTGCAAAGGGACAAAAGAAACATTCTTCAAACCCCAGACAAGCAGTTGGCAAGAAGTTTGAAGATGCGACGTGCCTGTAGGTTTGCATGACGTGGCTTTAGCGTCATTACATAGCAGTTTACACATGGTGCAACGCGACAATAGATTTGCTTGACACACCTCTAGTTCTCACCCATGTGGCATTCAGAGGGAGCCCAGGCTCTGACCCAACAAAACATGAAGGCATGGAGGTGCTACGCGTCTGTGCACAAGAGCGTAGCACCACTCAAACAACCTCCAATTCACCTTAAAGTGGATTTTTACCTCGTGAACTCATCTCCAAAAGCAGTCATACATTTTCAAGAGGTATTTACTAATTTTCTTCACCTAATTTTATGAGTTTGGGAGGTGTTAAGAGTCATTTTATTAAGAAAAATATAGAGTCCCATTAAAGGCAAAAACATTGTTTATGCTAAAAACCACAATTTTTACAAAGAGGAAACAAAATAGTGATTGATGAAAAAGGGCTATTGTCTGGTTGCAAAAGGCCTATTGTCGAGTAAGAAGAAAAAACCCAGTTTTTTAGAAAGGGATCATTATTAGTTGAAAGAACCCTTTTTTTTCAGAAGCCAGGCATAGTTTTTGAAAAGGGAGAACTCAGTATTTTCAAAGCAGAAAAGGCACAGTTCTTAGGAAGGAAAACTATTTTCATTAAAAGAACCTATTTACTAGTTAAAAAGAGAAAAACAATGCTTAAAGAGAAGTTCTATTTTTAGTTCATTTTTAAAGACTTGTTTTGCTAAGAGAATGAAGGAAAACCTAAACAAAGACATGCCTCCAAAGAAATTCAGCAAAGGTGGATTTCACAAAAGGTTTGAGCCTGTTACAACTCAGGATATTAACGACTCCCCTTCAGTTTTTTTTAACTTTCATGAGGTGGGCTGCCTTAATTTTTGCCAAAAAGTAAAGAAGGTCACCAATTACCCTCCCTTAACACAAGTGTATTCCCTGAGGCTGTAAGAAAAACATGTCCACCTAGAAGCTCTGGACTTTAAACTCACTCCTAGTGCTATCTCCAAAGCAACTAAGATCCCCTATATAGGAGAAAAGTGGTTCAAACAAGCATACCTAGACCTAAATCACTATAAACCTTTCTTGAAACAAGACCTTTAGGATGATTTCCAAGCTATATTTCCTTTCTCTCACTTATTGAGCAGCTATGCCCCCCTCATGAGAGTTATCATGATTTATTTCACATGTGAAGGGAGGTTTTCCTGCATTTATTCTTATCACATCAGGCTTCTCATGCATTTCACAAGGACTCAATTGCTAAATCCCCCTTTCTTCCTCGACAAAACCATAGACAAGATGTCCTCCCTTGTTCAAAAGATACCTCCTACTCAGCAAAAAGCCAGTCTTTTCCATCATTCTCTCATGAAAATCATCATCCTTCACCAGCTTGAAAAGAAAGGAGTGTCTTGGGAGACTTTCATTTCTCATCCAGATTTTTCCACTGCCTCTTCATCTCATGGCCCATCTCACATATCCTCCTCACCCTCCACTCACTATGTCTCTCCTCCATCAAGTCAAAATACTCCTCAAAGGAAAACATCACCCATGATTAATAGTGAAAAAGCGCAGTTTTATGAAAGCAGGCATGAGGTTAGTGGTGATCAAGAACATAGGGACACTAAAAAAATTAGTGAACATGATCCAAGTGAAAAATCATAGGGCAGTGACCATGAGCAGGAAACTAGTGATGATTAATAAAAATCACCAAGGGATAAGGAAGTTAGTGGAACTCAAAAAATTAGTGAGGATGAAGAGAAAAGTAGCCCTAAACAAAGCAGTAAAAATGAGCAAGGGAATAGTGATGATGAAGAGAAACAGAGCAGTGAAAATGAGCAAGGAAATAGTGAGGATAAAGAGTATCAGAGTAATGGTGATAGAGAGCAAAGGAAAGAGGTTCAAAGCAATGATGAAAGACAAAGTGACCATGGTGGTAGCCCACACATAGAGTCTAAAGAAGACAGTCACAATAAAGGCAACCCTCAACAAATTCAAGACAGTGATAAGGGTAAACAAGGTCGTCTACATGTAGACACTAAAGATGGTAAAAAAGTAGAAAAGGATGATCAAGCTAATATCCCTAAAGAACATTTTCTAAAAAGCATTGATGAGGTTGAAGGAAACATATGTCAAGAGGTTCAAAACAGTGATAAAGGTGAATCTGGCAGCCCCAAACAAACTCAAAACAGTGAGCAGGGTAGCAAAGCAGATGATGGTGAAGGCAGCGATGTAAAAAATCAAGTTGAACAAGTGCAAGTAATAAAACCTCTCCTCTCTTCTCCTCAACACAACCAAGAGCATGTGCTAGCTACCTGTCGTAGGCAAGGGGCCATGACTCTTCCTCTAAAAGTGGTGAAGCTTAAAAACACCAAATCCACAAAGAAGAAAATCACTCCAGCAGTGACTAGCAATGTCACTAGAGTGCTAAGGAGTAGAGGCACATTTCCTAAGAAGAGTACTATTGAATTTCCAAAGAGAAAAAGGACAAAGAATTCTATCCAAGGCAAGGGTAAAGAAAAACATGAACAATAGGAGAGTAGTCACGAAAAATAAAGGGAGTTCAATGACATCATACAAATAGACAGTGATGTTGGAGATGATGAAGCTAGAATTCTTGAGGCTCTTTTGCAAAACAGAGAAGCCCAAATCCATGACTTGGAAACTGATCTAGAAAGGTGAAAGGACCTCATACATGTTCTACAAATGCAAAATAAACAAATGAGTGGGAAAATTGCAATTTATGAGGCCTGGGCATTCAGATACCAAAAGGAAGCATGCAAAGCACAAGTCAAGCTTGAAGAGTATATGGGCGAATTTGAAGATAACGAAGAAGAAAAAAAGCTAGTAAGAAAAAGGCCTATGACTATTGGTCTTAGGAAGGCTTTGGAGAAACAAAAGGAAGAAGAAGAAGCCCTTGTTCGATCTTATCCTCTCACACAATTCCTCGTCCAAGAAATAGAAAGCAATAAGGAATCATGGCTTGAAAGAGCCAACAAGAATTTAGAGGATAAATTAGAGAAAACAAAAAGAGACTTGGATCTGTAGAGGAAGATGACCGGGCGCTACAAGAAATTGAACCAATTTGCCCGAAGAAAACTCAAACTTTCTCAAGAAAGGCTCAAAACTTCCCGAAAGAGGCGCCTGGTGGAAAAAGTGGAAAAAGCCATATATAGGCTTGAAATCTTGGCCTCAGCTTCCATGCCTGTTTCTAAGAACCCATAAGGAGCTTGCTCACCAAAATTGAACAAATTTTGACAAGATTTTGTTTTTTGTGTTCTTTGGCCCTAATTGCACATTTTTCTAGGTCCTGCCATGGGTGCTAGGAGCATCCTCAGCTCATGAAAGTAATTTTTTTGGATGTATTGAATTTGGGGGCAGATACTCACAAATTTTCAGATCTAGAGGAGGTGTATTGGTCCCCCAAAGAGGAAAAAATCAGTCAAAATTCAGCTTTCTTCCTCACATATCAACAGATGAGACCACCCTGGGTTTTTTCACTTAGTCCACCATTTGATACACTTATAGGGATCAGTTTTGGAAAACTCAAGAATTTCCAAAAACTATACATCCAGGGCTTTCCAACGAGCTATCACGGGCCTCGTTTCAACATCAGGAGGTCCCTCAAAAGTTGCCTGCAAAACATGCTTCTTTCTGCTACTACGTTCCTATAGCATTTTGGCTTAAAAAGCAGTTTTCTGAAGGTGGCCATCCAAATGTGTGTTTAGCTATTTTTAACCCTATGTCAGAGATTAGAAGTCAATTTTCTTGCTATTTTTGGCTTAAATAGATATTTTTGAAGATATTTTGTGCGTTGGGCTTTGCAAAGCCTCAAGGACAAAATCAGATATTTGTATTAGGCCAATGGCCTTCTAGATGCTCTAGGATAGTTTCTTTCTTTCTGGCCTATATAATCCAAGAGAATACATTGTAACCAGAGGCTGAACTTGATGTTATAGAGCAATACATAGTATTACAAGCTTTGAAGAAATACTTTGTCTCATGAAGTGGATGATTTCTTGTTTGACTTGGATGGTGGAGGAGGACTGTTTGTAGGATTCCATGGCTTGATAAATGGTATTGTGTTCCTTATCTGTTATGTTTCCTTAGTTTATCATACATGTTTTCATGTTTCTTACTTGCTATATTTCAGTAAAGAATAGATTTGAGACATGCCCATGGCAGCACCTCAAGTTTCCTGAGTCATTACAGCTTCTATGTTTTTCTTCTTTCTTGGTTATGTCAAAGAATTCTTAACTGCTATTTGATTCCCTAAGAACTTGTTATCAATTTCATTAATGGTTATTATGTATACTATCTAGTATGATTCATGGTATGCCCTGCTTACTCATAGCTAACCAAAACTCCATCTTTGAAATCTCTCTTTGAATTATTGGTTGTCTAGTTAAACCAAAGAGGTCTTGTTTCGATCTTTCCCTTTGCCCATGCTCTGATGTCTTATTTAAAAGTTCCCAATAGCTCAAAATATGATTTTTAGGAGTTCCCTCTTCATAGTTTGAGTTGTTTATTTGTCTTATCTGTTTTCCCAAAAGTCTGAAAGTGATTTTCCCAAAGATAGAGGGTCTTATACTTATATGTATCATATGAATGTTTATTTTATGCATCTATTAGTTTGAGTTTCATTTATAGTGATTAATGGTTAGCCCTACCACATGGATGTTTTTTGTAAAACTATTTATTCTTAAAACCCCTTTTTCTCTCACAAACTTAGTGTCCATCTCATTTAACTTACACCCAAAGAATCCATTTATCTCGACCAAATCGGCCCTGCGATATACCTTATCCACCATTTGAGACAGTCTCGAACTCTTCGACCCCATGGCCCAGTTGATCTAACAATATTTTTATCTATTTATCCTTTGATCATTTCTCCCTCAAAAAACCTAAAACAAACCAAAACATACTTAACAACTAGCCTAAAATCTAACATACAAAAGAAAACAAGTTTACATCCTTTGCATAATAAAGAGAGCCCTCTCTGAGTCCAAGAAGGCTACGTCCTAGGGCTCCAAAGTTGGTTTAATGTTACCCTGTCACTTGGCTTGCCAATCTGTCAAATCACAGGTCACTAACATAATGTCGATCACGGTGGGACCTTTCTGAGTTAGTGACAATCTAAGTACACCTTAGGACTCCAAAAATCCCTTGTCTTCAAAAATATCTAGTGAATCAACCACCTCATCGCCACACTAACATAATGGTGATCACGGTGGGACCTACTGAGTAAATGACAATCTAGCAAACTCTTGTAGACTCATTAGTCCTTCAAAATTAAAATCAGACAAACAGCCTATGAAATCATTTAGAGTAAACTCTTATTATTTCACCATCTTAGCAAAGTGATGAATCAGGTTTAGAACACTCTTACAAACTAGGCTACATATAAAAACTCAGAAAATCCCAAAAAACATCCCTAGATTGGCTTTTTCTCAGTTATTGGTGGCGGAACATAAATACATATCTCTAAAAAGAACAAAACATCCACCTTGCGACTCCACTCGGTTCCAGTGGGCCTAATACTCCATAAAAAACCAAAAATTCCATAAATCATACTATCCTGTTGACTTGCCTTTCCAAAAACACAAACTCGTGATGCAGCCTCTGAAATCAATGAAAAACTAAGTACAACTTAGGGATTTAGAAATCTTCATCTAGACATAAGAAATCAACAGAATAAATTTCAAATAGAACTATAGTTCTCTCAAAAATTTAGCAAACTGTTGAAACTGAGTTCTAAGTCATTCTTGCAAGTTTCAACATAAACATTTTCTAGAAAAGAATTTTACTAAAAAAAAGAATTGTTAGTATTGGTGGTGGACCATAAATCTCAAGAAAATCCACCTGGCGACTCCAGTAGCCTTCATTTTTTTTTTACCTTACTCACATTAGTGAAACCCCTAGAGAGGATAATAATCCAAAAAATAATCACAACTATCACCCTCTCTAAACTTTGACTTTGAAATCTAGCTTCAAGAAGAATTAATACTAGATCTCACCCGGACTCGAATCCCTCTATCATAGTTGATGACCCAGAAAATGTTTTGTGGCAAACTTCTGAAACTGGTGACTTAACTACCGATAGGACCATCCACAAAGAAAGCTCCGTATCTGAAAATCTTACATCCTTGCAAGATTCCCAGTTTGACTTGAGTTCAAAAAAAGCCATTTTTAGAAGAAAGTCGCAAAGTAAAATCAAAATTGGTGATCTTGAGCCCTTAGATTTGCAACAGAGTCCCAGTAGAGAACCCTCACCCACTACATCTCCTAATTTTCATCTTCTCCACCGCTTCAGCTCTTGTCACCCCAAATTTGCTCAGAATCAGTCCACAAGTCCAAGTACCCCCGCCACACCCATTCAGGCCACCACTGTGCAAATCACCTCATCCCATACTACAAACCATCATACTGTAAATATACCATCATGGTAGCTTGGTATGCACCCTTAGTGTTACCACTACCTTTGGTACCTTTGCAGAATGATTACCAATCTCGAATCCCACACTTCACCGAAACTGAGGTTACTACTACCCAACAACATGTAGATAGAATCAGTGATGCTTTTGACTACATGGAATTAGAAGATGAAACCATATAGATGAGAATGTTCTCCCAAAGCCTAGGCAAAGAACCCAAGAAATGGTTTAAAATATTAGCTCCTAATAGTATACATGATCTCTCAGCACTTTACCAAACTTTCATAAACAGGTGGGAAATCAGGAAAAACCCCATCCAAATCCTTTCCGAATAAAATAATCTTAAAAGGAATATGGGGGAAAGTGTTAAGGACTATTGCACTAGATTCAACAGTGTCTATAATGCCCTCCTGTCTCACATGAAACCTTCACTTGGCTCAGCACTAGTAAAATTTCTTGAAGTTTTCGCTCCAGATATGTCATACCAACTAAGAGAAAGAGACCCCGCAACTTCAAAAGAAATGCAAAAAATAGTTGTTAGTGTAGAAGCCAACCTAGCTGAGAAAAGAGCTAGGATAAGATTAGAAAATAAAGTCACATACCGAGATGAGGCCATGCCTTCTACCTCCTCCTTAGATCCCAGAATAGACAACCTAGTTAGAACGATGGAGAGAATGTGGGAAAAAATAAATCTAAATGAAAAAGCACCTCTTAGGGACAACCAGCCAAATCCTCAAAATAAAAATCAGAACGAAAACTTTAGAAGAGACCCACCTCAAAACAAACCAATGGAAAACGACCAACAGGTCAGGCCATCTTTCCATGAAAACTATGTTGATGAGGTAGAAAGAGATATGGAACCACTTGATGAAAATCACTTAAACTTGATAGGTTTTGATAGCGAGAGTGAGGTTTTCCTCACAAAAGAAGAACAAGTTTTCTTCTCCTCAAATCAAAATGAAGCAAATTATGAGGACCCCGAAGATCCTGACGTAGGATTACAAAACGATATAATGGAAGTCCACAGGAAATATGATCTTAGGAGTAAGAAAAACCAAGACAAAAATAAGAAAGGTAGCTCAGACACTATTGTTACCAAAACCCGAGATACCATTCTTAAAAGAACAACAGATAGGAACAAAAACATGGCTAAGAGAACTGACCAAAACAAAGACAAAACTAGTCACGCAAGCCTTGATCCTAACTATCCTAGTACCTCTACTAAGATTCCCGAAACAACTATTTTGAACAAAACCCTAAATCAAAATTAGAAAATTAAGAATATAGAGAAAGTCATGGCTGAAAAAACTGAAGCAAACCTATCTAAACTACAAACACCCTTTATTTTTGAAGGGGAAATTGCCAAAATTAAGATCACCATTCCTCTCATTGAACTTATTTCCCAAAGCTCATACAAATCTCAAGCGCTAAAGGTCCTAAACATAGGAAATGATGCAGATACTTTACACCTAGCTGATGATACCCCTGAGGTGTTGCTTGGACCAAAAAAAGAAGGAAAATATCAAGAGGGAACCACTCTTCCTTTTCACATTAGTCTGAATATACATGACCAAATCCTACATAATGCCATGCTAGATTACAGGGCCTCTCACAATCTCATGTTGAAATTAGTAATGGAAAGATTAGGCCTAGGAATAACAAAACCTTATAAAGATTTATATTCATTTGATTCAAGCAGAGTCAAGTGTCTAGGACTGATAAAAGATCTTTGTGTCAGTCTAGCCCAAGTACGTGCAAAACACCTAGTCATGGACATAGTGGTAGAAGACATCCCTCCTAATTACGAAATTCTTTTATCTAGATCTTGGGGGGGCAAGCTTCAAGGAAATATTCAACTAGATATGTCTTACGCCACCATTCTGGTGTTTAATCAAACAAGAATACTGTATCGAGAATCACACATGAAATATATGGTTAGCAGCCAAGAAAAGCCAGATAACATCCCTATGTATTCCATACATTCATACCTAAATTCCTTGATTTTACATACTGATGAAGACATTGATAAACAGGTAGGCTAAATTGAAATAAATCTAGACACACCGCATCATCCACCCCAGATTCTATATGATGAGTTGGATACTCAAAACTATCATGACCCTGAACAATTATGTCTTGAAGAGTGGGAGTTTGATTTTCTAGAAATAGATATAAATTAGAAAACAAAACACATTTTACACCCTCAATAAAGTTACTCAAACCAAGGACAAACATCAAAAGTACAATCAAAATCTATTTTCAAAACAGAAGCACTGGAAGGCTTACATAGTACAAATCTTTTTGGAAATCAGGAACAGGGGAGTATTATGTTCTTACCATACTTAAATGATTCACCATACCAAAACCTTGCCTCTTCAAGTAAAGCTTTAACTTTTGCAACCACTTTGATGAATCCAGGGAAAATTTCTAATGAATTCAATGAAGGGGAATATGATGACAGCAATCCCAAGACACCTAAGTTAATTGAACTAGCTAAAATTCTGTCATTTCACTAGAGATTAAGAACTGCTAGAGTATGAAAAATTGTTCAAGATACTAATAAATTTGGGAAAACATTTTAAAACACTATGACAATGCCATCATTTCAATAAGTAACCCTTACAAAAAGAAATGTGAAAATCTTGGTCAAACATTAACAATTAAAGATAAAGCAAATGGACATAGGATATGTGTAGATTTCAGGAACACAGATAAACCTCCCCAGAATAGCACTTATATTCTTCCCAAAACAGATCATACTATACAGAAGATAGGATTTTCTAATCATATGTCTTTGCAAAGTTATCTTTCAGGATATCATCAGTTAATTCCTCTTCAAATCAAATAGCTTAAAGATTTTTTCAAATACACTAGAAGCAGTTCCAATTTCAAACCAAGAGTTGCAAAACTACTAGACATCAAAGACATGTTTCTGAAGGCCATGTTTCCAATTCTGAATTTATTCATTATGATGTACCTTGACGATGTCATCATCTATTTTAAAAATGACAAAGAGTATCTATATTACCTAAAGAAGATGTACAACAAAGGAAGGAGTGGAAATAAAAGGTATAGAGAAAAGCAGCAAGCAGATACAAAATTTTTCAAAGACTCTTGCAAGAATCCTTATGTTGTGCTTGAAAGTGAAAATTTTCCAAAATTTTCGTTTCAAGAGCTGACTGGACCAAGAGCATCGGGAGATCCTTTTGAATACAAAATGCTCAAGTTCCACCATTTCCAAGATTTCTAGTTTCGAAAACATTTTCACTCATTGTAAATATCACTATTTGAAGAAATAAATCAAAAACAGAAAATACAAAAACGGTAGAAAAGTTGAAAAGAGGGCAGCTTTAAAAATAGTAGAAATGCCCCATGTTCAAAAAATAGTCATGCTGAAAGTGTGCAAGTCTAAATGCCACTACTAGTGCTCAAAAGATATCTTGTTCAGTTATCTAGCCTAATCATAACTGAACATGTTTTAAATTGATTGTTGATAAGTTAGTGAAAGAAGTGATAGTCAAAATGTGTAAGCTTGACTTGTCGGAGAAAGTAGATTAGGAAAAGATACTGGTTCCACACGCTCAAAACAGAACCAAAGAGGAAAACAGGAATGAAAAAGAAACTATGTATCCTAGCCCTGATTTTTATAAATCTCATTTTTGCAAAAATAATATTTGTGTGCAGCTTGTCTTTTATGCCACAAACACATGACAAATCAGACCGTCTAATCCTGATTTGGTCATTTTTCAATTTCATGTTTTAGTTTAGTGAATGAAATCCTATCAAACAGCTTAATCTTGACAGTTGATCTGACATAGGTAGAAAAATCAAAAGAGTTCATCAGTTTAATCTGAAATCTTGGAAGATATAAGTGTAGAAGTAGATATTTTTCTTGTTTTTTTTTTTTTTAAATCATGTCAAAAGGTTTCTAGTCCAAGCACACCTAAAGAAGAAAAAATGTTAGGAGATATAGTTGGGTAGGTAGAGATGAGGTTGATGCTAATCATGCTATAAATTTTCAGAAATAACATCAAGAAAGAGAGAAATTTTCTCTAATGGATAAGGCAATGGTCTTCACCAGCTAGAGATCCGCAATTCTGGACACCTCCTGAAAAGGAGTCGCCCTCCCCAAATGGAGCCACTGTTAGTCATCAATATTTTTACCTGTTTTGATGACTAGATTCCTTGGCCAAGTTTTCTAGAAGCTAATCTATATCTGTCAATTTTCCATCTAGAAAACACCTCAAACAAATTTTTGTCTTCTTACCCCTCTCCTTCAGCCTATAATGAGAAAAAACCCTTCAGTTTCCCTACCTATCACAATTCAGCAAAGCCTCCTTGTCCATAGCTATTATAGTTTGCCTCTCTACCATCAAAATCCTTTGTTTTTCATGCAAGTCACTTTCCAACATTTAACAAAGTGTCTACCCCTTTCTCACTGATCACTTTGTCATGTGATAACCTACTCATGCCCAAGACGCCATTCAAAATCCATGACAAAGTATGTAGGTCTAGGTGGTGGTGTTTTACGGAAAATTCCTTGGCAAGACTGTTTTAAGCCAAAAACTCTATCTTCAATATCAGTCATCCATCATGTCTTGCTATTTGCCAAAGCCAAAACCCTTGTCTACCCCTAGGTCATGCACCATCAAAAATGTCACTTTGTTTTGTTTCTATCAAGGCTCAGGAATTTTCAAATCAGAAAAAGAGAAGGAGTTTTCTATCTAAAGAAATATGATTAGATCAGGCATGATCCCCATGAAACATCAAAGAAACCCTCCAAACTTCAAAAGCATCTATTTTTACATCTCTGCAGGGATGTACTGATTGATGATACCAAGCAGAGTGTGAAAAAAAAGAGCACCTCAGGAGAAGGTTTCATGCTGTGTCAGTTTACTATGGAAGTCAGAAGAAGTGTAGATTATGGCCAGCCCTACAAATCAGCCTTATACAACCAACAGTGGTAGTCTTCTTGAAAAAAGAGTTTTAAAGAAAATTAGGCATCATGGTGAGGGTATAATGAATAACAGCTACTCCTTATACCTTATCATGAACTAAGATTTGAAGGACTATCACAAACATTTTCACTGCACCCTATGAAAACACGGTCAAGGGAAGACTTGTTTCAAAGATCTCTAGCAGTGAAGCACTCCCCATGTACCAATTGTAGTATATACTCCCTGAAGGAAAACTTCACAGTGACATAGTACAAAGAAAAGACATATATTACACAACAAGGTACAGTATTGAGATAGATGAAGTTTCTATGTTTAAGAGGACCTCCTTCAAATAAGCAGAGGGTAAAAATTCATCAAATATTGACATTGTTCGGAAAAACTTGTCAGTAATGGGAAGTTTGAAGCAGAGGGCCCACAGTTGTTTGAGGATATTCAAGAGTGGCAAGTGGAAAGATTAAATTTTATCCCTAAATGGCCTAGTTAAAAAGAAATAGAGAAAACAAGCAGTTTTGTGCTTAGTACCTACATCAAATGATAGTTACAATGTTCAAGGGTTGAAGAGAAACTTCCTCAATTGATTAAAAAGGTTGGGAAAGGTTCTGTTTAAAGAGAAATTTTACAAATGAAAAACAAGAGAAGTTACAAAGTTAGTTTGTTTAAAAAACATTCCTCATTTAAAAAACAGACACAGGCCCTTAGAAAATTGTAAGAGGTTGAAAGCCTAATGTATGCATAAACTGCCCATGCATTTTGTCATATAAGGCCTCCTTCATAATAAGTAGAGGGCCCATTTCTCACAATTGTAGATGACCTCCTTCGAAATGATTAGATGGTCAGGTTTCCATTGTTAACACTGAGGTTGAAGAAAAGTGTCATTAATAGACAAGTTTGAGAGATATAGTGTTTTGAACAAATGGAAAACACAACACTTGTTTCAAAGAAACTATCATAAAAAACAAATAGTAACATTTGTTGTATATCTCTCAGTAAGAAGCATAGTCATGGCACGAAGTTTAATCTTCAAAGGAGACACCTTTCAAAAAGGGATGAAGAAATTGGTAAAAAAGCAGGCCACCAACAAATAGAAAAAACCATTTTTCTTTACAAACACAAAGGCAAAAAGTGAGAAATCACCAAAAGGAGGAAAAAAGGCATTCAAAAACATTTTAAAAGAGCTATAAAATCTATCAAAGGAGAAGGTAATTTTCTAATTTTTGCAAAGGGGCAAAAGATATGTTTTTCGAACCTCGAACAAGCAGTTGGCAAGAAGTTTGAAGACGCGACGCGCCTGTAGGTTTGCACAATGCGCTTGTAGTGTCTTTACACAGCAGTTTACACACGGCACGACACGCATGTAGATTTGTGTGACGCGCCTGTGGTTTTCACCTGCTTGAATTTTAGAGGGCGCTTAGGGCCCGACCCTACAACACACGACGGTGTGCAAGTGCTACGCGCCTGTGCACAGGAGCGTAGCACTGCTCAAACAACCTCCAATTCACCTAATAGTAGATTTTTTCCCCATGAACTCTTCTCCAAAAGCAACCATACATTTTCAAGAGGTATTTACTGATTTTCTTTGCCTAATTTTATGAGTTTGGGAGGTGTTAAGAGTCATTTTATTAAGAAAAAGACACAGTCCCATTGAAGGCAAAAACACTGTTTATGCTAAAAACCACCATGTTTACAAAGAGGAAACAAAACAATGATTGATGAAAAATGGCTATTGTCTGGCTGCAAAAGGCCTATTGTTTAGTAAGAAGAAAAAACCTCATTTTTGAGAAAGGGATCATTATTAGTTGAAAGCCCTATTTTGCTTAAGAAGCCAGGCATAGTTTTTCAAAATGGAGAACTCAGTATTTTCAAAGCAGAAAAGGCACAGTTCTTCGGAAGGAAAATTATTTTCATTAAAAGAACCTAGTTTCTAGTTAAAAAGAGAAAAACAGTGCTTAAATAGGAGTTCTATTTTTAGTTCATTTTGAAAGACCTGTTTTGCTAAGAGAATGAAGGAAAGCCTAAACAAAGCTATGCCTCCAAAGAAAGTCAGCAAGGGTTGATTTCACAAAAGGTTTGAGCCTATTACAAAGCACGAGATTAATGGCTCCCCTTCGGTTATTTTTAACTTCCATGAGGTGGGCTACCTTCATTTTTGCAAAAATATCTAGAAGATCACCAATTTCCCTCCCTTAACACAATTGTTCGCCCTGAGGCTACAAGGAAAACATGGCCACCTAGAAGGTCTGGACTTTAAACTCACTGCTAGGGCTGTCTCCAAAGCAACTAAGATCCCATATATAGGAGAAAAGTGATTCAAACAAGCATACCTTGATCTAAATCACTATAAACCTTTCTTCAAACCAGAAAATTAGAATGCTTGCCAAGCTATATTTCCTTTTTATCACTTATTGAGCTGCTATGCCCCCCTCATGAGAGTTATCATGAAGTATTTCACATGTGAAGGGAGGTTTTCCTAGATTTATTCCTATCACATCAGGCTTCTCATGCATTTCACAAGGACTCAGTTGCTAAATCTCCCTTTCTCCCTCTGCAAAACCATAGACAAGATGTCCTTCCTTGTTCAAAAGAGACCTCCTGCTCAGAAAAAAGCCAGTCTTTTCCATCATTCTCTCGTCAAAATCATCATCCTTCACCAACTTGAAAAGAAAGGAGTGTCTTGGGAGACTTTCATTTCTCATCCAGATTTTGCCACTGCCTCTTCATCTCATGGCCCATCTCACATATCCTCCTCACCCTCCACTCACTATGTCTCTCCTCCATCAAGTCAAAATACTCCTAAGAGGAAAACATCATCCATGATTAATAGTGAAAAAGAGTAGTCTTATGAAAGCAGGCATGAGGTTAGTGGTTATGAGGAACATAGAGACACTAACAAAATTAGTGAGCATGAACCAAGTGAAAAATCATAGGGAAGTGAGAATGAGTAGCAAACTAGTGATGGTGAAGAAAACTCACCAGGGGATAAGGAAGTTAGTGGCACTCAACAAATTAGTGAGGATGAAGAGCAAAGAAGCCCTAAACAAAGTAGTGAAAATGAGCAAGGGAATAGTGATGATGAAGAGAAACAATGCGATGAAAATGAGCAAGGAAATAGTGAGGATAAAGAGCAGTAGAGTATTGGTGATAGATAGCAAAGGAAAGAGGTTCAAATCAGTGATGAAAGACAAAGTTACCATGCTGGTAGCCCACACACAGAGTCTAAAGAAGGCAGTCACAATAAAGGTAGCCCTCAACAAATTCAAGACAGTGATGAGGGTAAAAAAGGCAGTCTATAGGCAAACAGTGAATATGGTAAAACAACAGAAAAGGATGATGAAGCTAACATCCCTAAAGAAAATTTTCTAAAAATCACTGATGAGGTTGAAGGCAACATATGTCAAGAGGTTCAAAACAGTGATAAAGGTGAATCTAGCAGCCCCAAACAAACTCAAAATAGTGAGCAAGGTAGCAAAGTAGATGATGATGAAGGCAGCGATGTAAGAAATCAAGTTGAACAAGTGTAAGTAATAAAACCTCCTCTCTCTTCTCCTCAACACAGCCAAGAGCATGTGCTAGTTTCCTCTCCTTGGAAAGGGGCCATGACTCTTTCTGCAAAAGTGGTGAAGCCTGAAAACAACAAATCCACAAAGAAGAAAATCACTCCAGCAGTGACTAGCAATGTCACTAGAGCGCTAAGGAGTAGAGGAAAATTTCCTAAGAAGAGTATTGTTGAATTTCCAAAGACAGAAATGGAAAAGAAGTATATCCAAGGCAAGGGTAAAGAAAAATATGAACAACAGGAGAGTAGTCATGAAAAATAAAGGGAGTTTGACATCATACAAATAGACAGTGATGCTAGAGATGATGAAGATAGGATTCTTGAGGCTATTTTGTAAAATAGAGAAGCCGAAATCCATGACTTGGAAAGTGATCTAGAAAGGTCAAAGGACCTCATACATGTTCTAAAAATAAAAAATAAACAAATGAGTGGGGAAATGGAAATTTATGAGGGCCGGGCATTAAAATACCAAAGGGAAGCATACAAAGCACAAGTCAAGCTTGAAGAGTATATGGGCGAATTTGATGATACTGAAGAAAAAGAGCAGCCAGTAAGAAAAATGCCTAGGACTATTGGTCTTAGGAAGGCTTTGGAGAAACAGAAGGAAGAAGAAGCAACACTTGTTCAATCTTATCCTCTCACACAATTGCTCGCCCAAGAAATAGAAAACGATAAAGAATCATGGCTTGAAATAGCCAATAGGAATTTGGAGGATAAATTAGAGAAAGAAAATAGAGACTTGGATCTGCAGAGGAAGATGACCAGGCACTACAAGAAGTTGAACCAATTTGCTCGAAGAAAGCTCAAACTGGCTCAGATAAGGCTCAAAACTTCCCGAAAGAGGTGCTCGATGAAAAAAATTGAAAAAGTCATATGTAGGCTTGAAATATTGGCCTCAGCTTCCTTGCATATTTCTAAGAACCCATAAGGGGATTTCTCACCAAAATTGAGCAAATTTTGACAAGATTTTGTTTTTTGTGTTTTTTGGCCCTAATTGCACATTTTTCTAAGCGTTGCCATGGGTGCTAGGAGCATCCTCAGCTCATGAAAGTCCCTTTTTTGGATGTATTAAATTTTCGGGTAGCTACTCACAAATTTTCAGATCCAAAGGAGGTGTTTTGGTCCCCCAAAGAAGCAAAAATCAGTCAAAATTCACCTTTCTGCCTCACATATCAGTAGATGAGACCCCCCTGGGTTTTTTCACTTAGTCCACCTTTTAACAGACTTCCAGGATCAGTTTGGGAAAAATCAAGTAGTTCCAAAAACTAGACATCTAGATCTTTCCAACAAGCTATCACGGGCCTTGTTTCAACATCGGGAGGTCCCTCAGAAGTTTTCTACAAAACAGGCTTCTTTCTACTGCTATGTTTCTATAGCATTTTGGCTTAAAAAGAAGTTTTCTGAAGGTGGCCATCCAAATGTGCGTTTAGCTATTTTTAACACTATGTCAGAGATTAGAAGTAAATTTTCTTGCTATTTTTGGCTTAAATAGATATTTTTGAAGATATCTTGTGCCTTGGGCTTTGCAAAGCCTCAAGGACAAAATCAGATATTTGTATTAGGCCAATGGCCTTCTAGATTCTCTAGGATAGTTTCTTTCTCTTTGGCCTATATAATCCAAGAGAATACATTGTAACCAGAGGATAAACTTGATGTTATAGAGCAATACATAGTATTATAAGCTTTGAAGAAATAATTTGTCTCATGAAGTGGATGATTTCTTGTTTGACTTGGATGGTGGAGGAGGACTGTTTGTAGGATTCCTTGGCTTTGTGAATGGTATTGTGTTGCTTATCTGTTATGTTTCCTTAGTTTACCATACTTTTTTTCATGCTTCTTCCTTGCTATAGGTCAGTAAATAATAGATTTGAGACATGCCCATGGAGGCACCTCAAGTTTCCTGATTCATTGCAGCTTCTATGTTTTTCTTCTTTCTTGGTTATGTCAAAGAATTCTTAACTGCTCTTTGATACCCTAAGAAATTGTTATTAATTTCATTAATGGTTATTATGTATGTTATCTAGTATGATTCACAGTATGCCCTGCTTACTCATAGCTAACCAAAACTCCATCTCTGAAATCTCTCTTTGAAGTAATGGTTGTCTAGTTAAACCAAAGAGGTCTTGTTTCGATCTTGCCCTTTGCCCATGCTCTGCAGTCTTATTTCAAAGTTCCCAATAGCTCAAAATATGATGTTTAGGAGTTCCCTCTTCATAAGTTGAGTTGTTCGTTTGTATTATTTGTTTTCCCAAAAGACTGAAGGTGATTTTCCCAAAGTTACAGGGTCTTATACTTCTATGTATCACCTAAATGTTTATTTTATGCATCTATCAGTTTGATTTTCATTTATATTGATTAATGGTTAGCCCTAACACATGGATGTTTGCTGTAAAACTATTTATGCTTAAAACCCCTTTGTCTTTCACAAACTTAGTGTCCATCTCATTTCACTTACACCCAAAGAATCCATTTATCTCGATCAAATCGACCCTGCAATATACCTTATCCACCATTTGAGATAGTCTCCAACTTTTCGACTCCATGGCCCAGTTGATCTAACAATATTTTTATCTATTTATCCTTTAATCAGTTCTCCCTCAAAAAACCTAAAACAAACCAAAACATACTTAACAACTAGTCTAAAATCTAACATAAAAAAGCAAACAAGTTTACATCCTTTGCATAATAGAGAGTGTATAAATTTGCTGAATAATGATTAATTATCCACCGAGACTATCCTGATCACATATCAATTCGAATTCATATGCAACACATAATCTCTTCCACTCAGATCATCACACATGCGGAAAATAAAACAAGCGATAGCACATCAATTCATCATACACATTAACATAGTATGTATGGGGAAAGCTTATAGCTAAAAACCCCACAGCTATTTTGTATATTATAATGGAGAAAACATGTAACAAAATCAGTACAATACTCCTCACAAGTACTTAGTACTATCTCATGAAGTTACACACAAACTAGCTTGGTTTTGAACAAGTCACGGGTTCAAAACACATCCACTAATTGCCTGCCTCTATTGTGCAATCATGGCCTGCCTAAATAGAGATCCAAGGTTCGAATCTCCTTGGCTTGATAGTGAAATCATCATGGGAAATTTCCTCCAAGTGTGGTGCAAATATCATGCACAACTGATGTCCCAACTGATAGCTATACTCACCCTTTCATCTACCTCTTCCACTAGTCTCCACTGAACTGTCCATGCACTGTAGTGAACTGATGTGTTCTTGAGTTGAATAATGATTTACTAATTAATGAATTAAATAATATTTAATTCAATCCACTCATTACTAGTTGATTAGCTAGTTAAACTAATCTCAACTAGTTCAACTAAGTTAAACCGAACACAACTCCACCAACTGTCTCATCAACTCCACCAAACTTCTGCCACTGAAGTCCTAACTGAGGTCAACCATGCATGAGCTCACCAAACCCTTAGGAATAGCGTAATTCCTCTTTCAGATGCATAAGCCACTTCTGTAGCTCGAACTGAATTGCTCAAAGAGAGTAAACTGCTGTTTAGAGTCCAAATATTATTAAGGGTAAATAATATTTGAGTTCCCTATTTTTAGGATAGGCAGTCTAAAAATAGACTTCGACCTATAGGTCCAAAAATAAAGGTCCATATATTTTTACCAACATGACCAATACTCCAATAATAACATACTGCAACCCCTAGACCATGCTCCATATGTCTAAAAATAGACATAGTCTAAAAATAGACTTTGCGCCAAAATTTGCCTGCGGGCCCACTTAGTGAACGCGACTTCATTTCACTAAGCTCCATCATCTTGCTGCATTTTCAACACTCCCTCTTAGAAAGATATGGATTATCTGCAACCCCTATCCTGCCTCTGTGGAATTCAAACTTGTTCTTGGTGAGCGCCTTCGTCAGGATGTCGGCATCCTGATCCTCCGTGGGAACATATGAAAGCATCATGATTCTCCGCTGAACAAAATCTCTGATATGATGGTACCTGATGTCGATGTGTTTGGATCTATCATGAAATATTGGATTAGCCGAGAGTTTAATGCAACTCTGGTTATCACAGTAAATCACTGTAGGCTCCAAATGCAACCCGAATAATCCAACGAGGATCTTCCTCATTCAAATAGCCTCGTATGCAGCCAAGCTAGCTTCCATGTACTCGGCCTCTGCTGAACTGAGTGCCATGGATCTCTGCTTCCTGCTTTACCAGGAAACTGCTATCGACCCAATGCTGAAAACTCCTCCAGATGTGCTCTTTCGGTCCATTGGGCTTCCTGCCCAATCTGCATCAGTGAAGCCAGAAAGCTTCACTCCATCCTCCTGTCTGTACCATAGACCATATCCCAATGTGCCTCTAATATAACACAACACATGCTTGCCTGCCTTCCAAAAGAACTTGGTAGGCTTAACCATAGCTTGTGAAAGCTGGTTAATAGCATAGCATATATCGGGTCGTGTATTGACCAGATACATAAGCGACCCCACCAACTGTCGATAGACAGTGGCATCCACTACCTCTGCTGAAGTAGCATCCTCCTTCCTCCAACCACCAGAAAGAGGAGTGTCAACAGGCTTGCAGCCTTGCATGTTGAACCTCTCTAGAATCTCCCGGGCATACTTTCCCTGAGAAACAAACATTCCTCCACTACGCTGCCAAATCTCCAATCTCAGGAAATAATGAAGGATGCCCAAGTCCTTCATCTCAAACTCTCGTGCAAGATCCTCCTTGCATGAAAGTATCAACTGCTCATCGCCAGTCAAAATCAGATCATCTACATACAGTACGATGATCAACAACTTCCCCTCCACCACAATCTGGTATAGGTTAGGATCCGCCTCACTCTTGGAGAATCCAAGCCCGATGAAGTAGTTGTCTATGCGAGTGTACCAAGCACGAGGTGCTTGCTTCAGCCCGTACAGTGCTCTCTTGAGTCGGCACACATGCGACTCACTGCTGAAGATCTCGAAACCTTCAGGCTGCTCTATGTACACCTCCTCCTCAATGACTCTATTGAGGAACGCAGTCTTCACATCCATCTGATGGATGTGCCACCCCATCTGCGCTGAGAGAGCTAGGATCGTCCGTATGGAAGAGTACCTTGCGACAGGTGCAAAGGTCTCCTCATAATCGATCCCCTCGATCTGTGAGAAGCCACGAGCGACAAATCTCGCCTTGTACTTCTCCACACTCCCGTCAGCCGCCTGCTTCACTTTGTAGATCCATCGCGAACCCACCACTGATTTCCCCTCCGGTCTTGGGACAATCTCCCATGCACTGTTTCTGACGATCGAATCATATTCTTCGATCATGGAATCTACCCATGCGGGTTCCTCCACAGCTTCCTCAAAAGAGGATGGCTCCGTCATGACACATTGACTCATAAGAGCCATGTATCCAGTGTACCGATCCGGTGACTGTCTCTGTCTGCGCTGTGCTGTAGGTGGTCCTACAACCTTCTCTGCATCTCGAGCCAGTCGCTCAGCTTCTGTAGTGCGCATGCTCCCTCTGATGGTTGGCGCTGCATGGGTGGTTTCTTCCACCTCCCGAACTTCCTCTTGTGGCTGATCCACATCCGGAAGCTCCTCCTTAGGAACTAACAGCTCCTCATCTGCATGCAAGTGTAGCTCCCTCTCAAGCGAACACTGCATGGCTTTCTCCTCCTGAAATTTTATATCCTGTCGCACAACAGTCTTTCGACTGTCTGACAAATACACCCAATAGTTGTGAGGTGTATCAGTGTACCCCACAAATATTCCAACCTCAGCGGTCGGATCCAGCTTCCTTCTCGCATCCTTCGTCACATGCATGTAGACAGGAGAACCAAAAATCCGCAAATGGAAAATATCAGGCCTCTTGCCAGAATAAGCCTCCTCCGGTGTACTCATGCCAAGAACCTTGTGAGGACAACGGTTCTGCACATACACTGCTGTATTGCATGCCTCAGCCCACAAGTGAAGGGGTAGGCCCCGATCATGCAACATCGCCCGTGCAGCACCCACGATCGTTCTGTTCTTCCGCTCAGCCACCCCGTTCTGCTGTGGGTTATGGGGTGCGATGATCTCTCTCCGAATCCCTTCTGCGCTGCAGAACTCCTTGAATTCAGCCGAGATGAATTCACCACCGTTATCACTCCTTAGAGCAATCACCTTCTTCCCCGACTCCTTCTCGACCAGTGCTTTAAACTCACAGAACTTCGCGAATGTATCGCTCTTCTTCTGCATGAAGAAGATCCAGCACTTTCGAGAGAAATCATCAACAACGATCACATAATACCTGTGCTTTGCTGTCGAAGCAACAGAGAAAGGACCACACACGTCTGTGTGAACTCTCTCAAGGATCGTCGTGGCGCGACTATCCTTCTCGTGAAAGGTGGCTTTCACATACTTCCCTAAAGTACACCCCTTGCACTGATCTGACTGCGCAAGAGTGCCCTTAGGAAGCCCAGTAGAAATCTGCTGCAAGATCTTCAAAGCTCCATGGTGAAGGTGGCCCAATCTCCTGTGCCACAGTTCGCCCTCATCATCCCGGCTCACCACTTCTCCCGCCTTGCATGCCATAGCTGCGCAGCCATCTACCTGCAACCGATAAAGGTTCTTGGTTCGAACCCCTATCTTCCGGGTCTCTCCAGTAGTCTTACTGCGCAGGAAGGCTTTTCCTTCGCTGAAGACCACATCATACCCCTTATCTTCCAACATCGCCATAGAGATCAAGTTCTTCTTCAATCCAGGTACATGCATGACATCCTTCAACACGAAGGGTTTACCAGACTCCCTCTGAAAGGATATGGTACCGATACCAGTCGCACTGTATCTACCATCATCGCCCATCTCGATGCGCACACCCAGATATTTGTCCTCCAGATCTGAGAACAAATCTCGATCTCCCGTCATATGAAATGACACACCGCTGTCCAAGAACCACACCGATCCCATCACACTTGAAACCAAGCATGCGATCAGTGAAAATTCAAGCTCGAACTGTGAAGCCAAAGCCTCTCCATCTGCAGATCTTCCCGCTTGCCTGTTTTTCTTCTTCTTTGGAAAATTGGTAGCATAATGTCCGTGATCATGGCAGTGAAAACACTTCACTTTCGCCATATCCTGCTTCTTGCCCTTTGCACCGGAATGAGAAGTTTTCTTACCCTTCCCCTTCTTTGCTTTGGCAACCAAAGTGCAATTTTCTTCATCAGCTCCCTTTGATGAAGATCCGTCCCGAGTAGTCCTCCTTATCTCCTCCTGCATGAGATCCGCCCAAAGGCGCTCCCATCCCGACAGCTGCTCCTGACCATTGACACTATCTTGATATGAGTGCCAAGCCTTCAAAAGACTAAGGAGAGCCAGGTCGACCATGTCCTCATCTTCGACAGTCACCCCCACACTTCCCATCTCGTCTCTGCATTGAGTGAACTTCGTGAGGTATTTGGCGATACTGTCGCCTTTCTCCATCTTGATGTTCCTGAGCTTATCTTTGAGTGCCAGCTTCCTTTGGTCACTCTTACTCTGAAATAGATCCGTAAAAGCTTTCCACATTAAATATGGAGAAGCATTTCCATGCAGGCTGGATACAATATGATCCTTGACGCCCTCCAACAGGATCCTTCGACATTTCTCCATCTTCTTTTGCCATGCTTCGACTTCAGTAGGATCAGTGGGCTTTTGGACATCCATATCCACGAAATCCTTCAGTCCATTATCTTCTAATACTGTCTCCATGCGATCCTTCCACGCAACATAATTCGAACTGCCTTCAAGAGCATATTCGAGTCGCAAACCGTTGAAAGACATTTTCAACTCCGGCACCAAGAAAACAAAACTGCTGCAAAATTCGAATTCCACCTCAAAGCTCAACTGCCCTTGATCTGTGAGAACAAATTATTTCTAGCACAGAGATCGACTGCAGGGGCATTTACTGGATATATCACCTTTCAAAGAAAGGATGGATCCAGAGGCTACCTGGCCCGCATGCAGACTCTGTCTACCGAAATAAGTTTGTAATCACTGTGATGATCAATCTCTGCTTTAATAGCTCTGATACCATGTAGAAAATTGCTGAATAATGATTAATTATCCACCGAGACTATCCTGATCACATATCAATTCGAATTCATATGCAACACATAATCTCTTCCACTCAGATCATCACACATGCGGAAATAAAACAAGCAATAGCACATCAATTCATCATACACATTAACACAGTATGTATGGGGAAAGCTTATAGCTGAAAACCCCACAGCTATTGTGTATATTATAATGGAGAAAAAATGTAACAAACTCAGTACAATACTCCTCACAAGTACTCAGTACTATCTCATGAAGTTACACACAAACTAGCTTGGTTTTGAACAAGTCGCGGGTTCAAAACACATCCACTAATTGCCTGCCTCTATTGCGCAATCATGGCCTGTCTAAATAGAGATCCAAGGTTTGAATCTCCTTGGCTTGACAGCACAATCATCATGGGCAATTTCCTCCAGGTGTGGTGCAAATCTCATGCACAACTGATGTCCCAACTGATAGCTGTACTCACCCTTTCATCTACCTCTTCAATTGGTCTCCACTGAACTGTCCATGCACTGTAGTGAACTAATGTGTTCTTGAGTTGAATAATGAGTTACTAATTAATGAATTAAATAATATTTAATTCACTCCACTCATTACTAGCTGATTAGCTAGTTAAACTAATCTCAACTAGTTCAACTAAGTTAAATCGAACACAACTCCACCAACTGTCTCATCAACTCCACCAAACTTCTGCCACTGAAGTCCTAACTGAAGTCAACCATGCATGAGCTCACCAAACCCTTAGCAATAGCGTAATTCCTCTGTCAGATGCATGAGCCACTTCATTAGCTCGAACTGAAGTGCTCCAAGAGAGTAAACTGCTGTTTAGAGTTCAAATATTATTAAGGGTAAATAATATTTGAGTTCCCTATTTTTAGGATAGGTAGTCTAAAAATAGACTTCGACCTATAGGTCCAAAAATAGAGGTCCATATATTTTTACCAACATGACCAATACTCCAAGAATAACATACTACAACCCCTGGACCATGCTCCATATGTCTAAAAATAGACTTTGGGCCAAAATTTGCCTGCAGGCCAACTTAGTGAAGGCGACTTCATTTCACTAAACTCCATCATCTTGCTGCATTTTCAACAGAGAGAGCCCTCTCTGAGTCCAGGAAGGCTAGGTACTAGGGCTCCAAAGTTGGTTTGATGTTACCCTGTCACTTGGCTTACCAATCTGCCAAATCATGGGACACTAAAAATCCAAACTTTGTTTTGTAAACCCATCTACATCTAACAAGTTTTCTTCCTTTCGGAAGAGGAAGAAGGTCCCAAGTATCGTTCGCCAATAAGGAACGATATTATTCATTCATAGCTTCATCCCAATATAGATGACCAGAAGCTTCTTCAAAGGTTTCTGCATTAGGATTTTCTATAACTTGAGCCAATAAGGAAGAGGCTCTTTGGAATTGAGAATGTGTACGTCATCGATCTGCAGGGTCAGCTGCAAGAGAACCTGCTGCATCCCGAGTATAGCGGACACATCTTGGAAGTTGCGGAGCTGAAGGAACATCTTCAAGAGGTGGAGGAGGATTGTCATCCTCACTGTCGTCATCTGAACTAGAAGGAATGTTGTCAAAAATAGAAGAGTAGAGAGAGGTGGCACATATGTCGAGTAAGGCTCGCAGGCCAAAGGTGGCACACCTACCGAACTAGGCTCGCATGCCGATATATTTTTATCAAATTTTACATCTCTCCTAATGATTATATTTTTTGAATTTGGTTGAAGAATTCTATATCCTTTGACATCTTCAGAATATCCAACAAAAATGTATTTTTTACTCTTAGGTTGTAAGGATTTATGTTTCACATCTGGAATACAGGCCTAAGCATAAATTCCAAAAACACGAAAGTGACTTACATTTGGTTTGATTGAGCTCCAAGCTTCTTCTAGAGCTATATTCTTTAAAACATTACTAGGTGTGTGATTTACTATGTAGTTTTCACAGTTAATTGCTTCGGCCGAAAAATTGAGATCAAGGCCTTTAGATTGAAGCATACAATTAGCCATTTCTTTTAAAGTGTGATTCTTCCTTTCAGCTACACCATTTTGTTGTGGTGTATATGGAACAAAATCTTGCAATTGATTTCCATTCTCAGTGAGAAACTTGATAAATTTTTGTTAACATATTCTCCTCCATTGTATGATCTTAACTTAAGAATTGGATATCCATATTGTTTCTGAACAAAGACCTTAAAGGCCAAGAAAATGTTAAAAAATTCACACCTGAGTTTTAAGAAGTATACCTAAGTGCGTCTAGAAAAATCATCAATGAAAGTTAAGAAGTACTTGAAAGCAAAGAAAGAAACAATAGGAAGTTGACCACATATTTCACTATGCACAAGCTATAAAGGGGCTAAAGTGTGCCAAGAGGCACTTTTTTCAAAATTACCTCGATGATTTTTTCCAAGTACACATTCAGAGCAAACACCATCTCAGAAAGATACCATAGGAAGACCCGTCACCATATTTTCCTTACATAGAGTTTGAAGAGAGCGATTGTTTAAGTGACCAAATCTCTCATGCCAAATTTTGTTCAATTCATCATTATGAGCAACAAAAACAAAGGGAAGAAATGAAGACCCAAAATTTTCAAACTTATACAACCTTTTGGAATCATTAACAATTCCAGTAGCTAAAATATGTCTAGGATATTTGAGGTTCTTGATTGCAACATCATGAGGTGAGAACTCTACTATTTTCCCTTCACCTAAATGATTTATCTGATAAACAGATAGAAGGTTGCATGAAAAGGTAGGAACACATAGTACATCATTAAACTGACCATTATCTAGATGAATTGTTCCATATCCTACAACACTAAGAGATTAATCATCACTAACATAATATGTTTGGTGTTACAATCATTTAAAGAAGAAAACATGGCTTTATTTTTGGCCATGTGGTAAGAAGCTCTAGAATCAATGAGCCACTCATGATAATGAGAAGAAGAAGATACATTTAATGCATAACCAAATCTTGATGCTTGACAACCACAAGTAGAAAGTGCCATTCCTGAGGATGAATGTGAAGAGTGCTCCAAATTGATGTCCTGCTTCTTCATTGTTGCTTCTAAGGCCTCCATCATCTTAAAACATTTGGACTCTATATGGCCATCACGATTACAAAACTTACAATGTTTATCTGCCTTCTTCCCTTTGTTTTCACTTTCCTTATCATTTTGGTGAGTTGTTTTTTCAGTTTGTGGCTGAAATTTCTTAGGACCCTTGTTTGGTTTCAGACCATAATTTTTAGGATACAACTTCTTGATATTCTTTTGATATGGTTGTTGTTGGGTTTCTAAGGTTTTCTTAGAAGCATTTCTGTAAGTGATAAGACCAAGGTGTTAGATTTTTTTCTTGTTCTCTTATCAAATAATCGCAAAAGGCATCAAAAAAGGGGTTCTTGTAGGCGATGCCTGAAGAAATGATGGCTTCTCTAGTGGAATGGAAGGTGGAAACAAATACAGAGTACGTAGGGCCAAGTTTAGCAAGAATGGAACAGATGAGGCTACCATCATCATTTTTGACCTTACAACCTTCTAAAAGAAGTCTAAGGGCCTTGAATTTGGACAGAAAATCTTCAATAGAGGAGAAATTATTGGGGTCCAAAGTGAGAAACTCATTTTCAAGCTGGTGGACCCTGATGATCAAAAGTCTACTATAGGATATGTATTCACTCTTGGTTTAGGATCTATTACATGGTCTTGTAAGAAACAAAGTGCCATCTCTCTTTCTTCAGCAGAAGCAGAGTATCATGGTGTAGTTGAGGCCAGCAAGGAAGCCATGTGGCTTCATTAGATCACGTCTGAATTTTGTCTTCATCAGTAGCATCTTACTACACTTTGGTGTGATAATCAGAGTTCCATTCAGCTATGTAAAGATCCAGTTTAGAATAAGCATATGAAACACATCGAAATCCACATACACTTCATCAAAAATCTGTTTCATGATCGTGTTCTTGAAGTGAAGTGCTGTCCAACTAATGATCAAGTAGTCGACATCTTTACAAAGGCTCTCACAAAAGCAAAGTTTTCCAAACTTTGATCCATGGTTGGAGTTCAGGAAAGTTATCATTAAAGGGGGATAGGCTCTAATGCCTCCTTCCTTATCCTATTGTGTCACCTTTTTAAATCCTTTAATTCTATCCCAATTTGTTCTTAAGGGGGGGTGTTAGGATATTTCGACACAGAGGAATTAGGCTTCTTTTGTGTCACCTTTGTAAATCCTTCAATCCTATCTCAAGTTGTTCTTAAGTGGGGATGTTAGGATATTGTGAAACATAGGAAATAGTTAAGAATAACTTAGCCTAGTGTAGAGTTAGGTAAAGTGTGTTTCTTTACTATGTACATTTGTAACTTATAATCTGATGGTTATGATTTATAGTGATCCGACGGTTCACTCTCTCCTCGGTATTAACAACACTTGATTCATGGCTTAACACCCGATTGGTCCATGATATCTATTTAAAGAGCATGGAGGGTCATTTTTCCGGTAACCGTTTATGAGAGAAACATATGTAACTTTTCTTTTTATATTAATAAATTGCCCGAAGTGGTCATGTTGGCTCAAGCCGTGGACTGTTTCCCTCTTCGAGGATTTTAACCATGTGATAATATCAGTGTTCTAATTTGAGATCTATTTGTGAGCAATGACCTTTGGTTTTTGATCTACATAACTTACTCCATAAATTCCTACATCCCTTAGGCTATAATGCCTCCTTCCTTATCTTATTGTGTCACCTTCATAAATCCTTCAATCCCATACCATTTTTTTCTTAAGGGGGGATGTTAGGATATTTTGACAAATAGGAATAGGCTCCTTTTGTGTCACCTTTGTAAATCCTTCAATCCTATGCCAAGTTTTTCTTAAGGGGGGATGTTAGGATATTTTGACACATAGGAAATAGTTAAGAATAACTTAGTCTAGTGTAGAGTTAGGTAAAGTGTGTTTCTTTACTATGTAAATTTGTAACTTATAATCTGACGGTCACGATTTGTAGTGATCTGACAGTTCACTCTCTCCTCGGTATTAATGACACTTGATCGGTGGCTTAACACCTGATTGGTCTATGATCTTTATTTAAAGAGCATGGAGGGTCATTTTTCCGGTAACCTTTTATGAGAGAAACATATGTAACTTTTCTTTTTATATTAATAAATTTCTTGAAGTGGCCACGTTGGCTTAGGCCGTGGACTGTTTCCCTCTTTGAGGATTTTAACCACGTGATAATACTGGTGTATTAATTTGTGATATGTTTCTGAGTGGTGACCTTTGGTTTTTGATCTACGAAACTTACCTTGTAAATTCCCACATTTTCCTCTAGCTAGATTCCTGGAAAATTGATGCCCAAGGTTACCTAATGGCACTAGACCTAGGGAAAAATGGAAAATTGTGAAAAGGGGGGGGGGAATAATCACCCTTTTTTAGGGACTAGTGCCTAATTCACTTGGGGATATGGAGTCAAGGATGATAAATTAAAAGAATTTAGTTTCTTGATCAAGGAGGCATATAATGTCAACTTCGTCCAATGTTAGAGGAAAACAATAAATGACCTGAAAGCATTTATACTTCATACAAATGGTGCAATATTATTGAGAAAAAATGATCTCTAATATATTTCATTCATTTAACAATGGCCAATACATTAAATAAGCTACATAGACACATAATTCCACATTTCAAAAATCATGATCGATTGGGCAATAATTCATGATAGAAAACATATACATACATCCCATCCTATAGGATATCATAAATTTCCCCAACTCTTTGGACTAGCTATATTTCAGACACATTTTGAAGGAGCTAAATACCACAACACACAATATTTCAAAAGAATCTCTCAAACATCTCATTGATACCATTGTGATATCAAACTCCATCGATAGGATGGAGTATGACCAAATGATTATTCATGTCTAAGCTCGAAAAAGAAGCCAATGTAGATTGATGGAGGCACATTCCAATCATGAAAATCAATTTCTATATCTTCTCAATAGAAAAAAAAAGTAATATTTTTTCTATGTTCACTTTACAGCATAAACACCAATTTCACCCATAATGTTAAGATAAGTTTAATGATATGGCCTAAAATGTGGGAGGAGTATTTTTTGGTGTATTGAACAGGACTAGGGGACAAACATGTAGCATTGATGGGTAGAATTTGGATTTGCAAGCATGGTTTAATAAGATATATTATCCATGCATTAGAGAATGAGAAAGGGGGTTAAGAACTAATTTCATAGGGGCTAGGTCACCTAGAGGGAAGGTAACAAGAGAAATTGAAAGGGGAACCCTCGATAGTGGTGATAAGGGGATTAGGGGACCCATTATCACAACCAATAAGACATTAATCCATAAACACTAAATTCCCTATACCTTAACCCCATATCCATAATCCCTTAACCCCTACACTCATTACTCATAATCTATCAACCTCTTGATGCATTAAATCTTAAGCCATTAACTCCTAACCTAGAATCCATGAACCCCTTAAGAACTAAACCCCTATTCTCTTCACTCGTGACCCATAAAACTTAATTCATAACACCTAAACACCTTAAAACCTAACCCCTTAACCCCTAACACCTAAATCCCTTAATTATTAAGCCCTTAACCTCGAAATCCATTTCCCCTCAAGCCCTTGACCCTTAAATCTTAACTCTTGAAGCCCTTAATCACTTAGTATCCAAGGCAAAAAAAACACCTCAAACCAACAAAATAACCTCTTAGGAGAATATTTCACCTCCAACTAATAATATTTGTACCATTTGATTTATAGAGAACTAGGTATTGGTCTCGAGGGTGCTTTTTTGTGGGTAATGCACTTATTAACATGTATACCAAATGTAGAACAACTAGATAATTTGCAAACCCTCAATAAGAATTTCTCACAATATCTACACTTCATGTTGACATGGAGCTTGTAGTGCTCTCCCACATAAGGAGTTGGAAATGAATAGATCACTCATAATGATGCAACCTCTTCAAGCCTAATGAACAAGGAGCTTGTTAGAGTCGGTCCTTATAGCCCTCCGTCAGAGATCTTTTCGCTTTTTGCATATCATTCTTAGGTGTCTCGCTCGTTCCACTTCGTTGCATTTCGCTAGGGGCATGCCATTGACTGACGGGGGGGTCTGGTTGTCTTGTGTTTCCTCATGCTTGTACCTGCAGGGCTAATTAAAATTCCTCAAAAATCACTGAAGTTCATGGTCATAAATGATTAGTTTCGTTAAAAAAAGTCTTTAGTCCTAGAGTCTAGGGTTTTCAGTCCTTTGCATACATGTAATAAAAGCCCGCAGGCCATGAGGTTAGTTTCAAAAGATTCCTATTTCACGTTTTTATTATCAAAAACATTTGAAGACATTTCTAGTCCAAAAGTCTGTTTTGGAACTAGAAATTGTCAAACTTCATTTTTTGTAATAATTGTATTTGTTTCACCATAAGAAGTTTCAGAGCAAGCCTTTGATCTTTGCCTAAGACAAATGCCAAATCCCTGCAAAAAACAACCAGGTATCATCAGTCCAAGACTCAGAAAAAGCAAGGAAAAGCAAAAGAACAACATTGTATTAAGTGATCGAATGACAAAGTGCCAAACATTATAAAAGTGGGTTATGAAGCAAATTTAAAATCAAATCTGATTTTATGAGATATTTTTCTTCACATATAAGCCATGGAAAACAATTCATTTGCACAAATTCTCAAGGCAGAAATCGAAGTGGTGAAGTTGAAGGCCGAAATCGTGTTTTACAAAGTGTGGACCAGTACTGGAGGTGTGCGCTACACGCAGAGAAGGCGTGCTACTCATATAGAGCGCGCTACGCATATAGCTTCACCAGCCTGTGTAAAATAACAAGGGCGCTACGCACATGCAGCGCGCTACGCATTGGGTGAGCGCGCTACCCATATAGTCTCAGAGCCAAAAAAAAATTCCCTCGCGTCCAGTTTCATGCCCAAATGCCTCAATCGGCTTGCAAGTAGGTTCTCCACGATTGTTAAGTGATTTTTGAACATGATTGTAGTGTGTTTGATGTGGGGAAACAAGCATTTGATGAGGAGAAATGTGCAAACCCTAGGTTCATTGCAAATTCATTTCTCATGGTTTTGAAAGATATGTTTGACAGTCTTGTGAAGGGTTTGCAAACTTCTGTGATTGATATATATGCTCATGCCTATATTGTATGTGGCACCCCTACTCATTATGTACAACATCCTCACGCCCTTTCTTTGCCATTGTACCACTGCTGTCACTATGATTGTCATCCTCATTTTAGCACTGCTCCTTATTCATGTTTTCACATAGTCTCATGATTCACTTGTCCATATCCTCCATTGACATTATCGGAACACTGTTATCATTGTTATGGTTTTACTATGGTCATTGTCACTGTTTCCTATTCTCTATTGACAAACACATTCTCATTCTCATTTTCCCTTTGACAAATATTGGCCAGCATTGCAAAGGCTGTACACTACATTACACCTTTTCTACTCATTTGTCAAATTCACTTGTGATCAAAACAGTGACTGTTTTTATGCCAATTCACTTAACAGAGCTATTACCACTGGGGCTTGTTTTCCTATGATGCTTTGGTACATATGTGACATATTTGGGTTTTGAGCATACATTGAAACTTTTGTCTTCACTACACCTATATCAACATACATATTGCAGACATCTTGTTTTCAAAGCCATGTCAGAGACGGATTCAGTTTATGAGCAGGAGTATGACAGTGATTCCACAGCAGAGGGTAATGTGCCACGGAGGTCTCATAAAAGTGGCAAAGGTGGTAAGCATCTCAGGGAGGAGCCTACTTATTTGGCTCAATTGCAGGCTTGCCCGCTTGCAATGGATTGTTTTCAGCATCAGTCATGTTTCCAATACTGTGAGATGATCTCACAAACCCAGCATCATCGTGAACTAGCTCGTCTATTTGTTCTACATTTACATGATGGCCATGTAAACCTCGCCGGAGTAGATTTCATTCTGTCACCAGAGACTATAGCTCAGGCCACCAGGATACCAAATATAGGAGAGGAATGGAACAAATGTCAGCAGTTAGAGAAATTCCACTATGATCCATACATCAAACCTGGGTATATGAGGCACATGAGCAGGGTTTTTCCTTTCAGATTCCTGAAGGATGAGTTTGCACCATTGATGAAACTCATCATTCGGTATTTCAGTTGCGAGGGCAGATTCTCGCGTCTCTATGTGTACCATGTCCGTTTGTTGATGCATTTCACGAGGGTACGTATGATGAACATTCCGTACTTCATGTATCGCAACATAGAGAGGATGATGATTTTTGTACAGAAGAAGACCCCAGCACAACAGCATAGAAGTATATATCATTACGCGTTGATCAAGATCATAGTGGTACATCAGTTGACATAGCAGGGCATTACTTGGGAGGATTTCATCTCCCGTGACTTCTTCACAGCGCCACAGCTGCCTCCCGAGGTAGTTCATGATGAGGGAGAGCCTTCACACCAGCCTGACATTCCTGAGATCGAGCATATCAGTGCTCCATTATATGTGACATACCAGCGAGGCCATAGGGCCTTATTTGCAGCTACACGACGAGTACTATCTCCACCCGGGGTGGAAGGGGTCTCGTTGACTCCATCAGCAGAGCGAGTATTATCTCCACATGATGTGGAAGGGGTCTTGCTTTCTTCTTCAGCACAGGTATAGTTTCAGGATAGGGGAAAGAGGCCCATTCATGATGAGGGCCCATCAGGAGGCTGGGACACTGATTTCACGATCATTGATGTTGATGCGAGCTCTCCTAGCTCGAAACTGAAAGAGATCATCCAGGAGCAAAAGGCCGAGAATGACACGCTGAAAGAGAAATTTCAGAGGGCTCAGTGGGTGATAGACTACCTGGAGCAGCGCAACAAACAGTTAGAGGATGAGCACACACTGTTAGAGCAGTGGCGAATCCGTGAGGATCGACAATTGGCTCGGAAGAGACCAGGTGACATGACACCAGTTGAGCGAGAGACCAAACTCACGCATGTTAACATTCATCTGGAGAAGTTGTTGGAAAATTCCAATAGAGACAAAGACATGCTTCGTCACATGAAAGGTCATTATTGGGCACGCATGCACGTCTGCAAAGCAAAAATGAAGATTTTGAAGAGGAGATTGAGCAGAGCACTAAAACGGCGGAAAAGGCCTGATCCACTCTGGATTTTGGCCGAGGCTTCGTTGGCTAGGCATGATACATGATGGAGGGTCTTCACTCTAAATTTGAGCAAATTCAGAGAAATTTTTGTCATTTTGAAATATTTTGGTCTAAAAACAGATTTTTCAGCTATACGAGTAACGCGTCGACGCGCTCGCTTATAATTGAGACACTTGCTGGAGGAAAACTTTATATTTTTGGGTTTTTCATGGTAATTTATGCATGCTCCAGTATTTCTGAAGCATTTCATCAAGTTCTGGATGATCAAAGGGCCCAAAAACACCATGAAAACCACCTTTCTGCCACCTTTTGCACCAGCAGGAAGTACTTCTGGGAGGATGAAGTTTTGGAGGGGAAAATGAGCTCCAAATTGGGAAATTCCACTTGGGTTGGATAGCCAACATCCAGGGTTTTCCAACGAGCTATCATGATCTCAATTTGGATGCTGGAAGTGCCCCAAAAGCAGGCTGAAAGACGCGCTACGCATATGGCTCAGGTGCGGTACGCATATAGATTTTTGGTCAATTTTTCGCCTTCCAGCTCAGAATTTCGGCCAGTTGAACCAGTTTTGCTTGTGGATGAAATTTTTGAGTTATCTTGATGTAAATTTATGGTTTGCATGTAACTTGGACTCACTTTTACCTATTATAGATGATTCACTCCTAAAAAAGTAAAAATCAAATGTAAGAATCAGTTTCCCTCCTTTTAGAGGCAAGTTGTTTGGATGCCTATATTCTAGCTCCTTGTTTATAATTAGTTGGAACTGCTCCTAGAAGGAGGAGTTCGACCCCTACAGGTGTGGGAAGGGGTTAGGATAGTCTATATGATGTAATTTCTGAGACATTCTACAGGTTGGACTCTTGGGAAGATTTTGGCACACTATTGTACATATTTTTCATATTTTGGCTAAGGAGAGATCAGAGGTTTTGCAGCACCTGTTGGGATTCTTGTGGATTTCAGTTCTTGATGGTGTTTTATCTTAGTTTATTGTAATTTATTTCATGTTTAATGTATGCCATTCCCTTCTTATGCTTCTGAAACTAAATGAATGAGTAAATGAGGTTGAATCCATTGATTTCAGTGCTCTGCCTTTGAATTTGTTTAGTTTTACATGTTTTCGCCTGTTTGGAGAGGATCCATGTTCTCCCTTGCCCTATTTAGCTCCTTTTCATTCTGATCCATCCATACACTTAATCAAAAAGTATCAAGACTACTGCCTACCTCGCCCCAACTCGAATTCTGCAAAAATCTGGCCTTATCCCCGGACCCAAAAAATTGTTTTTTCCCATTTCTCCAACAAAAACCCGAAAAATCAAAATCAAACTTTCCTATCTCTTTACTAGCCTAAAATCAGTATTCATTGTTCATTATAAGTCATCTCAGCCCCTTTGAAGATCCTTTGCCGAGATAGACCCGGAGAGATCCCTCTCCTGTCCTCGTAGGGCTAGCTACAAGGTTGAGCGTGGTTTGAAGTAGCCTTGAGTTTTACCTTATTTCAGCCTAAGGTAGATTTGAGCGCTAACATAGTGGTGACCATACTGGGGAAAAAATCTCAATGGTTTGCTTGTTGATGTGTTCGTTTCATGAGTCTTAGACGGAGTCTGAAGTCACGCCAGGTAGCTTTCGAAACGCTTTTGCCATGCATAAGCGGATGTAGATAAACGCTGCTTCAGTCGATCTCCGGTTAGCTTGTGAATGCAGCACTTGATTTGCAAAATCACCCCAGTATACTTGTTCGTTCTAGACCTTTGGATGATTGAGTCAAGAAGTCGATAGGCTGAAGATAATTGATTGTGTCCCTTGAAATTTTTCCCGAGTAGATCAAATACACTGGCTTCAAGAAGGCATACCAGATCAAATCCTGATCCAAATCCGCCTCCAATATATGAAAACCCCAACCTAATCCCAAGAATTTTCCGTCGAGAAGCTCCTATTATTCCTTTGGTCAAATCTCACTCATACCCCACTGTTTTTTAATACATTGATGATATTGAGTTTGACGATCAGTTTGAGTTATCATTGTTTGAAACCAAGTCCGAAAGTGCCACTGGTTCTACCGTTATCAATCCTGAGTTCATCAAGTATTTAGAAGTCGAGCAAGCAAATAGATCTATTGATAATTAGATTCTGAATCTGCAAAATTCCATTGTGGCAACCAATATTCCCGAATTCATTGAATCTGCCTCACAAACTCTTGGGCCATCTGAGATTGCATCTAGTTCACGGATTCCCACTGAACCTCCCTTTATTCCTACCATTCCCGTACAGCCTGAGATCTCTGATCAGAAATCAACAGTAGTTTCTCCTTCGTCTCCACCGCATACACCTCTTTCACCTACTGCTCCCATTCCTCCTGTTTCTCTGAGACAACAGATTATAAATCCGCCAAGAGCCATGGCTGCGAGGTTTTCACCTCTTGTTTTACCTGCAAATTTGGATCCTATGCCTGCTGATTATCAGAGCAAGATTCCTATATTCGATGGCACACCACAGAGTATATCCGCTCAGCATCATATTGTCAGGATGACAGATTTCTTGGACCTGCATGAAATAGATGAAGAAAATGTGTCTATGAGGTTGTTTTCCCAGACTTTTGGAGGTGAGGTTCGTAAATGGTTCAGAGCTTTACAGGCCGGAAGTATCAACACATTACAAGAGCTTCAGACACAATTTTTAGATCGATGGGAGATGAAAAAAGATCCGTTGAAAATTACTTCAGAGTATACCAGCATCAAACGTAATCCCGGTGAGTCTGTTCAAGATTATATTATCAGATTCAATACAGTGTATAATGCAATTCCAGATGACTTAAGACCGTCTAAAAAGTCAGCTCTTCTTAAATTCCCGGATGGTTTCGATCCAGAGATGGATTATTCACTACGAGATAGAGATCCGCCTACCTTAGAAGATATGCAGAAGATTGTTGTTAGTTTTGAGGCGAATCTGAATGATAAGAGAGCCCGGTTGAAAGCAGAGAAAAGAGTGACTGTAAAGGAAGAGACTTCCACATCTACATCAGAACCGCACTGGCTTCGTGAGATGGAAAAAATGTTCAAAAGAATAAACCTTGATAAACCAGAAACGCAGATTCGTAATCCTAATTACCGTGGCCAGCAACAGCCACAGTTCAGAATTAAGCAGCGTGAGCAAAGACCACAAGAGCCGGCAGCCCAGCAGCAGATTAAAACACCTCTTTTGCAGAATTTTGTGATTCAAGATTCAGACGAGGAAGAAGATGTGGTGGGAGAGCAAAACCACTTCTTTACTCCCGACGATCTGCCTATTTACATTACTGAGGATGAAGAATATGGAGAAAGTTCAGCTGCACAGAAAGATGAGGATTTCATTTTAGCAAATGATGCAGATTTAGAGGAAGAATCAGATGATTACCAAAGAGGATATCTGAATGCTTTGTCCACTCAACAGAAGCAGTACTCACTGAGAAATAGAGATGTGCCCATAAATCCAATTCAGAAAAGAAAAGAGGCTTCAGCACCGAAGACGGATTCACCTATACCACAGAAGAAAGGAAAAGAGACAATTGATCCGACAGCTAGTAAAGTATCATCAGCAGAAAAGGTAAATCAGTCAAGTATAATGAAGGATAAGGCTGAAAAGAAGGAAGTTCCAGTCAAAGAAGTTGAAAGAGTTTCAGCATTTAGTTTGGAAAATGAAATTTCCAAATTAAAAGTATCTATTCCTTTGACAAAAATTATGAAGAACAACAGCTACCGAGGTCAAGTCTCCAAAATTCTGAATTTAGATCCAATGTTTGACAAGGTAAATGTTGAAGATGATCAGCCATAATTGATATTTGGGCCTGCATTAGATGGTGAGTCCCCTGACAGTGATGTTCCTCCCTTTTATATCAGTTTGAGGTTGCATGAATATGTATTGCACAATTCCATGTTCGATTCGGGTGCTTCGCACAATTTGATGCCAAAGGCGATCATGGAAAAGTTGGGACTAGACATTACAAGAAAATATCATGATTTGTATTCATTTGATTCCAGCCGTGTGAGGTGTATCGGACTCATCAAATATTTGGTTGTAAGCTTAGATCAAATTCCGGCGAAGAATGTCTTAATGGATGTGGTTGTGGCGGACATTCCTCCGCGATTTGGGATGCTCCTTTCAAGATCTTGGGGAGCAAAGTTGAAAGGTACACTACAGTTAGATTTCTCTTATGCGACAATTCTAGTCTTCGGTCAAATGAGAAAGTTATATCGAGAGAAGAAGATGAAATACATGATAACCAGCAAGGAGAAACCAATCAATCATCCTGTAAATTATGTACATACCGACTTAGAATCTTTTGTGTGGATTGCAGTCTATGGTGATTCAGAGTTGGTGATAAAGCAGGTTAAGGGTGAGTTTCAGGCCAAGCATCCTCGCATGAGGGCTTACCGTAATGCAGTTTTAGATATTCTGAAGTTATTTTCTGATCATACCTTGACATGTGTGCCTCACATACAAAATGGTGTTGCTGATGGACTTGCTAAGGCAGCAAGCAATTTAAAAATTCCAATGAATTCCAACAACAAGTTCGAGATTCATGTGAAACACCGCCCCACCGTTCCAGACAATCAGCGATGTTGGCAAGTCTTTCAGGATGACGAGGAGATTAGTGATTTTCTGCAGAATAAGGGTAAGTTTAAAGACACCTCCATAGATATAGAACATGATGATGGTAGTGATGATATACAAATAAATCAAATGGAAGTGCTGCAACTTAAAGATAACATCATTCCTAAGGGATTGATTCCTTTGGAGGAACTCTTTGACCAAGATGATGTAGCCCGCAAACCGACATTGAGGCCGACTGAAAAAGGTGTTGAAGAGGTAAATATTGGGATAGCTGAGAATCCCAAGATGGTAAAGTTATCGAAGTCATTGTCACCAAAGGTAAAGGCAGAGTATGTGAAATTGTTGTCTTCATTTTCTGATGCTTTTGCGTGGGATTACTCAGATCTAAAAACATATGACACTAATATCATTCAGCATACCATCCCCATTAAACCAAATCAGAAGCCTTTCCGTCAAAAGTTGAGGAGAATCAATCCAAAGCTGCTACCATCGATTGAAAAAGAGGTAAACAGGTTGTATAAGTCAGGAATCATTGTGCCTATCCGATTTTCAGATTGGATATCAAATTTGGTGCCCGTGAGAAAGAAAACAGGTGAGATCCGTTTATGTATCAACTTCAGAAATTTGAATAAGGTATCATTAAAAGACAATTATCTGCTGCCAAAAATGGACCATATATTGCAGCGAGTAGTTGGAGCATCAAGGATGTCACTACTCGACAGTTATTCAGGATACAATCAAATTTTAGTGCATGAAGATGATCGTGACAAGACTGCGTTCACCACTCCATGGGGAACGTTTCATTATGCAAAAATGTCGTTTGGTTTGAAGAATGCAGGTGCCACCTTTCAGCGTGCAATGGACATGGCTTTCGCCAACGAGAAAGATGTATTTTTGGTTGTTTACCTTGATGATTTAACTGTGTTTTCAAATTCTGATGAAGAACATTTATATCATTTGAAAGTTGTTTTCCAGAAGTGCAGAAAATATGGCATTTCGCTGAATCCAAAAAAGAGTCTTTTTGCCATGGATGAAGGCAAGCTCCTTGGCCACATCATATCGAAAGATGGCATTCGTGTTGACCCTGCACGTGTTGAAGCCATCCAACAAATAGAACAACCCTGGAACAAGAAAGAAATACAGTCATTTAATGGTAAAATGAATTTTCTGCGTCGTTTCATTCCAAATCTTGCTGAGCATCTTAGAGAAATCACGAACATGCTGAAAAAGGACAGTCAGGTAAAGTGGACAGAAGAGGCGGTGAAATCATTCAATTTGGTAAAATTAGCTCTTTCTTCAGCCCCTATTTTAATCAGCCCGGACTACACACAGGACTTCATTTTGTTTTCGTTTGCTTCTGAGCACACTTTGGCAGCTGTTTTAATGCAGAAAAGGGATGGAGTTGAGAAGCCCATTGCTTTTTTCAGTCGGATTATAAGGGACGGAGCATTGAAATACAACATTATTGAGAAACAAGCACTTGTGCTTGTAAAGGCCTTGAAAGATTTCCGTGTGTATATACTGCATTCCCACATTATAGCATATGTTCCTAACGCAGCAGTTAAATATGTTTTGGTACAGGCAGATCCAGAAGGAAGACGGGGTAAGTGGATCGCTGCGTTGTTAGAATACGATGTGGAGATTAAACCGACCAAGCTGATCAAAGGACAAGGACTCGCCAAGCTTATGGCTGAAACAAATCTGCATGCTCTAGATATAAATTTGATCGCTGCCATGTCCGATGAAGATGAGGAGAGTACGTCATTTCAGGTATCTGATATTTTTGTTTCTTCCCCTTGGTATACTGACATTTTATACATACTTCAGAATTTATCTCCACCTCCCAGGATGTCTAGAAATAAGAGTAGAACCTTGAAGTTGAGAGCTGCAAAGTTTTGCATACTGAATTCTGCATTGTATTGGAAAGACCCTGGTGGAATGTTATTGAATTGTTTGGTAGAGGAGGAAGCCAAAAGAGTTTTGGAGGACTTTCATAGAGGAGACTGCGGGGGCCATCTGTTTTGGAAAACCACAGCGAATAAGATTCTAAGGACAGGTTACTATTGGCCTTCTTTGTTTTCTGATGTATATAAGGTTGTTAAGAATTGTCACGAATGCCAAATTTTTGAAGGGAAACAGAAACTACAGCCTTTGCCTCTCAAACCAATTGAAGTTAGTGCACCATTCCAGCAGTGGGGATTGGATTTCATCGGGGAAATCCACCCAGCATCTTTCGGACAGCATAGATGGATATTGACAGCTACGGATTACTTCACGAAGTGGATCGAGGCGATTCCCACTCGACAGGCCACAGATGCGGTAATTATCTCTTTTCTTGAAAATAATATTCTATCACGTTTTGGGTGTCCTAGTAAGATAATCACAGATAATGTAGCGGCCTTCAAGTCTAAGAGGATGGTTGAATTTTGCTATAAGTACAATATCAGCTTGGGACATTCAACTGCCTACCATCCGCAAGGAAATGGTTTGGCGGAATCTTCAAATAAGTCCTTGGTAAATATCATTAAGAAATTGCTGGAAATCAATAAAAAGGGCTGGCACAAGAAATTAGTGAATGCACTGTGGGCTGATAGGGTAAGTCAGAAAAATTCTATTGGCATGTCTCCTTTCGAGTTGGTGTACGGAATAGACACGGTTTTTCCTACTTCACTTGCTGTCCCGGTGGTCAAATTGCTTCAGGAAGCTGGTAGCAAGGAAGATCCCATGCAGCGAAGGATTAATCAGATGATTCATTTACAGCAGACACGGGAGGAGGTATTTCAAAATACTTTCAAGTTGCAGGAGCGCATAAAGAAGATCTACGACAGAAAGGCAAAAGCAGATAAGTTTCAGTTGGATGAGGTGGTTTTGAAATGGGATGCTCGAAATGAAGATAAGGGAAAGCACGGTAAATTTGAAAACTTATGGAAGGGTCCTTTTAAGATTGCAGCGTATCGTGGTCAAAACGCCTTTCTTCTCAAAGAAATGAATGGAGATGATTGTCCTGGAGGGCCGATCAATGGTCGGCTGCTAAAGCGATACCACTTCTGAGTATTTTCTGCTGATTTCATCATCATTGTATATATCATTTTACTTCTGTTTTATTGCAAGTGTGTACTGATCTCTCATCTTCAATCTGGGGCCTGGAGCGAAGGCTATAATTCTGGAGATGGAGGTTGGTTGGTTTGAAGTTTGTCAAGTCAGTTTTATCAGTCTTTTCAGTTTTAGAGTCGAGTTAGTTTTGGTCAAATTTCAGTCGGTTTTCAGTCAAGTTTGCAGTCAATAAATGTATCAAAAGTTTTGTGTTATCTGTTGAAATAATGACTCCATCGCCCAATGGATGAAGGCACTGTCTGACTCCCCCAGAGATCTGCCGTTCTTGGCATCTCCATGGAGCCACCATCCCCATTGGAGCCAATGTTAGAGTCGGTCCTTACAGCCCTCCGTCAGAGATCATTTCGCATTTTGCATATCATTTTTAGGTGTCTCGCTCGTTTCACTTCGTTGCATTTCGCTAGGGGCATGTCATTGACTGACGAGGGGGTCTGGTTGTCTTGTGTTTCCTCATGCTTGTACCTGCAGGGCTAATTAAAATTCCTCAAAAATCACTGAAGTTCATAGTCATTGCATTCATTGTCATAAATGATTAGTTTCGTTAAAAAGAGTCTTTAGTCCTAGATTCTAGGGTTTTCAATCCTTTGCATACATGTAATAAAAAGCGCCGTAGCCATGAGGTTAGTTTCAAAAGATTCCTATTTCACGTTTTTATTATCAAAAAACATTTGAAGACATTTCTAGTCCAAAACTCGTTTTGGAACTAGAAATTGTCAAACTTCATTTTTTGTAATAATTGTATTTGTTTCACCATAAGAAGCTCTGTAGCAAGCCTCTGATCTTTTCCCTAAGCCAAATGCCAAATCCCCTGCAAAAAACAACCAGGTATCATCAGTCCAAGACTCAGAAAAATCAAGGAAAAGCCAAAGAACAACATTGTATTAAGTGATCGAATGAAAAAGTGCCAAACATTATAAAAGTGGGTTATGAAGCAAATTTAAAATAAAATCTGATTTTATGAGATATTTTTCTTCACATATAAGCCATGGAAAACAATTCATTTGCACAAATTCTCAAGGCGTAAATCGAAGTGGTGAAGTTGAAGGCCGAAATCGTGTTTTACAAAGTGTGGACCGGAAATCGGAGGTGCGTGCTACAGCGCAGAGAAGTCGCACTACTCATATAGAGGCGCTACGCATATAGCTTCACCACTTTGTGTAAAATAACAAGGGCGCTACGCACATGCAGCGCGCTACGCATTGGGTGAGCGCGCTACCCATATAGTCTCGTAGCCAAAAAATTTGCCCTCACAGTCCCGCTCACGCCCAAATGCCTCAATCACTTGCAAGTAGGTTCTCCACGATTGTTAAGTGATTTTTTGAACATGATTGTAGTGTGTTTTGATGTGGGGAAACAAGCATTTGATGAGGAGAAATATGTAAACCCTAGGTTCATTGCAAATTCATTTCTCAGGGGTTTTGAAAGATACGTTGACAACTTATGAAGGGTTTGCAAACTTCGTGATTGATATATATGCTCATGCCTATATTGTCCGTGGCGCCCCCGCTCATTATGTACATCATCCTCACGCCCTTTCTTTGCCATTGTACCACTCGATCGTCACTATGATTGTCATCCTCATTTTAGCATCGCTCCTTATTCATGTTTTCACATAGTCTCATGATTCACTTGTCCATATCCTCCATTGACATTATCTAACACCTAGTTATCATTGCTATGGTTTTACTATGGTCATTGTCACTCGTTTCCTATTCTCTATTGACAAACACAGTCTCATTCTCATTTTCCCTTTGACAAATCTTAGCGAAAGCATTGCAAAATCTGTACACTACATTACACTTTTTTCTACTCATTTGTCAAAATTCACTTGTGATCAAAATAGTGATCGTTTATGCCAATTCACTTAATGTAACTATTACCACCTGTGGCTTGTTTTCCTATGATGCTTTGGTACATATGTGACATATTTGGGTTTTGAGCATACATTGAAACTTTTGTCTTCACTACACCTATATCAACATACATATTGCGGACATCTTGTTTTCAAAGCCATGTCGAGACGGATTCAGCTTTATGAGCGGGAGTATGACAGTTGATTCCACTAACGAAAGGGTAATGTGCCACGGAGGTCTCACAAAAGTGGCAAAGGTGGTAAGCATCTCGTGGGGGAGCCTACTTCTTTGGCTCAATTGCAAAGGCTTGCTCCCGCTTGCAATGGATTGTTTTCAGCATCAGTCATGTTTCCAATACTATGAGATGATCTCACAAACCCAAAGATCATCATGAACTAGCTCGTCTATTTGTTCTACATTTACATCATGGCCGTGTAAACCTCATCGGAGTAGATTTCATTCTCATCACCAGAGACTATTGCTCAGAGCCACTAGGGATACCAAATATAGGAGAGGAATGGAACAAATGTCGACAGCTAGAGAAATTCCACTATGAGCCATACATCAAACCCGGGTATATGAGGCACCCGAGTAGGTTTTTTCCTTCGCATTCTCGAAGGATGAGTTTGCACCATTGATGAAACTCATCATTCGGTATTTCAGCCTATGAGGCGATTCTCGCGTCTCTATGCGTACCATGTCCGTTTGTTGATGCATTTCACGAGGGTACATATGATGAGCATTCCGTACTTCATGTATCGCAACATAGAGAGGATGGTGATTTTTGTACGTAAGAAGACCCCAAAGACAAAGCATCATAGAAGTATATATCATTACGCCGATCAAGATCGTAGTGGTACATCATTTGACACAACAGGGGCATTACTTGGGAGGATTTCATCTCCCGTGACTTCTTCACAAAGACCACAACCGCCTCCCGAGGTAGTTCATGATGAGGGAGAGCCTTCACACCACCGACATTCCCGAGATCGAGCATATCGTTGCTCCATTGTATGTGACATACCGCAGCAGGCCACGGGGCCTTATTTGCGACTACACGACGAGTACTATCTCCACCCGGGTGGAAGGGGTCTCGTTGACTCCATCGACAGGAGCGAGTATTATCTCCACATGATGTGGAAGGGGTCTCGCCTTCTTCTTCAAAGCACAGTGCGGGCTTTCGGGACGGGGGCAAGAGGCCCATGCATGATGAGGTCCCATCAGAGGTCGGGACACTAATTTCACGATCATTGATGTTGATGCGAGCTCTCCTAGCTCGAAACTCGAAAGAGATCATCCAGAGAAAAAGGCCGAGAATGACACGCTGAAAGAGAAATTGCGAGAGGGCTCAGTGGGTGATAGACTACCCGGGAGCAGCCGCAACAAACAGGCTAGAGGATGAGCACACACCTGTTAGAGCTGCGGCGAATCCGTGAGGATCGACAATTGGCCGAAGAGACTAGGTGACATGACACCAGCTGAGTGAGAGACCGAACTCACGCATATTAACATTCATCACGGAGAAGTTGTTGGCAGAAGGCCAATAGAGACAAAGACATGGTTCGTCACATGAAAGGTCATTGTTGGGGCACACATGCACGTCCGCAAAGCAAAAATGAAGATTCCGAAGAGGAGATTAAGCAGAGCACTAAAATGACGGAAAAGGGCCTGATCCACTCCGAGATTTTGGCCGAGGCTTTCGTTGGCTGGGCATGATACATGATGGAGGGTCTTCTCTAAATTTGAGCAAATTTGGAGAAATTTTTTGTCATTTTGAAATATTTTGGTCTAAAAACAGATTTTTTCAAATCTATACGAGTAGCGCGTCGATGCGCTCGCTTATAATTGAGACACTTGTCTGAGGAAAAACTTTATATTTTTGGGTTTTTTCATGGTAATTTATGCATGCTCCGGTATTTACAAAGCATTTCATCAAGTTATGGATGATCAAAGGGGCCAAAAAACACCATGAAAACCACCTTTCCTGCCACCTTTTGCACCAGCAGGAAGTACTTCTGGGAGGATGAAGTTTTGGAGGGGCAAATGAGCTCCAAATTGAGGAATTCCACTTGGGTTAGATAGCCAACAACCAAGGCTTTCCAACGAGCTATCATGAGCTCAATTTGGATGCCAGAAAGTGCCCCAAAAGTAGGCTGAAAGACGCACTACGCATATGGCTCAGGCGCGCTACGCATATAGATTTTTGGTCAATTTTTCACCTTCCAAATTTCGAATTTCGGCGTGCTGAACCAGCTTTTGCTTGTGCATGAAATTTTTGAGTTATATTGATGTAAATTTGTGGTTGGCATGTAACTTGGACTCACTTTTACCTATTCTATATTATTCACTCCTAGAAAAGTAAAAATCAAATGTAAGAATCGCTTTCCCTCCTTTTTAGAGTGAAGTTGTTTGGATGCCTATATTCTAGCTCCTTGTTTAGAATTAGTTGGAACTGCTCCTAGAAGGAGGAATTCGACCCCTAGAGGTGTGGGAAGGGGTTAGGATAGTCTATATGATGTAATTTTGAGACATTCTACAGGTTGGACTCTTGGGAAGATTTTGGCACACTATTAGTACATATTTTTCATATTTTGGCTAAGGAAAAATCGTAGGTTTTGCAAGACTTGTTGGGATTCCCCGTGGATTTCAGTTCTGATGGTGTTTTCTCTCAGTTTATTGTAAAGTTTATTTCATGTTTAATGTATGCCATTCCTTTCTTATGCTTCTGAAACTAAATGAATGAGTAAATGAGGTTGAATCCATTGATTTCGATGATCTCGCCTTTGAATTTGTTTAGTTTTACATGTTTTCGCTTTCGTTTGGAGAGGATCCATGTTCTCCTTGCCATTTTCAGCTCCTTTTTCATTCTGATCCATCCATACACTTAATCAAAAAGCATTAAGACTACTGCCTACCTCGCCCCAACTCGAATTTACGCAAAAAATCAGGCCTTATCCCTGTGACCCAAAAAATTGTTTTTTCCCATTTCTCCAACAAAAACCCAAAAAATCAAAAATCAAACTTTCCTATCTCTTTACTAGCCTAAAATCAGTATTCATTGTTCATTATAAGTCATCTCAGCCCCCTTTGAAGATCCTTTTGTCGAGATAGACCCGGAGAGAGCCCTCTCTCGTCCTCGTAGGGCTAGCTACGAGGTCGAGCGTGGTTTGATGTAGCCTTGAGTTTTACCTTATTTCAGCCTAAGGTAGATTTGAGCGCTAATAGAGCTAACCCTTGATACAAATATTTTTTCTCCTAAAAAAATGAAAATTTTTCAATGTAGAATGCTATACATAAGAGAAAATAAAATGATCTTATCCCCATCAATGCTTGAAATAGCCTCACATTTGCCATGAGTGGTGAGCCAAGGGGTGAATGTAGGGCACTATTAAAGTTACATCGTGTTTAAATTCCTTTTACATCACGATATTGTTCTCCATTAGGGTTGATACATCATCACAAGGGAGCATGACACCTTTTTTGTGGGTGACCGATTAAAGTTGTAACACGATTCAAGTGGCATATACCTCCAATGTAAATGAAATCATTATATGTTTGTGTCAATTTCTTAAAGAGATTATTTACAAACAATAAATTTAGTACTTGGACTTCATTTTTTCATGGCCTTGACTCTAAGAAGTAGTTAAGGAGGCCTTCTTTTTAACCCACATACACACAAGAGTGCCAGATGTTGCCCTTTAGATCCCCTTGGTGGTTGCAAAGTGGGTTCACATTAATGTCTAGTTGAAAATAATTACATCATGATATTTATCTTCTCAATAACATCTTCTAGCTTTACCATATACACAACATTGGGTTAGAGTATCACCTCATTTGTAGATGCTCCATTTGTTATGGGATTCAAGGGATGTTCTATTTTATTTTATCAAGATTTAGATGGTAATTATCTACTTTATTTCAATACATGTCTAAATATTTTTATGAGTGAGGTCCTTGGATTTAGATCTTTATATAAGACCTTATGTGGCCTTCCCCTTTTGAATGTTTCCAAGGGGGTCACCTCCTTACATGTTGCCTTGCCTACTTAGGGAAAAATTTGACAAGCCAATATTCAAGCTTCTTTAACTATCAAATTTGTGGGGCCTCATACATCTTATTGAGCCCCTTAATGGGACATTATTTCTCCAAAGAGATCGTTGAGGATTTCCCATTGCAAATCACAGGTTGGATGTCATAGGACCTGTTACCAAACTTTCTATATGAGTTTTTAGTGGATAATTTAAAATTTTGGTTGACATATCAACCCTTGTGATTCTTGTGACATTAATAATTTTCCATCTGAGATATATGAATGGTTGTATAATTTGTTTAATGGCACCTTTCCTTGGCAATCTAGGACACTAGGTGTAGGAAGATGTTTCTTGAGCGATAATTTTAGCTTGATATATATTATCCATGTACATATATCTAATGTGTATTATTTCTATTCTACGCCCATCGGAAGACTCATTTCTAACTCTTAAATGTTTTGGCCATAAATTCTATGCTGAATTGTTCCGTGGTGTTTCATAATTTTAGTCATAAAAATGTGTCATATTGATAGTTTAAACATATAAATGGTGGTTTGAGTAATTACTACATGTCGTATCTTATTATACCCTTGTTTCCCTTGGTCAAAATTTTATCCCATATAATTTCATAGAATATTCATTCATTTTAATCATGATGTCCTCGCCCTATGATTCCAGTACACTAGGAAATAAATTATTTTATCCATAAAAATAGTTATGTAAGCCACTTTGTTTTCAATTTTATCACCTTGCTTTTCATGTCGGGTTTTTGATCTTAATTATATCAGTTGCACAAGTTCATTGAACAAGATTCATTATATTAAGCTCTTTTTTCTGCACAAGCTTAACCCAACTGGCACAAGCTCAACTCGACCCCTGACATCAAATGATAAATTACATGTATGATGAATCACTTGGAAAGCATATTACATGGTCATGATATGGTGGCCCACTATTAATGACACTCTTAGAGTCACCCATCTAGACGATTTGTGTGAAGAGGGCTCACAATTTCTTCTATGGGGGGATTTTTTATTCTTCCATGGATCTCGTTCCTCAATTCTTTTACTTTTGGCCTCGTCCTAAGACATAACTCTTGTTACCTTAAATTTCGACCATGTATGTACACACTTTTCTAAATCCTCCACAATGAAAAATGTAATTCGATTTGTTACGGCATATGAAATTGCAATGATTTCTCTTTGCTAATCTTCGAAAATGAATCTTAATGAATGTCGCATAAACTCATGATTTCGATATATTTACTATTTAGGGAGAAAAAAAATCAATGCAATATTCCCTAAATGAAACGCAATAGTCACCTATTTATCTTAGTGTCTTTTATTGTTAATTACCCTCCTTTTGCAATTGACCAATTTTAGGGAGAAACATACCTTTGCGCCCTTGTGCATCCATTTTTTTCGAATAGTTGGTTGAGATTAATGTAAAATGATTTGATGTTTTCTCGGGAATAGATATTACATCATATCCTTTTCCTTTACAAAATAATCTATGAACACTCATTTAATAAATTTAGTACTCCCTTTTTCGCATGATCAAATGTTTGAAGAATCATATGCATTCCTAGAGTTTTGATTTGAAGGAAATCTGCATGTTAGCCAATTTTCTCAATATGAGAAACATAATTGTGCAGATATGGATAGATAATTTGTTCTCTAGAGTTATCATTATGAAATTTAGGTATTCAATTCCATGTCTATTAATAATATTTATGGATCTACAATTAAATATTTTGTTAAAATTTTGGATACTTCTTTTTGTCCACACCTCTATATGCTTTGCAACTCTAAACATGTTCGAAATGCCTCTGCTTCTGTGATAAAAACACATACATTCCATTAAATATTATGTTTTTCTTGGCATGAATTTCATTTATTTCTCGTTGTTTTTTTGTTTTCAAGGTTTTCTTTTCATGTCTCTAGGTTTGATTTGGAATTCTCCGTAAAAAACAAGAATTTCCGAAAAACACAATGACTAAATCTCTCCCGAATTGTTGCAATATGGCTCTCGATTTCAAAGCTCACCCTTGCTGGATTCAACATACGTATTCGAGAGGGATTCGTATTCCCCAACTCTTTGAACTAGCTATCTTTCAGCCACACTCTCAAGGAGCTAAATACCACAACACACAAGATTTCAAAAGAATATCTCAAACTCGCTCCATCGATACCTTTGTGATATCGTACTCTATCGATAGGGTGGAGTATGACCAAATGATTATTCATGTATAAGATCCAAAAAACAATCCAATGTAGGTTGATGCATGCACATTCCAATCATGACAACCAATTTCTACATCTTCTCAATAGAAAAAAAGGTAATATTTTTTTCTCTCGTTCACTTTACAACATAAACACCAAATTCACCCATAATGTTAGAGAAGTTTAATGATATGGTTCAAAAAGTTGGGAGGAGTATTTTTTGGTGTATTGAATAGGACTAGAGAACACACATGTAGCATGGATGGGTAGAAGTGGGATGTCCAAGCATGGTTTGCTAATATTTATATTCCACGCATTAGAGAATGAGAAGGGGGGTTAAGACCTAGTGGTTATGGGTTAATGGCTTATTGGTTGTGATAATGAGCTAGGGGACACACATTCTCAAGGAGATAAATACCAAAAACACATACATTTTACCTCCGTGTTTCCATAAAAGCTACCATAAAAGAGGTTAAATCATTCCTCTCGAACATGAAAAAAACAAAATAGAGCAATACAAACAATGAATTAATTAATAACATGCAGTAAGAATAAAAGAAATCATGGGTGAAAGTGAAAATAAATAGTCTAGGAATAGTAGACATGCACTAATATTATGCATTGGTTTACCTAGGTTCATTTTCTAGAATCCTCAAAGAATCCCCAACAATCTATGGATTCATGCAGCCTGTTTTAAAATTTCTTGTGGCTTTTGTTCCTCATTCCTCCAAAAGGTGTTTTGGTGTATGGCCCTTTTGGAACTAGGAAAGAATTACTTGAAAAGGATATAACAAGAGAATGATGGGTTGTTTTCGTTAATATAAAGCTAGCCAATCTAATGAGAAAATGGTTTGGGAATTCTTAGAATATTGGTATGCTAACATTCCTACCTTAGTTTTGTTCGAAGTATTACAAACACTTTCTTGCATTGGAAATATATTTTTCTATTACTTTTCTCTTCCATGATGATAATTTGATACCTGTTGGGTCATTTTTGGCATGTTTTGATAGTTTTTTTTTTAGTAGATATTGTTAGGATAGTATATTGTATGCCATGAATTATGATATATATGGCTTTACTTGAATTCTCATACATAATGGAAAATAGATGTCTTGGGGTGCTACAATTTAAGGACGCAAAAGGATATCATTATAGCTTTATTAAATTTTTTGAGCTAAACACAATGGATGTTGATATGGAACCAATCAGCTTAACAACAAATCCTCCCATTTTGGATTACTTATTGAATCCTAGGGGTATCCCCAAGCGAAAATTCATAAGGTCTTTTAAGTGACTAGATCACTAGCACTGAAAGCCATCTTTACATTGGATGGTTCAATGTCTTGATGATCCATATCATATTAAACAAAAAATTTGTATTCATTATTGCTTTCATTGTATCACCTCCAATAGATATGGATGGTGTTAATCAGCCTATTTCTGGTTTTATTATTTATGGAAACAATATTACCTTTGACACTATTATTCCTACCTTTGCAACTATCATTTTTCACTTCTATCCCATCAAGAAAGTATTTTTTTTCAATCAATGACTACAGAACATGGACCCTATGAGCCAGTCATTCATGTCATTAATGTAGTTCCCACAAGACATAAACATTTGATGGTCTATCATAGCCAGACACTCTATGATGGTTTTCATAGATGCCCAACCTATAACAATGAGTTGAATTTTATTGTCAAGGCCTCCAAGCAATAAAAGTATTTTATTCAAGCATATTTTGACATGTTGCACTCACATACTTATCGAAGTGTTGAGAATCATAGTTTCTTCAATTATATCTAAGTGTTGATCCTCTCCATAAATTATCATCTCAAAGGAATGCTTCAATTATATTTGTGAGGTGTGAGATTGATATGCTTCTACCAAATACCAGAGACATATTTTATATCCTAGTTAGATTTATATTTTCCTTCATTTTTCTCATCTCCTTTTGTTATATGTATGTGTGGAGATGTGAATAATTTTCTTATATTTTATAGGAACATCACTACATTGTACATGAGTAAGGAGGCCTAACTTTGTGATTTGTTTGCATATTATTTGATCTCTTTTGACATATTATAATAACATTTCTCATCATTGATTGCACAAAATCATGGTCTCTTGTGTTCCTATAAGGTTAATCATTCTTCATTCTATTACTTAAACACTAAACATAATTGACAATATCCTTCAAATACATAAACATTAAACAACATTGGCAATATACTTCATCGAAAAGCCACTTTGATTTTCTTGATAAATATTAAAAATATTTTTAATTTGAAAAAATAAAATAAAACAATTTTTAACTGATTAAATATATATATTTTTTAATATAAAAAATAATTTAATTATTGAAAATCTAAATAATTTTTTAATATAAGAAAATGAAATTCTAACCAAGCCACTTTTAACTAAACCCAGCCCAAAACAAATAAAAAAAATTTAGTGGTTTCCCAATTGGATTTTGGTTGCACTTAACAAATATTTAAGTAGAGGAGTAGTTCATAAAAACCTCTTTTTTTATTTATGTTTAGGGATTTTTGTTGGAAATTAATTCCAAATGCTCTCATAAATCAACAAGCCAGCAGAGTAATGGCTGATGGGAGTTCAAAGAACGACAGAGTAATTGCTGATAGCAAGTTGAAGGCGGTGGAAGAGCTCCATCCTATCTGCAACAACAACCACATTAAAAATCCACCGAACATATTTAATATAGAAGAGTTGAGGTGGCAAGCCTTTCCGGGGGGTTAGAAGAGCCCAAGTGGCTGGAGGAGTGGAGACCCCCATAAGCATAAAGGTAAATCATGTGGATATAAGGTTTTAACCTTATGTAAAAGTATTTTGATTTAAAATTGTTTTATTCACGACAATGTATGATGTTTTAACTTTTTGCACTCGGTAAATGTTTTGTTACCGCAGTAAGTTTGAAGTTTTTACTTTGGTTAATATATATTATAAATATATGATATTTATAATATATATATTATGTAATGTTTCATATAAAAGGGGATGCCATGAGCATTGAAGTAGAGTAGTTGTACATTATAATAGACAGACATAAGTACCGTGTAATGTTTTATTATTGCCTGAATGCTGAGAATAGTGAAACAGAGAGACAAAAATCAGATTTGGTAGCGCTGTGTGTGTAATAGCCAAGTGATTTATTTTGTGAAGCCAGAACACTAGAGTTCTGAAGAGTTTTTATCTTGTAACAACAATTTTTTTTATGAAATAGAATTTGTATTTCATCTTTGTGCCTGTCTATAATTTGAGTTTTTAATTTTATTTAAAGCTCTGTGTTGTAAAAGAGGAATTTCTATTTCCTCTGTATGTTAAGGAATTACTCAGAAAATTCCAGCATGGTATCAGAGCTAATCTAGGCACTCAGTGAGACAAAACAGAGTTTGTTTTTTCACTGCAGGAGCTTTAAGAGGCTTATTTGAGCATATTTCTCCAGTAGAGAAAGTTTTTTCTTGTTTTATTATACAGTCAGTATTTGTTTCTTTACTTATATAGTTAAGATGGCAGATGCTGGAACTGGTTTGAAAAATTCCCAACTTCCACAGTTTAATGGGAAGAATCATAGTTATTGGTCCATAACTATGAGAGCTTTGTTTGCTTCTCAGGGATTATGGGAGCTAGTTGAAAATGGCTACCCTAAACCTGCAGATGCAGCAATGTTGGCTTCTTTGATAGTTGCAGAAAGAGACCTGTTGAAGAGCGATAGGAAGAAGGACTCCAAAGCCCTCTTTTATCTCTTTCAATCAGTACATGAGAGTGTGTTCCCATGGATTGCAGCAGCAACGAAGTCCAAAGAGGCATGGGATATTCTGAAAACTACCTATCAAGGTATGGAGAAGATGAAGACTACAAAGTTGTAGATGTTGAGGAGAGACTTTGAAACACTCAGCATGAAGGAATTTGATAGAATAAATTCATTCTTCACTCATGTTATTGGGTTAATAACTCAAATAAGATCTCATGCTGAAACTATTGAAGAGAGAAGGATTGTAGAGAATATATTGAGAAGTTTACCCTCAAGGTTTGAAGCTATTGTGGTAGCAATAGAAGAGACAAAGGATCTCTCACAGTTCACAGTAGATGAACTGAGTGCTTCTCTTATGTTTCATGAACACAGACTGAGCAGAGGAACAAATTCCTCATTAGAGCAAGCATTCAAGACTCAGATGTCATTCAACCAAGGTAGAGGTCGAGGCAGAGCAAATAGCATAGGTCATGGAAGAAACCAAAACGAAGGTAGAAATAATCCTGCTAGCACAAGCGAAAGGAGCTGCAATCAGAGCCAGGATGAAGGTTCAAGCAAACAACAGGCTCATGAACAAAGGTATGACAAATCCCAAGTCTAATGTCATTATTGTAAGAAATATGGGCACTATGCCAATGAATGTAGGAAAAAAACAAAAATGACATGAATAATAGACAAAATGCTAATTTTTCAAATGAAGAAGATAAGAACCCAAAGATTGTGTTTTTAACATGTAACATTACATGTTAGGTCCCTATATCACTAGTATAGCCCCTTATTATTGTTAGTGTAAACCCCTTATTGTTATGGTTGTACCCTTGTAACCCCCCTTTTTGTTATTATTGTGCCTTTAAATTATTATTGTTAGGTCGGCTAGGATTACATTGTGGCCCACTAGGATTACATTATGGCCCCATGGACTCCTATATATAGAAAGGAGGTTTTGTGAATTGTATCATCCAAGAATTGTTCATTTATGTAATGTATTGTAGGTTTCCCCCTCGAAGTGGCTCATTTCTAAGGCGTTGATATCTCTTTTCTTCTCTTTTTGGAGCTGGTTACACAACATTTGGTATCAGAGCTTTGGATTCTAGGGTTTCGCTGCTCCAAAGAGGTCATCGTGGCATTTTCGCTATAACTTTTTTTCTACGAAGTTTCAGAAGCTGAAATTTTTAGGGTGCGAAGCTGAAATCGGAGATCTCGAGAAGCTGTGGTATTAGTCGTTCTATCAAATGTTTAATAATTTTCGGAGATTCCATGCAGCAGAGTCGGTGTTTCCCCTTATACCCTAAACAGGTCATCGTGGAATTTTAACGCTATAAAGTTTTTCTACGAAGGTTCAGAATCTGGAAATTCATATGGTGCAGCTGAATGGAGCTGAACTCCTGAGCAAATGCATAAAAATTTCAGAAACTTAGTTTCATAATATTTTTGGAGATATGATCTGTGGAAGGTAGTGCTTTTCAAGCTCACGAATTTTCATCTCGAGGTGATCGTGGGAAAAGTTCAATAACTCTCTCTCTGAAGATTGGATTGGAGTGCCGTCAAAATTGGTTGCAAGTACACAGCCTTTAGTTTCTTGGCTATCAATTTCAGATACAAAGGACAAAACAGTGACACGTGGCAAGTCGTACAAGTTTGCTCTACTGAACAGTCCAGAATTAGGTCATTGTGGGAGATTGGACACAACTTTGTCTTGGAGAATCCAAATTAGGTCAGACCTGTGGAATTTGAAAGAAGCTTCAGAGGGCTACTACAAGGGTTAATTTAAGATATTGAAGATTTTCAATTACAGATATAATTCAATTTCAATAGCAAGCTCCTAAAAGCTAGTAAAAGGTGTGTATTTTTTTTTTCCGAATTGCATAAGTCTTGTTTGAAGAATCAAGTCGAATTGATTCCAAGGGCGGATTGTAGAATAGATATCAATATTGGATTCTAAAATGGCCCCTAAAAAGAATTCAACACCCATTAAGCCTTTAGAATGCTCTACTATGACTCATGAAGATGAAGAATTGCAACATGATCTATCAAAATTACAAGAGCAAGTGCAACAAATTTCACTCTCGCAAAAAGCAACAAAAAATGAAATGGAAGTTTTGAAGAAAGGCATGGAAGTGAAGATGGACAGTTTGAAGAAAGGCATGGAAGCTAAGATGGAAGGCATGGAAGTGAAGATGGACGATTTGAAGAAAGGCATAATGGATGGCGTGGAAGCTAAGATGGATGGCATGGAAGCTAAGATGGATGGCGTGGAAGCTAAGATGGATGACATGAAAGACAACATGGAAAACATGAAGAGTGATCTAAAAGCATACATGGAAGGTTTGATGACAAGCTTAAAACCAGAAATGATTCCTAATGGCGGAAATATAGGAGAAGAACCTCATGATGAGAACAAAATAAATGTTAATCATGATTTCATAAACTCGAATGTTGGTGTGAAGAACCACCATATTCCAAAAATGGATATGAGGAAGTTTGATGGAAAGGATCCTGTAACATGGATACTACAGATGGAGCAATATTTTTATCTCCATAACGTGCAAAACACATAAAAGGTACGCATTGCAACTTTACATTTAGAACAAAATACATTTGTATGGTATCGATGGCTTTGCTCCCGTAAAAAAATTGTCACTTGGTCAATTTTTACCGAGGAAATGATAGCACATTATGAGGATACAAAGAGCAACACTTTCTTTAGCCAATTGATAAATCTCAAACAAAAGGGTTTAGTGGGGCAGCACATTGAGGACTTCCAAAAATTGAATATAAGGGTAACTGATATTCCAGAGGAACACAGGATTGATCTCTTCATAGGCACCTTAAAGGATAACATCCAACATGAAGTTCGCGTTTTGGAACCTGATTCATTGGAGAAGGCATTCAGGTTGGCAAGAAAAGTTGAATGTAAAATTATGGTGACAAGGAAGCCTACCACTCAATTCTATAAAGAAGGAAGCGTTGCTACGCCTAGATTTCCACAACCTACAAGGTTGACACCACAACAATTGGAAGAAAAAAGAGCAAAAGGGCTTTGCTACAGTTGTGATAGCAAATACACTAAAGGTCATAAGTGTGCTGAGAAGAAATTATTTTACATAGATTGTGAAGAAGAAGAAGAAAATGAACAAGAAGAGGATATACACCAGGAACCACCCCTCGAAGAGGAAGAAATGAATCCGACCATATCGTGTAATGCACTGGCAGGAATTACCACTCCTCAAACTCTCAAGATAGAAGGACATATAAAGAAGAAAAGGGTAATAGTGTTGATTGATTCAGGTAGTACCCATAATTTTATTCATTATAAGGTAGCCAAGAAATTCAATTGTTTCCTATACCCAGCACCAGAATGTCAAGTGATGGTTGCGAATGGAGGAACTATAAATTGCTCTGGAAAATGCCATAATATCAAGCTAACCATGGGGGAATATGTATTGACTAGTCCAATGCTTGCCATTCCTATGGGAGGTGCTGATGTTGTACTAGGAGTACAATGATTACAATCTTTGGGGACGGTAGCTTTTAATTTTCAAGAACTTTTCTTGAAATTTTTTTCAGAAGGAAAGGAAGTCGAATTACGGGGTATTGAAGGGAATTCGGGAAGGATAATAAGCTCTAATGTCATGACAAAGCTTCTAAAGAAAGAACAACGAGGCGTAATTGCACAATTATGCTCACTAGAAGTTCCGACATCAAAATCATCTATTTCTGCAGATCTTCAACAAGTCTTGGACAATCATTCCAAGGTGTTTGAAACTCCCAAAGGACTCCCACCTATTCGTGATCATGATCATGCTATTCATTTGATTCCAGGAAGTGTTCCTCCAAACATCAGGCCTTATAGATATCCTTACGTCCAAAAGAGCGAAATTGAACGTATGATTGCAGAAATGTTAGGCGGGTATAATTCAACCTAGTCAAAGTTCTTTCTCTGCTCCTGTAGTATTGGTACACAAGAAGGATGGATCATGGCGAATGTGTCCAGATTATAGGGAGCTCAATAAGCTCACCATTAAAGATAAATTTCCCATTTCTGTGATTGATGAATTATTGGATGAATTACATGGAGCAATTTATTTTACCAAGTTGGATCTTCGTTCAGGATATCATCAAATTAGAATGAAGAGTGAAGATATTCCAAAAACAGCATTTCGAACTCATGAGGGTCATTATGAATTTTTGGTCATGCCTTTTGGCCTTACCAATGCACCTTCTACATTTCAAGGGTTGATAAATTCCATTTTCAAACCCTTCCTTAGAAAATTTGTGCTAGTATTTTTTGATGATATACTAATCTACAACAGGTCTTGGAAGGATCATGTTGAACATGTTGACAGGGTGCTCAAACTATTGCAGGAGAAACAATTATATGCCAAAAAATCCAAATTTTTCTTTGGAGTACAAGAGGTGGAATATCTGGGTCACATTGTATCTCACGAGGGTGTTAAAGTAGACCCTAACAAAATTAAAGCAATTAAGGAATGGAAAGTCCCCACAACCATAAAGGAGTTGCGAGGATTTCTCGGGTTAACAGGGTATTATCGCAAGTTTGTTAAGAATTATGGGAGAATAGCAGCACCTCTAACAACATTATTGAAGAAAGATGCATTTTCATGGACTCCTGAAGCAACTAAGGCCTTTGAACGTCTTAAAGAGGCAATGTGCCTAGCACCGGTCTGAGCTACACCAGACTTCACAAAAACCTTTATTGTGGAATGTGATGCCTCAGGAAATGGAATTGGTGCAGTTTTAATGCAGGAAGGAAGACCCATTGCTTTTGAAAGTCGTCCGATCAAAGGAAAGTATTTACAGAAACCTATTTATGAGAAGGAAATGTTAGCAATACTACATGCACTAAAGAAATGGCGAACTTACCTAATGGGAAGACACTTCAAGGTAAAAACTGATCATGATAGTCTTAAACACTTTTGGAACAAAGACTATCTTCAGAAGAGAAGAAAAAATGGGTCACAAAGATGTTGGGTTATGACTTTGAAATAATCTACAAAAAAGGAAAGCTTAATGTTGTTGCAGATGCACTCTCAAGAAAGAATGAAGAGGTGGAAGCATTGCTTTGTGCCATTTCTATTATCCAACGAGATTGGATAACCGAAGCAAGAGATGAATGGAAGAAGGACAAAGATGTATGGACACTCATTCAAAAGTTGCAGCAAGATCCTAGTACATCTGATACATTTAGTTGGAAAATGATTCCTTATGGTACAAAGATCGCTTATATCTTTGTAAGAATTCCCAACTAAAACAAAATATTCTTCTGGAATTGCACACTTCTCCTTGAGGAGGACACTCGGGATTTTTAAAAACTTACCACAGGGTGAAGAAAGATTTTTTTTGGGATGGCCTTAAATCTGATATTTGAAAGTTTGTGGTGGAATTTTTGGTTTGCGAGCAGAATAAAGTGGAAACAATTAAGACCCCAGGACTTCTACAACCTTTATCCATTCCAAGTCAACGTTGGGAGGAGATTTCAATGGATTTTATCACAGGTTTACCTAAGTCCGAAGGAAAGAGTGTCATCATGGTGGTAGTTGATAGACTTACCAAGTATGCACACTTTTGTGCATTATCTCATCCATTTAAAGCAAGTACGGTTGCTACTACATTTATGGATAGAATTCAAAAGCTACATGGAAGCCCAAGGGTTATTGTGAGCGATAGAGATCCCATTTTTACTGGAAATTTTTGGACGGAGTTATTTGCTTGTTTGGGTACTCAATTAGCTCATAGCTCATCTTATCATCCTCAATCTGATGGTCAAACTGAGATCGTAAATAAATGTTTGGAAGGATATCTTCGTTGTTTTGTATCCGATAAACAAACACAATGGGTCAAGTGGTTACCTCTTGCTGAATGGTGGTATAACACTTCCTTCCATACTGCAGCAAAAATGACCCCATTTATGGCACTTTATGGATATCATCCACCATCCATCACATCATCTTTAAGGAAAATTCGAAGGTTCAAGCAGTGGAAGATCACATCGAGCATCAGCAAGAAGTTCTCCAACTCTTAAAGGATAACCTGAATTTGGCACAAAATCGAATGAAACAACAGGCAGATCAACATCGTAGCGAGAGAAGTTTTGATGTGGGAGATTGGGTATTTTTACGGCTACAACCATACAAACAAATGTCCCTCAAGCAAGCAAAGAAGGATAATAAATTATCGCCAAAGTACTATGGTCCTTACAAGGTGTTGCAAAGATTGGTACTATGGCATACAAATTGGAGCTTCCTGCTTCTTCGCGAGTACATCCAGTTTTCCATGTTTCATGCTTAAAGAAGGTTATAGGTGAAGATCTTCCAGTTCAAACAGTATTGCCAGAACTTGATGGGGAAGGAAAAATCATATTGGAACCTGAAGCAATCATGGAAAAAAGAACTCGACAACTACGGAATCGATCAATTTCAGAGTATCTCATCAAGTGGAAGAACTTACCCACTGAAGATTCTACATGGGAGGATGAGAATTTTATACAGAAGCACCCGGAGCTACTCAAGTGTTGAGGACAACACTTTTTTTGAAGGAGAGGGGCATGTTAGGTCCCTATATCACTAGTATAGCCCCTTATTATTGTTAGTGTAAACCCCTTATTGTTATTTTTGTACCCTTGTAACCCCCCTTTTGTTATTATTGTGCCCTTAAATTATTATTGTTAGGTCGGCTAGGATTACATTGTGGCCCACTAGGATTACATTATGGCCCCATGGACTCCTATATATAGAAAGGAGGTTATGTGAATTGTATCATCCAAGAATTGTTCATTTATGTAATGTATTGGAGGTTGCCCCCTCGAAGTGGCTTATTTCCTAAGGCGTGGATATCTCTCTTCTTCTATTTTTGGAGCTGGTTACACAACATTACACAAGACAAACAAGAAGATTTTTGGTTCTTAGACTCAGGTTGTAGTAATCACATGATTGGAAACATTGCAATGTTTTCCAATCTGGATGAAAATGTGAAATCTGAGGTAACAACAAGAACTGATAGTAAGATATCTGTCAAGGGTAAAGGAAGAGTTAGTATCCTAGCAAGAAATGGAGAACAAATGATTGTGTCAGAGGTATACTATGTACCTAGTCTGAAATGTAATCTTTTGAGCATTGGATAGCGCATTGACAAATGTTACAATGTGTTCTTCAAAGATGATGTATGTACAATCAGAGACATACCTCCAAGTAAGAAGATCATTGCAGAGGTGCATATGACTAGCAATAGAATGTTTCCTCTCAAACTCAGAGCAGATTTGAAGGAAGGAAGAAATATTGCAGCTATAACACAAGAAGTCTTTTAAGAGGAAGTGAAAGATTAAAATTGGTTGTGGCACTTGAGATTTTGACTTCTCAATTCCGTAGGCTTGAATTTGTTGCACAGAAAGGGAATGGTAGAGGGAATACCATTGATTGAAAAAATGGACAGCCTTTGTGAAGGCTGCATCTTGGGTAAACAACATAGAGAAAGCTTTACAACAGGAAAGAGTATAAGGGAAAAAGCACCCTTGAAAATCGTTCACTCTGATGTGTGTGGACCGATGCAAATACGATCATTTGCAAGAAATAAATATGTTTTAACTTTCATTGATGATTACACCAGAAAGACATGGGTGTATGTGTTGAAACAGAAGAGTGAAGTGTTCGAGAAATTCCACCACTTCAAAACTCTTGTTGAGAAGTAGTGTGGGCACTATATCAAAGTGATTAGAATTGATAGAGGTGGAGAGTAGATCTGCAAAGACTTTCTGCGTTTTTGCAGAGAGAATGACATACAAAAAAAATTCACGGCGAGGTATACAACTCACCAAAACGGTGTTGCAGAAAGGAAGAATAGGACCATTTTGGACATGGTTAGAAGTATGCTGAAGGCAAAACATTTGCCGCATGAGTATTGGGCTGAAGCTGTCACTTGTGCATTTTACATCTTGAACAAATGCCCAACTAAAGATGTCATGAACAAAATACCAGAAGAAGCATGGAGTGAAAAAAAGCAAACTGTCACTCACATGAGAGTATTCGGCTGTGTAGCATATGCACATGTACCCGCTCATCTAAGGAAGAAGCTTGACAGTAAGGGGGAGAAGTGTGTCTTTATTGGCTAGTGTGATCAGTCAAAATCATACAAACTTTATAATCCATCCACCAAGAAATTGATAGCAAGCAGAGATGTGCAGTTCTGTGAAGAAGAAGTTTGGGATGGAAGTCTAGAAAAGATTGTGAACGTGAAGACAATTATGTCTCATGAAGAAGAAGAAGAAGGAATGTCAGCTAATAACCCTTCTTCGGTGGCTCCTCCTCTACCACCACAAACACAACGAACCACACCACAAGCTGGAATTCGAACAACCTTGAGAAGTCAAGGAAGTGCTTCTCCAAGCACACCGCAGGGATCTGAAACGCCCTCAAGTTCGAATGGAACTCCAAGCACACCAAGAAGACCAAGATTCAAAAATCTGAATGAGATTTATGAACAAGGAGAGGTAAGTAACAATACCATTCTGAATTCTTTATTCGCTTTGTATTGTCATGTTAATGACCCAATTCATTTTGAAGATGTTGTAAATGAAGATAAATGGATTGAAGCAATGAATGAACAAATTAGTGCAATTGAGAAGAGTAAGACATGGGAGTTAGTGGATCTCCCTAAAGGCAAAGAAGTTATTGGAGTTAAGTGGGTCTATAAGACCAAAAGCAATGTTGAAGGCAAGATCAAAATGCACAAAGCCAGGCTTTTTGTTAAAGGCTACAAGCAGAAACAAGGGAGAGACTATGATGAAACCTTTGCACCAGTGGAAATTATGGAAACAATGAGAATTGTGTTGTCTATTGCAACACAACACAAATGGAAGATTTATCATATGGATGTAAAATCTGCATTCCTGAATGGAGTGTTGAAAGAAGAGGTATATGTCGAACAACCTCCAGGTTATGAAGTTGAAGGCCAAAAGCATGAAGTATGGAAGCTGAAGAAAGCTCTTTATGGGCTAAAGCAAGCTCCAAGAGCATGGTACAACATGATATATGCTTAACTAATTGAAAATGGGTTTGAGAAATGTGATGGAGAATCTACACTCTACATAAAGAAGAATGACTGTAAGATACTTATTGTTGTTTTATATGTAGATGACTTAAATTTTACTGGCAATGATGCTTCTCTCATTGCTGATTTTAAAGCAGTCATGAAAAGCGAATTTGAAATGAATGAATTGGGTTTCTTAAGATATTTTCTTGGAATTGAAGTAGAGCGGAATGAAAATGGTATTTTCATTGCCCAAGAAAAATATGTTGATGAAGTGTTAAAAAGATTCAACATGCAGAATAGCAAGGCAACTGTAACTCCAACAGTAATGGGGTTGAAATTGAGTAAAGAAGACAACAACAAGGATTTTGATCCGACATTGTACAAGCGCATAGTTGGCAACCTCATGTATTTGACTGCAACTAGGCCAGATATAATGCACACTATTAGTTTAATCTCCAGGTTCATGGAAAGACCAAAAGAAACTCATTGGCAGGCAACCAAGAGGATTCTAAGGTATGTGAATACAACGAAGGGGTATGGTATTTTATACTCCTGTTCTGAAAATTTCATGTTGAGAGGTTACACTGACAATGATTGGGCTAGAAGTGTTGATGATAGGAAGATTACATCAGGATATGTGTTTCATTTGGGATTGGAAACAGTTTCATTGGCTTCCAAGAAGCAACCAGTAGTTTCTTTATCTACAACAGAGGTAGAATATGTGGCAGCAACAACAACAGTCTGCCAAGAAGTATGGTTGAGAAGAGTTCTCAGAGATTTGTGTCAAGAACAAGAAAAATGCACAACCATTTATTGTGACAATAGCTCGGCGATAGCATTGTCTAAAAATTCTGTTTTTCATAAAAGGACAAAGCACATCGATACCAAGTTTCACTTCATACGTGAATTGGTTAACAATAGTGAGATTGTTTTGTAGCACTGCAGAACAAAGGATCAATATGCTGATATTTTAACAAAACCGATAACACAGAATAGTTTTAATTATTTCAGGAAATGTCTGCGTATGCAGAAAAACCCAACAGTTGAAATTAAGGGGGGGTGTTGGAAATTAATTCCAACTGCTGTCATAAATCAACAAGTGAGCAGAGTAATGGCTGATGGGAGTTCAAAGAACGATCGAGTAATTGCTGATAGCAAGTTGAAGGCGGTGGAAGAGCTCCATCCTATCTGCAGCAACAACCACATTAAAAACCCACCGAACATATTCAATACAGCAGAGTTGAGGTGGCAAGCCTTTCCAGGGGGGTTAGAAGAGCGCAAGTAGCTGGAGGAGTGGAGATCCCCAGAAACATAAACGTAAAGCATGTGGATATAAGGTTTTAACCTTATGTAAAACTATTTTGAATTAAAATTGTTTTATTCATGACAATGTATCATGTTTTAACTTTTTACGCTCGGTAAATGTTTTGTTACCACAGTAAGTTTAAAGTTTTTACTTTGGTTAATATATATTATAAATATATGATATTTATAATATATATATTATGTAATGTTTCATATAAAAAGGGATGCCGTGACAATTGAAGCATAGTAGCTATACATTGTAATAGAGAGACATAAATGTTGTGTAATGTTTTATTATTGCCCAAAGGCTAAAAATAGTGAAACAGAGAGACAAAAAACAGATTTGGTAGCACTGTGTGTGTAACAACGAAGTGATTTATTTTGTGAAGCCAGAACACTAGAGTTCTAAAGAGTTTTTATTTTGTAACAACGGTTTGTTTTATGAAATAGAATTTATATTTTATCTCTGTGCCTGTCTCTAATTTGAGTTTTTAATTTTATTTAAAGCTCTGTGTTGTAAAAGATGAATTTCTATTTCCTCTGTATGTTAAGGAATTACTCAAAAAATTCCAACACTTTTGAGGTTTAGCTCTTTTGGGACAGCTAGGAGGATGGGCTTTGCCTCAGGTATAGATCTTTCAAAAATTTTGAAGTGTGTTCTTGGATATACTTAGACAAGAAAGATTGGGCAAACAACACTAACTTTTCCAAGTTTTCGATCTAAGTGTATGCTTGCGTTCTCAGTGTATTTTGAATTAGTTTATGGATATGGTAATCAGGTATTTTGAATTTGTTTATGGATATAGTAATTTTAGTAGGTTATCTTAGCTAGTTACGTTATACTGAAATGGGCGCTAGATGTTTATAGTTACTATTGATGTATATATTTATTTTAATCGGCAGACAGTGTTGTCTATAATACTAATTTATATATATAGAAGCAAAATAATGACTCTTATTAGCTCCCTCTAGGGTGTTTTTTTCCAATCTGGGCAAAACTTAAAGTGGTAACCATAAGTGATATTGTTAATTTGAAGGAAGCACCACTCCTCCACTTTTCTTCGCTCTTAGTTTGTTTCTTGGAGTGGAAGTTGAAATATTCTCTCTACTACGGTTTTAAGTTCATTGCATTTATTATAAATTAAACCTGGATTTTTCCCTCTATATCAATTGTGGAGTTTGCTGAGCAGGTCGGATTCCAGCAGTTTGGAAAGACTTGAGACTGATTTCATTTAATTTTAGACAGTCGTAGTTCGTTTTCGTTTCTTTGGCTACGGGTCGGGGAGACAACTCTGGTGGAAGAGGATTAGGAAGAGGTAGAGGCAGAAATAGAGGCCTAGGCGAAGGCGAGCAAGGTCTGGGTCAAGGCATGAGTCAGGGAAGAGGCAGAGGTAGGGGTTCAGTGGATCAACCACGAGGTCTTCCGCCTCAAGAAAATATTTCTAATATTCCTGCAATTGTTCTGGCTTCCCAAATGAGGAATCCTAATATCAGTACTCAAGAGCTTTCTAGGGTACCTTCCATCCCTACCCAAGTGCCTCCACCTGCAGCTGAAGGGCCATAGATGAGCGTCACTCTGCACAGAGAATCAGTGAATCGCCTTCCAATAAGTCTCTTGGCATCGAAGATGGTGTTGTGGGGATTATTTGCAATCTCATATTTGGCGGCATTTCCAACAAATCTTGCAGAGGGAGAGAAGGCAACAACGGAAGGAGTGGATCGGTTTCCTTCATCATTAACAATAACCTCGACTCTATCATGCTGCCAAACTGCTGCACAGCTGTAAGTTGTTCCAAGATCTATGTCGATTGCCTTGACTTTACTAATTGCAACTATGGGATTCAAACTATGTCCTGCACATTGGCAAAAAAAAACCATGAATGACAGATTTAAGATGCAGATGCAGATGCAGAAACCCTGCCGAGTAATATGGAGAAATATCACGAAAGATATAGCAATCGGCCGGATGTGTTTGCCGAGCACATGCCAGGAGGAGATCCTGATTCGACTCCCATGAGCTCACCTGCTCAGACGGTTATCGGATAATCATAGCGGTATAAAGTTGAACCAGAGACCTGACCGATTCCCCTTCTCATTTACTTACTGAAAAATAAAAAAATAGAACTTCGAACGAACTTCATTAACCAATCATGGACTGTATATTATAATTTTAATTTTAATTTTTTTAATTTTTTCGTTAAACCCGAGGAAACCGTCGAAAAAGAACTTTTATTTATTTTTAAACCGAGGATACCTCGAACACGAACACTTTTTTTTTGTTTTTTAAGTCCCAGGAAACCCTCCAAAACTAACAATCACCAATTACATCGACATCGATGGCTTCTTCGAAGGAGTTTGCCGAGGGATTTAGCATTTCCCAGATGCCTTCGAGCTCCGTTTCATTGGGATATATTAAAGTAGAAAGAAATTTAGAAAGTGGACGGAGATCTAAGGCCACTCCTGTTCCGGTTGATCGACGAGATGGCTGAGGCAAGAGAGCCATTGGGCCTATCAGACTTTAAGCAAATCATTTCCGAGATAACTTTAATGCGGGAGTGAAAATTTTCCACTATGACTACTATATACAAACAGTTAGTAATGGATCTGGGACGTAAAATGGGTCGTTTACATCGTTATTTTCGATAATGAACTGCACCTTGTCGTTCAACCTTCCTGCAACTTTGACCGCAGGGCCCTCACCTTTCGGCTCTTTAACTCAGGGTTCGTTAACACCCTCTCTAGTGCCCATGACAAGCTCTTCCCGTCACTAGGTTTATTAAACACGGCGATGCAACTATTAGCTTCTAGCTGGCCATATCCACACACACGATAAAACAGAAACAGATAAAAAAAATGCAATACAGGATTATGGCGCTTAAAGTAGTCAATTGCGATGTCCATCACATTCATAATGATCACATTCATAACGATCACATTTTTCGGTAGCTGTTTGATGCCAAACTTCTCTTTGCGTGGCTAACTAAATTACTAACCCCTACGCCATCTATCCTTACTTCAGCTATTTGCCGCATATCTCGGCAGTATTTTTTCCTCATTTCCCCAACATCCGGGCCATGGAGGATTTCTACGTTTTTATCCCTTAGCTGTTTCCAAAATAATAGGAGTGCCTTTCGCCCAATTTCTAAACACAAATGATAAGAAACATGTAGAATTAAATGTGGACCATCTGCAGTTCTTGGATCTAGTGATGAGGGAGCATCCGAATGAGACTCGAATTCTAGTGGGAAGAAGTCTTTATCCAAAGAAATTTGAATGAGATGGAGATATTGGCAGTGCAGTGGTAGCTTCAAGGGGATTTTATCAAAGTCTGAGGCCCATGGCTCAAGGATTGGTGTTGAGCTTGAACCTATCTGCAATATTTTTTCACAAAAGCATTCTTGTGCTTGAGTATTTATCGGAAAGTAGTAAAATTGATTGCAAAGAGAACCAAGCTCTCTCTCAAAGAGAGCTAAGGGAAGCAAAGAAAGCTCTCAAGGGGTTGAAAATTAAAGTTCTCCAGAGTGGTGTTCTCTTCTTATTTCTTTTTTGTGGTTTATGCAGTGAGGGCTTTGTTCACTTATCTTATTTTTTGGGTGACATTGCGAGGCGTTAGATCAGTGATGAGTTGTTTGCCGTTTTCTATACCCCACTCTCCAATAGCTAGTAACTATAATAAGAATGATGCCTTCCCGCAAGAGATAAGTGCTTTTTTTGACCCTTGCATTGAAGATAGGATTTGAGTAATGAATGAAATGATTGGCATAACAATATTTTTTGGAAACCTTGCCTCTCAAATGGTTCAACCCTGAAATATGACTTAGGGATAAGCTTGCCCAAGCAAATGAGTAGATTCAATAGTAAGAGATTTGAGACTGATGATGAGAAATAAGCTGGGTTGAGAGTTTAATATATCTCTTGCTACCTTGGCATCACCACCATCCCAAAATGATCCCACTACTATGACCAGATTAGTCTCTCTTCATAGAATCAAACGTACATATGCTCTCTGTCTTGACAAAATTAAGAAATTATGTCCATATTTCTAGCGGTTTAGAGAGAACAAACCCACATTCAATTTTTCTAAGAGATGTTGATATTCTCATAGCTATGGGAACATTTTGGGACAGTGGTGATATGAAGGAAGCAAGCGATGGAAGCGATAATATGGAGTAGAAAACTTTTCCGACATAAGAAAATACTGGTTGCATGCCTTTAGTTGTTTGTTTTCCGAATGCACTTGAGTTTTCTATCAGATGTACAAGAATTCAGAGTGGCAGAGTAAATGTTGAGGGAATTATTAAATGATTTTTCTTATGAAGGACTCCAACGCTGGCATTCGAGCGAACAAGTTGCATTGTTTTGCAATGCCATGCATACTTTCACATATCTCTTATTCTCTTATTTTATAATCTATGCTCCTTTGGAGAAAAAAATTTCATTTTCACATGTCTTTTAATCTATTATGGTGAACTACATAAATTTGTAAGAAAAATAATTGAGGGTCCAAACCACCTCTTACTAGTAGAGGAATGGGGCCACCTATGTCACATATTACTAGTAAAACTAGTCCTAATGGAACCAATCTTGTTCAAACGGAAGTTGTTTTTAAGAAATATTCAATAGGAGTTACATGTTCTGAAGTTACAGGGGTACACTGGGATTCATATCCATTTGAACAGAGACCTTCGCTACCAACTACCCCTTCAGGGGATTTATATATCTAGATTTTCACCTTCAATAAAGGCATATTCAAATACCATTATATCTCATGTGGGTCCAGGTTCATATGGGATAGGCATGTCATATTTGGAGCTTTAAGATAATCAATAAAAATACTAAGATCTGGAAAATCGTTTCAATGTTTCTTTTTCATCCAAGGTTAATCTTAATTATCAAATAACAACATAGGAGCTATCTCGGAAGGTGCCATGGGAGAATCAAGGAGTAGAAGAAAATGAAATGAAGTCCAAAATTCTTCTCGATGAGCAACTTTTAGGGTACGAAAACCAAGAACAATTTTTCTCTAAAGAAGAATTTCCACCTTCTCCTTCTGATCATATGTTAATTTTTAGTTAACGATGGTATGCTTAGACAAATTTACTTCAATCTTTCTTATTATCCCAATTCAATTTCTTGTCTATCAATCACATTAACATTGACAATAAATGTTAATGGAACATTAAAAAATAACCAAAAGACAAGCCAAGACAAGAGGACACAATATTTTGGTAGTTGCCAGGGAAAAACCCCAATGTGGGGAAAACCCTTTGATGAAATCTTCTTATTATTCTTCAAATTCAACCGAGAGAGAAAGTACAATTTACAGTAGTCAATAGGATGTCGTAGCTAATCAACATTGGTCAAACAAGAAATATTCCTTCTCCAATGAAGCTTGGTCAAACCCAGTCAAACACGGCCTCCAAAATCAGTCAAATTCATCCCAAAATAGCATGCCAGTAACTTGGTCAAAATTGGTCAATGCTATAGTCAAGCCTGCGGTTAGCTGGCCCAAAAATCTCGAATTTCATGCCACCAGTTGTGGCCCAGAAATATTGGGTATCATCCCAAAAATCAAAGTCAGAAAGTGAAGGTTGACCCTGGTCAATGCTGGTCAATGCTGATGTAAAAGTCCTAAAAACAATCCAAAAATTACAGCAAGAATCTGACCTTCCTTTCACATGTGCGGATGAGAGAGAGAGCCTTCTATGAGGTTGTACGAACCAATGAGAGAGGAGAGATATGTGTTATGAGATGATGTCCAAATTAGGATTTAGCCCCTCCTTTTTATATCCATCAGTGAGGGGTGGAGACACATCTTTTGGGGCTTATTAGCCTACATAATAATTCTGGCAAACTTGACAATCTTCACATGCGTCAGAGAATAAATTGAAAATCCAACTTCTTCTCATTTAGAAAATATGATCTTTAGATCAATCTTACACCTCTCGAAAAGAAGAATCCAAAAAAAACATCATCTCAATGATATGAGGATTCCAAGGTGGATTTTGGCCCTAGTTTCCAAATTTCACATCATCAAAGTATATTTCTTTTTTTTATCGAGTCACTATGTGTTGAAGGGGATAGTCTGTGGTCATTCACAACTCTTCTGCATCAAGTATTATGGAAGTTTTTACAAGCCGCTAGGAAGGTACCTCTAGGATGATTTGTTTGACCAGGTAGATTTTTTCTTCATGTTTTTTCTTCTTCTATAGTTTTGAAGATTTTTTTTTCTTCATATCTATTTATTCTTACACAATTTTCTCTTTATATCTTATAGACTTTGCATTTACCTGGTAATAATTGGAAAATTTTGATGTAATAATATACCAAAAACATGCAGAATTCCTGTTGATCTTTCTGTAATGAGCCCTCATAAGCACATGTTCTTTTCTACACACACTGTCAGGACAACTTCATGATATTGGTAAGATAGTTACCTTTATTGTTTACATTACCTCATGAACATGAAGGAAAAATATGGATGTGGCATAGGTGCTTAAAATGTTCACAAAAATATGGAGTTTCAAAAGCAACCTGATAAACCATATCTTTCTTGTATGATGCTGCATGGGGTTTATCCGTTGGAAAATTCCTAGATCTTATTTTTTCTAATAATGTTGTAGCAAGTAGAATTTTTAGCTATGGACATTCATTACATTGAGGCTTCAGGCTACCATAACAACCAAGGTGGTAACCCAACAACTTTGATGCTCTAGAGCTCCACACACCCTCCAGGCCATAACCAATTCAATTCGTCAGTTTGTCCAAAACCCAAGTGGAAGACCCTTCTCCAAGATGGCCAATCCCTCTGAAATGACCACTTTCCAGGGTTCACCAATCGGTTGCTAGAATTGTTGTTGAAACTATATTATGAGCACAAGAATCCCTAATATAATCCCTAGCCAGTCCAGAACCCAATTACAGGGTTCACCAACTGGTTGCCATAACCATGAATCATGAAATAATCCACTTGCCTCCCTCACTAGGTAACCAACTCCCCACTTTTATAAACATATATATATCCTTTATTTAATATTATAATATAATATTATAACATTACTTTTTCATCAAGACACCTTTACTAGTCATGGAGTCATCAGCCCCACATATTCTTTTGTCTAGGTCCGCTTATAGCCATTATGTATTTATTAATATGCAGATATTAAACTTATTTATCATATTAGGATTTTTAGTCTCATAGCATAAAAAGCACAACAAAAATTGGCCCCAACACTTAAATACACATATGCATGGGCATATTTCCGTAGAAGCAACTCCCGAATCACCAACCTAATTAATTATTTCCCAACTCACCAACCTAATAATCGCATATGTACATGGTGAATACAACATAGGGGTTGAATTGGAGATGTTACATCCTCCCCCCTTACTTATGCACTGTCCTCAATGCATTTATAACATACATAATCCAGAACTGCTGCTACATAGTGAAATTATCCTCCATGCCTTCATCCTCATAGTCGGTATGTTGTAGATATACTATTCATATTCTATCCTGATGTCTTTATTCAAGGACATCCTCAATACCCTATGCTTGAAAAGGGTCTAACAATATTTGTAACACCCAAAATTGATGGGTGTGAAACCCAACACAAATTTCATCATACTTGAAAACTGAGATAAATTTTGAGTGCACATTTTTGCAAATAGCCATCATAAATACTTCCATCCCATGAATATCTATCCAAAAATGAAATTCTTCCCTTTCAACTATCTTGGAGCATACAATAATGGTTGTACTACTTCAAATTTAATTCAAGTGTTGTAGTATAAGGTCAAGCCTTTGTCATATGAAGAAACTCATCCTCATAACTTTTGTCTTTGCATGAAAACATAGTGTTGGAATCCTCAATTCAAGGACATCCTCAATTCCCTGTGCACGAATAGGTTCTAATGATATTTGTCACACCCAAAATTGATGGCTATGAGACCCTACACAAATTCCATCATACCTCAAAACTGAGATAACTTCTGAGTGCATATTTTTGCAAATGGCCTTCATAAAGACTTCCTGCCCATGAATATCTCTCCAAAACTGAAATTCTTCCCTTGCAACTATCTAGGAGCATGCAATATTGGTCTTGCTTCCTCGAATTTAATTCAACTATTGTAGAATAAGGTCGAGCCTTTTCCATAGGAAGAAACAAATCCTCATAACTTTTGTCTCTGCATGAAAACATAGTGGCAGAATACTCAATTCAAGGACATCCTCAATTCCCTCTACACAAAATGGGTCCAAATATGTTTTTCATAGCCCACACTGATGGGTGTGCAACCCAACACAAACTCCATCATACTTCAAAACTGAGATAACTTCTGAGTGCAATTTCTTGCTGGAATCCTCAATTCAAGGACATTCTCAATTCCTTGTGCATGGACACCATCCATAGATCTTTGTCACACCCCACATTGATGGGTGTGCAACCCAACAAAAATTCCATCATACTTCAAAACTGAGTTAACTTCTGAGTGCACATTTTTGCAAATGGCCATCATACAGACTTCCAGCCCATGAATATCTCTCCAAAACTAAAATGCTTCCCTTGCAACTATCTGGGAGCATACACCATTGGTTATACTACCTCAAATTTAATTCAAGTGTTGTAGGATAAGGCTGAGTCTTTGCCATAGGAACATAATCATCCTCATAACTTTTGTCTCTGCGTGAATACATGGTGCTAGAATCCTAAATTCAAGGACATCCTCCATTCACTCTACATGAACAGGGTCCACAAATCTTTGTCACACTTTACATTGATAGGTGTTCAACCTAGCACAAATTCCATCATACTTCAAAACTAAGATAAATTCCGAGTGCACATTTTTGTTGGAATCCTCAATTCAAGGACATCCTCAATTCCTTGTGCATGAACATGGTCCAGAGATCTTTGTCACACCCCACATTTATGGGTGTGCAACCCAACACAAATTCCATCATACTTCAAATCTGAGATAGCTTATGAGTGCATAATTTTGCAAATGGCCATCATAAATACTTACAGCCCATGAATATCTATCCAAAATTGAAATTCTTCCCTTCTAACTATCTAGGGGAATACAATATTGGTTATAATGCCTCAAATTTAATTCAAGTGTTGTAGGCTAAGGTCGAGTCTTTGTCATAGGAACATACTCATCCTCATAAATTTTGTCTCTACATGAAAACATGATGCTAGAATCCTCAATTCAGGGACGTCCTCAATTCCCTGTGCATCAACATGGTCTAGATATATTTCTCATAGACCACATTGATGGGTTTACAACCCAACACAAATTCCATCATACTTCAAAATTGAGATAACTTCTGAGTGCACATAGTGATGGAATCCTCAATTCAAGGACATTCTCAATTCCCTCTCCATGAATAGGGTCTAGAGATATTTGTCACACCCCACATTGATGGTTGGGCAACCCAACATGAATTCCATCATACTTTAAAATTGATATAACTTCTGAGTGCACATTTTTGCAAATCACCATCATAAAGACTTCCAAGCCATGAATATCTCTCCAAAGCTGAAATGCTTTCCTTGCAACTATTAGTGAGCATACATTATTGGTTCTGCAGCCTCAAGTTGAATTCAAGTGTTGTAGGATAAGGCCGAGCCTTTTTCATAGGAAGAAATTCTCATAACTTTTGTCTCTGCATGATAACATAATACTAGAATCTTCAATTCAATATGCATGAACAGGGTCTAGAGACCCTTTCCAAGCCCCACGTTGATGGGAGTTCAACCCAACACAAATTCAATCATACTTCAAAACTTAGATAACTTATAAGCGCACATATTTGAAAATGGCCATCATAAAAACTTCCAACCCATGAATATCTCTCCAAAACTGAAATGCTTCCCTTGCAATTATCTGGGAACATATAGTACTTGTTCTGCTTAAATTTAATTCAAGTGTTGTAGGATAAGGTCGAGCCTTTTTCATAGGAAGAAACTCATCCTCATAAATTTTGTCTCTGTTTGAAAACAAAGCTGCAATGAATATCATCAACCTCACCATCATCTACCAATCCCTCACTAACTATGTCATTCTTTTACTCTCCACTCTTATTGAAATTCAAAATGGATTTCTTGTCTACTACTCTCTCAAATATATTGAGATGAGTTAACCACAGGAGTTTGCTTCAATCTTGCCAAAAAATTCAACTCTATTGTTTCTATCTGACCATTCTACCCATTTTCTAACATTCACTTGTTCACTATTTAACTTTACAAGAGTAACCTCAAGTTGGAGTGGTGTCTGAATGTGGACATGGACATAAGGCAGTGACTCATTTTTCAATGATCAAACTAAATTTCTACCAAAAGATGTCCACGACAAGGCCATTCACCATAATTATCAACCCTCATTTTTATCTCGCTTTATTTTTGATGAAATTACTTATCATAATAGTTGTACATGCTATAAATGGGAGAACCACTAAAACACACCACATATGATTTGGGACAGTTTTGCTTGAGAAAAACATCTAGATCTAATTCTACATTAGGGCTGCTGTAGTATCTTCCCTCTGGATCTGCAGTACCCTCTCCAAATGTAACAATAGTGTTGTCCCTTTCCAATTATATGTTTCCTTCTCCATCTAAGATAGCATCAACTTCTTCAAATTATGGCCTCAAAGCTTCCTCTGTAAGCTTGTAAAAAAAACTGATTTTTTCTTTCTTTCATCAAATGTACCATGTAGTGTTGACTCCTCTCTCCACTTACCCTTTTCCAACCCTTTCAACCACCATGCTGTAAGAAATATGCTAAACCATGGAGTAAACTTTAAATATACACCCAAAGCATTGCCACAATGTTCTCTCTTCTTATGCCATTGAAATCGGCTGCTTTATATTTTGGATTTTTTATTTCATATTATTTTTTTATTTTGACCCTCGAACATCTTACATGATTTATGTAACTCATGATTTTTCTGGAATACCCATAATTGTGTATGAAAAATAATTATGGATACTCATGAGAAATGATGAGTTACATAAATTATTATAACTATTGAGTGCCATTTTTAGCTCCCCACTCTTACTGAAATTCAAAATGGATTTCTGATCTACTACTCCCTTAAATATGCTAAGATGATTTAACTGCAATTTTTTTCTTCAGTCTTGCGAGAAAATTAAACTATATTGTTTCTATCTTACCATACTCCATTTTTTCTAATATTCACTTGTTCACTGCTCAGTTGAATATTTAACATTACACGAGTAACCTCAAGTTGGAGTGGTGTCTGAATGTGGACCTGGGCATAAGGCAATGAATCATTTTTCAACGATCAAACTAAATTTCTACCAAAAGATGTTCAGGATAGGGCCATTCACGATAATTGTCGACATTCATTTTCAGCCTGATATATTTTTCCATGAACTTCTTTATCATAATAGTTGTAGGTGTTATAAATGGGATAACCACTAAAACATATCACATATGATTTGAGACTGTTTTTCTTAAGCAAAATTTCTATACCTCATACTACAACAGGGTTGTCGTGGTATCTTCTCTCTAGATCTATAGTACCCTCTCCAAATGTACCAGCAATGTTGTCTCTTTCAAATTATATGTCGTCTTCTCCATCTAAGATAACAAAAAATTCTTCAAATTATGGCCTCAAATATTCCTTTGTGAGCTTGTAAAAAAAAAATCATTTTTTTTCTTTCATCAAATGTACGATGCAGTGTTGAATCCTCTCCCCACTTACCCTCTACCAATCCTTTCAAGCACCATGCTTTAAGAAATACGCTAGACCATGAAGTAAAATTTAAAGCTACACCTAAATCATTGCCACAATGTTCTCTCTTGTTATGCCACTAAACTCGACTGCTTTATATTTTGGAAGCAGTTATCATATTATTATTATTTTTTGGCCTTGTGAAATCTTACATATATATGTAACTCATGATTTTTCTGGAGTACCCATAATTGTGTATGAAAACTACTTATGGGTACTCCATAAAAATCATGAGTTACATAAATTATTGAAATTATTGTGTCATTTTTAGCTCCCCAATCTTATTGAAATTCAAAACGGATTTTTGGTCTACTACTCCCTCTGAGTTTCTGAGATGATTCAACCACAAGATTTTGCTTCAGTTCTGCCAGAAAATTCAACTATATGTTTCTATTTGACCATTCTCCTTTTTTTTCTAAAATTCACTTTTTCACTATTGATTTCACTATTTAACTTTATAAGGGTAACCTCAAGTGGGAGAGGTGTCTGAATGTGGACCTAGACAGAAGGCGGTGACTCATTTTTCAATGATCAAACTGAATTTCTACCAAAAGATGTCCAAGACAAGGCCATTCACCATAATTCTTGACCCTCATTTTTAGCATGCTTTATCTTTTCATTAACTTATTTATCATAATATTTGTAGTTTTAATAAATTGTAGAACCACTGAAGCACACCACATATGATTTGAGACTATTTTTCTTGAGAAAAGCGTCTAGATCTCATTCTACATCAGTGATGTCGTGGTATCTTCCCTTTGGATCTACAGTACCATCTCCAGATGCACCAGCAGTGATGTCTCTTTCCAATTATATGTTGTATTATCCATCTAAGATAGCAACAACTTCTTCAAATTATGGCCTCAAAGCTTCCTTTTTGAGCTTGTAAAAAAAAATTGATTTTTTTCCATCAAATTTACTACCAGTTTTGACACCTCTCTCCACTTACCCATTTCCAGCCTTTGCAGCCACCATGCTTTAAGAAATATGGTAATCCATGAATTAAACTTTAAAGCTACAGCTAAAGCATTGCCACAATGTTCTCTCTTCTTATGCCACTAAATTTGGCTCCTCTATATTTTGGAAGTAGTTTTCATATTATTTTTTTATTTTGACCTTGTGATATCTTACATAATTTATGTAACTCATGATTTTTCCGGAGTACCCATACTTGTGTATCACAGTTAATGGCTATTCTATACTAAAATATTGGACCTATGTTCTTCACAAATTCAATGTGAGAGCTTTGGAAGTAGTATTGCATGTCTATGATATTCCTCCATAAATGTTTTGTCTCTGCATTTGCCACATTCAAAATTAGAGTTCCATGATCCACATCAAGAAGATTGGTTCACAAAGGAAGCTACAGAGGTATTTTATGATACAAATTATACATATGGGTAGATGTTTGCTAATTAATTTATATGCCTATCATACCTATGGCATAGGACTCCCCAGATCCAAACTAATGTGCTTTTTGATGCAAATGTATAGGTTGCAGATAAAGTGGTTTTTAGAGAGGTTTTTAATTTTCTCAATTATGTAGGACATAAAATCACCACTTTTGGATCCTTTTATTATGGTATTAAGGTTATTGAATCACGAAGTCAAATTGTAGAGTTTGAAGGAATGTTGCATAAAGAGATAGTTGAATTTGAGGGGATATTATAGATGTATATAAAATATGTTTAATATAATTTAGGTTGTCTAACATGATATTATGCTAGAATAATCTTTCTACGTAATGAATATTTCCATATTTGTTTATAATAATTTCTTTGTTGGAAATGATTCTTTAGAGTAATTAATTATTTTAATGCAATCTATCAAATTCAAACAGGATTTGTTGCAAGAGGCCATCATTAGTGATGAACAAGTTGCAGTAAAAGGAAAGGACCCTCTAGCGGAAAAGAATAGAATTTACAATCTATAAAGGTTTCAAGATATATTTTTTAAAATTGTATTTATTTAAAGGGTGCTAGCTCAATGGAAGACCACATGCTTTACAAGCAGGAGGTTGGTGGTTCGATTCCATCGTGCCCTGATATTCTTAAGGAATAATGATGATAAGTTTTTGGTGACAAATTTTCTTTTTACCATCACCAATGAGCTTATGGTGACATTTTTCGACCCTCACCAAAATATGAAATGGTGACGGTCAACGAATGCCACCATAGATACACATCAATAGTGATGGCCCTCAAAGGTCCATCACCATAAATCGTTGTTGTTGATATGAAATGGTGAGGGTCATTTTTTTTCATTATAGTCATTATTCGTGATGGACCTTGATGTCACAAATGATCTTATCATGACAGTTTTTGACCCTCACAAATATGAAATGGTGACAATCAACGAAAGTCGCCATATATATGCACCAATAGTGACGGCCATGAAAGGTCCATCACAAAAAATCATTTTTGTTCATATGAAATGGTGATGGTCACTATCCCTCATTATAATCAATATTCGTGACAGACCTTAAATGTCACCACAACACATACTTTCGGTGACACCACCTTTGGTGACATTCAATTTTTTGGTGATGGAGGCTAGTGTTTGTCACTATTTCTGATATGAAATGGTGACGGTAACTATCCGTCATTATCAATAATTATTGGTGACAGACCTTCAATGTCACCACAACACTTATACTTTCGGCGACACCACCTTTGGTGACGTTCAGTTTTTGGTGAAAAAGACTCTTTTGACCCTCACCAATGAGATTATGGTGACATTCTTTTCCCCTCACCACTAAATTTTTTTCTTGTAGTGGCTTCATTGAATTTTTTGGATGACGTAAATTCGATTAAAATTTTGGCTGAACTTATGTAAAAATTTTGGCCAAACTTTTGTGTCATTAGAATTCACGTGCCTTCGAGATAAAAAACAATTCGGCTGAAATTTTTTAAAAGTTCGGCTGAACTACCACCTCTAAAATTATGTAGTAGATAAGCTCTGCACACATTTATTCAAATTTGGAATGATTAAAATCCACGAAAATTTGTGAATTAACTATCAGAACGAAGACAAGCATTTGTAGAATTCAATTTACTTTCAAGAAATATAAATTTGATGAAATTTCATAAATATTTACTAATTTTAATTAATTTTGTAATGAAATGGGTGAAAATAATTTCTAAAGGTCATTATGATTCAGTGAAATAAAATTCTATATCTTCCAAAATACACTGTAAAAAGTTGAAAAACTTATGGTGTATTACATTGGTTTGTCATTTGTAATGGGTAGTATTTAGATTTTTAGTTTATAACTGATATGTTGAGAAATTTTGTGTGAGCCGAAACATATTAAAAATATGCATTTTTTCATAATGGATCAATTCAAAAGATTCTAGTAAGTATGATATGCATTAGTTGGTTTCGTTAATATAACAAAACCGAAGTAGACTCTGTCTATTTTGTTGTAACAATTTTTTTTTCTCAAAAACACAAAATTTTCAAAGAATACACAAACGTGTTTGAACATGGATTTTTATGAAACCTCTGATTGTTAAAGAACACACACTCGAATAAATGTTAAGTTGACATATCAAAAGTGTATAAACAAATTTGAAAAAATAAGTAATAGAAAGATAATAAAATTTCTAACAACTTTTTTTTTAATCGTAAAATGAAATTCTAAACAAAAAAATTGTTTTGGCTTGCAGAAAGTTGAAGAACATAAAAAAATGATATTTTTTTCTCAAAAAAGGGAAAAAAGTGTAACGCAACCTCACATTTTCAGCCGGGCTCCAATTCCCTCAATATTGATATTAAGAACACCTTGTTTTTAATTTACTATAACTCACTAAAATAAAAATATTATGAGAATTGGTTTTTGGGAAACAAAAATGAAACAAAGAAAACTCACGTACGAGCACAACAAGGGAAATTAATTATTCCATTAATATTTAGTGACAAATTTACATCCAACACTCACATTTTTTGGATTCATGATTTAGTTTAAACCATGCTATTTTTCATTAGCTATTCATGATAGGAATTGGGTATAATATGAATGCCAATATCATCGTTGGTGCTTCAAGTGTCAAATTTTTTTAATACATATATTTTTTAAAAATCATTTTTTGAAGATTTTCCAAGGCCCATATGTGTAATAATGATCCATTTAAACACTAAAACACTATTCCAGTAACTACAAACTCAAAAAATCAAGGAAAACATGGTCATAAATCCAATAGTTTCATTTTACATACACCCAAATCTGAAAATCAATGATTTTGGGGTCCTAGAAGAAAAAAATTAGAGACAGTAAAGAATAATAGTTTCCCTTATTATCCAATTCATAGAAAAGATCATAAAAGAATTACTATATTTTTGTGGCCACTTCCCTCATTAATACAAAAAAATTGTTCAATATTAAATTTGACTTGGTTCGGGTCAAATACTAAACCTTCATATATGTTTCCTTATCAGAAAACACAAGTTTTTACCCTACATTGTGCATATATTTAATTCCAAATATCATTAATTTCAAAAATTATTTTTTGTTTCATGTTACAATGATAATCATGAAACAGGTGAGTTTTTGTTTCCAAATTTTACAATAATAATAGACTTTCCGATCAATCTGATTTACTACTAACCATTAAATTGACATGTTTGTACATAAACTTATGGCAATTTTATGTAACAATACAAGAATAATCTCATTACATACCTAAGAATAACCAATCGCTTTCTGTCTAGATTTATAATAGATAATCCCATGCTGACCCTAAAAAGTGGCTCCCCCATGCTATAAGCAGTGAGTAAATCCCATCCATAGTTATAATAGCAGGATTGTAGCCAACATATCTTAATGGATAAAGCCTTGGAATCCTTTCATATGAGATGAATCCTATCATAAAATTAATCACCATAAAAAAAAAAAAAATACAATGAGGAAACCACCATGGTTTCAGTAGTGCAAGGTGTGTAAGCACTTAAGGAAATTTCTGTTAGGGTTATCAAAGTGTTTTTCGTGTCATGGTTGTAGTAATATTCCAGGAGAACCTATTGTTACATAGTATTCTGTCACCGTCCCTGCAATCCCGATCACGAACATTGGAGGACCATTTCAGTGACTTCTGTGTATTGTCATACCTTGCAAAAAGTGTCATTGCATCCCTTGGCATGTGAAGAACATTTCCTTTGTTGACTATTCCTAGAGCAGTCTCTCAAAAACACATAATTTTCGGTTGGCACTGGTAGGAATTTACGGCCTTGTGCCCATAGAGAAATTAACACTGGGCCTCACACCCATTGGCACTCTGTCTCAGTGGACTACTTGAGCCAAGATGTTTTGGGAATTTTTTTTAAAATAGAAGTGAAGTTTCCATTCCCAACCACTTTGTCAGCAGAGTCATCATGGTTTGTTCAACTGAATAATGTAGAATTCCTTGCTTTGGCTTCTTGTTTCCTACATTAGAGAAACTTACTAAAGGATAAGGCCTACCTTCTACCTTCTGAGGAATCCCAAACCACCTCCTCCTCTCCTATAAATACATCCTCCTCACATAGTTACAGCTAGCTGAATAGTCCTTACTATAGCTTGTACGAGAGTAAAGAAATGAGGAATCCATTGGTGAGAGAGAGCTTAGGCCCATTGCTTCGCCAAGTCCAATCTCCGACGAATGCTTGAGATGTGTTTGACTTGACCTGTAGAAGGAGGCTACAACGTCAAGGATATTTTGGTTGTAAACTTAATCTCTTTACTTATTAATACATGACAGATTTTTTGGTTCCTGTTTTCCATTTGATGTGTTTAATATTTTGCAATACGTTTGATTCTCCTTGACCAATTAAAGAGTTCTGAATGTAGGTATGCTTTCATATCCTCTCATCGTTCTCTAATTCTTGTGCAGATATATAGATATTATCGCTGAAGGACTGCGACATGTGAGGACGAATATCAGGAGATCACTACCACAAGCTACGACAAGAGCATTGGAACGAGATATGTCATCTATCCCAACTTATTTTCATTCATAAACTAGGAATCTGAAGGATTAGCATGTTCTCTTTTTGCTAGATCTAGCCTAGGGTTAGAGGGATTTCCTCTTTCCACAGAGGGGATTTAATTGCATAACAAGTTGGCCACTCCACTGGAGATCAATGTTCTTGTTGTCTCTCTTTGTTCGTCTAGTTTTTTGCTTGTCGAGTCGACTTTTGTTGTTTCATCATTTTTTTCTTTGTTTGGCATGTCTAACTATTTTCAGCCATACTGTTCAGTCCCAGAGTGTCAGATATGACCTATGCTTAGTAGTTTTTTATTTTTTCCATGGTTTTCTAGCCCGGTGCTTATTATGGTTGAATAGTCGCATCAATTTGCACTTGTTTCTTTTTTCACACATGCACCAACTTCTGTTTAGCGCGGATTACATCTAAACGGACGCGTCAAATCCTCTAGGTCGAAATTTAGCCTTTTTCCCTGAGTTTTGTCAATTTCTGTTACTTTTGGGTTTCATTTTCATCTTTGAATTGGTCCACTGGGATTTTTTTGACTCTGTTGTCTAATTCTTCTCAATTTTTTGTCCTTCATATTATCAGTGGAGTTAGTCATCCTAGGGTTTCTAAGTGTTTCGTGCCACTTGCTCGGCTCTCTCCTCACTAAGCCTTCTGAGCTGAGTTTGAGTTAGTTTGGTCTCTATCATTTTAGTTTGTTGACTGATTATTTTAGCTTTTATTTTGGTTCTACGTGTATTTTGTTTTTTGAATGATCATTTTTTTTTCTTGGCTCTCCATTTGTCACCTTGAGCATAGATTACATTTCTCGATGAATTTGTTTGAAAGTCCTCTGTTTTCTTGAAGGATTGGATCTCAGTTTTGGGTGTGTCTAATTCGTGCTAGATTGATCTCTCTATTTTAGATAACTTCATTCCAATTTCCCAAAAATAGTGGCCATTTTTCTTTTTAGTGTAATTGTTCATTTCTCTTCTCATTTATCTAAAAAGACAAAATTTGCATTCTTTCTCTTAGTTTGAAAATGGAAAATGTTCTTTTGCATTAGTAGCTTTCAATGAACAAGGAAAGAGCTTTACGTTTTATGCTTTGGTTGTCTTAGGTGCATTAGTGAAATTATTCTTGTCATTCAATTGATTGTTGCTTTGTTATAGACTATTGTCCTTCTCTTAGCTAGCATTCATTGAATGGGAATACTTTTCTTTCACATATATTTGTGCATTAAGAATTCATGATCACATTCGTTAAGGCCTTTAAATCACAACAGTAATTCAAGATAAAATTTAAAATGAATTCAATCAACCTAAGGAAGCATTGAAACCTAACGCACATATTTTAGAGGTCTAGGATAGTGATGTGTTCCAGCGTCGTTAAAACTAGTAGTTGTCATTCACCATCTAGCTTTAGACAATGCTAGCACGGACTTGTGCTCCTCGTATCATCAAGTATATAAAGGGAGACCCTCATAGGTTGCAATCCTTTATGCATATGAAGCCGAGTATGCTGCACTGTAACTGTGATACACCGAACTCAACATTCGGGGAGACTGCCTGCACGTACGTTAATTCCTTCGTCATTTATCTTTCATTTGATCACCAAGGTGCATATTGGAGTTCATGGAAACTTGGTACACCCTCTTGCATGGATTTCCTAAGTAGTCATTTTGGTCTTTTCATGACTCTGTAAAATTGAAAATATCCTTGAGAAATTTTCCATTCAGGCTCGTACAACCTGAAAGTGACTAGAGTCACCTTTTTCCTGTTTCTCGACTCCTAAAACATGAAACAACAAATTTTTATTTCAATGTCACAAAATCAATTTCCTATGATCAAATGCCCATTAAAGATATTTTCTTGTCTTTTTCTTAAGAAATTCCTTAGTATTTGATATTGAAGCCTCGAATTGGTCATCTTGGTTCTCTTTTGTTTTTAAACACACACATGGTGGCGGAAGCACCAATTTTGTTGTCCTCCTCATTGCCTCCTAGTGGCGATTCGTCTTCTGAGGTTTCTTTGAAAGCATCTCAACCCACTAGGTCTATCAATTTCTAGAAATCTATTTTTCCAAGTATCTTACCCCTCACTACTCGTTCTCATTTTGAAGTTCCATTTGATATCAATTGGCAACCTCAGGACTCTTGGTCTAGTTTTGGGATTGAGGAAGAGTTTCCTCCTCTTACTTCGAAACCATATTTACTAGCTACTGCTTTACTTGCCACCACTCTTCTCCTTTCGATGATTAAGTGGCTTCATCTGACATGGATTCTTTGAGTCCCATGAGTAGTGAAGAGCTTTATGTTTCTACAGGAGATCATCAGCTCCCTCCGGAGATTTTTTCTTATGTCTCAAGTAAACCTTCCTCACAATCAGTATCTCTCTAGCGTGGCTATCATACTTTGGGTCAAATAATTTCTGGCATTGCATCATTGTATCAAAACCCGATATGGTCTGATACATTGACTCCCTCAGAGAGCTCATCTATCTAGACTCCCATGACGTCAATGATTGTAACCTTTGTTCCTGTCTGGCACACTATCTACGTGGCTTCATCCGCACTAGCTGTCAATATGAATCGGTCATCCACAACATCTTTTGCTGTTCATCGATCCATTTTTATCAATCCCATGGTACCTGTTAGAGCCACCATGAGTTGATCACAGCCTCATGTTCCAGGAACCTAGCAGAAAGATTCCTCCCCTCAGGGTTCTCAATAGCTACAAACTTCTTGTAATCATCCACATCATTATGATGTGTACAATAATCCTATCTATTTTCCTCCTATTGATCCCAATCAAACCATATACCAACTGAGACAACCCTATTGTCCACAAGGACAACCCTTACAGGGACAACCTTTGGTCCAACAAGGACAACCATTTTGTCCACAGGGACAACCTTATGGTCTGTAAGGACAACCATTACAGGGACAACCTTCGGTCCAATAAGGAAAACCCTACGGTCATGTTGGTCAACCTCATGTTCAACGAGGTGCATCTTATGTTCCCGGGGGGCGAATCTATCTGTAACAGGGACAAATTTTTGTGCAACAGCACAAGCCTTACATTCAGTAAGGCCAAAATTTTGTACATCAAGGACAACCCTGTGGTCTTGCACTAGGTCAACCTAGTCTTCAGCGACAACCTGGCACATCCCAACTATCGAGGCACACTTTTCCACAAGGCCAACTTGGTGGCTCTCAGCATCCATGGCAATCTTCTCCATAGGGACAACCTATCCAACCTCAGTATCTGGGTCAACTTGCACCCGAGGGGAAACCTGCTCAGCCTCAAGACGCCACTTACATTTCGTAAGGTCAATCACAAGTGTTATATATTTTTCTCCAAGGCGTTACTTACATCCCTCAAGGTCAATCCCAGATGGTATACAATGCACCTCATGTCACTGCTTATCTTCCTCAAGGTCAAACTCAAGTGTTGTATAATGCACCTCAAGGCACTTCTTAGATTTCGCAACAAAATCCATATGTTGCTCAAAAAAGACCTCAATGGTATGCTCAGAATCAATATCCTAGTCCTCAAACCATGTATAGGAAGAATTATGAAGCTTATAACCCCAATCTATAGAATCCTCTGGGACAAAACATACGGGGGAAAAATTTCTCTCAACTTGGGTGGAATCATAATATTGGTCTTTATCAATGGCCTCCGATGCCTTTTAATCCTCAATTACCTTTCCTTTCTACGTTGGAACTACCCAATGTGTCAAAGTTGACAAACAATCCTATCCTTCATAATCCATATTCGCCTTCGTTTCTGACCAAAATTCCTGGTGATTATCCCAAATTTGAGGGCTAGTCCGGAGAGGACCCCCAAGAACATGTTATGAAATATCATCTTTGGTGTTCCTCTAAATCTTCGGTTGGCGATTCCGTTCAACTCTATCTTTTCCAACGAACTCTCACTAGTGTCACTACCAAGTGGTACATCGAAATATCTCATGGAATCTTCCAAGATTTACTCTTTAGCCATGGCATTTCTCACGAATTTTCAGTTACGAGCTGGGTATGAAACTCGGACACACATCCTTGAAACTAGATCGAGCTACTCATATCTCTGATCATATTCATGAATGGAGGCGTCAACTTTGTCTGATCATGTTTGAGATTCCTGATCAACTTCTAACTGATTGGTTCACTACCTCCTTCGTTGCTATAATTTCAAAGGGTATTGCTATGGGGGCATGAATTACTGAGGAACAAGCCACTGCTCGTGCCCAGTACCTTGATCTTGTGAACTCTTAGTTCGATACATTGTAATAACTCTTTCCTGATGCCCCTTGACTTGGAAATTCCAAAGCACTGGCAACGCTATCCGTCGATGGTAACATTGGTTTTGTGTATCAGTCTTCTCAAAAGTCTTCCCCAAATCCCGTGAAGCAAAAATATACTCCTTCCAATGGCATTACTTGTCAGCCACCCTTGAATTTTGGTAAAACCATGGAAGTGAATGTTTTCCAGTCCAATCTTGGGGATAAAACATCCAAGGGTAAGAAGAAGGGTAAAGGTAAGGCCAAAGCTGATACCCCAAAACAAGATTCCCATAAATCTCATGTTGATTATGGTTCACATCGAAAATAGAAGTACCATTGTTTGACTTGTGAAGAAGAGAATTACACCAAGGAATATCCCTGAGGACCTGAGGTGAGTTGATTCCTCAAAGGCACCCAAGGCACTCTGTTTGTTCTCGAAGAACCGTTTCTGTCACAGTAGACTGAGTTGGTAGAGAAAACTCAGTCCTCTGCCCCATTGGGCTCTCAAGTTTTCATGGTGAATGGTCCTACATAAGTTTCTATTTCCACCCAATTGAAAGATTATATCGAAATGCGTCAAGCAGTAGGGAAGGAAATCAGTGATGGTCGTCCTCCCCTTCCTTCTTCTGGCCCTCTTCAGATTTAAAGGCCCAGTACATATGTTTCTATTTCCACCCAATTGAAAGATTATATCGAAACGCGTCAGGCAGCAGGGAAGGAGATTAGTGATGGTCCTACTCCCCTGCCTTCTTCTCCCCCTCTTCAGATTTAAAGGCCCAGTACTGAGCCCATTGTACAACCACCTTCCAAAGGAGTACTCTGTAAGTCTTCCTACAATCCTAACACCAGTGTTGCTCAGCATTATAGTATTATTGAGGATTTGGATAAGGCTCTAGCTGCTGTGTCTACATTGGAATTACTTTAGATTTGTTCGTCGCAACGAACATCTTTGTTACCTGCTATCAGAAGGGTCGATCTTGCCGATTCGAGCCTTATCACTTTTGATTTGGAAACTTTAGTTCCAATAGCTTGCATTGATCATCCAAGTTGGGATTAATGGAAAGAATATACATCGAGTGGTCATGAACGATGGTGCATATACGTCTGTCATGTCATTTTCCTACTGGAAAGCCAACGGTTCTCCAGCTCCCAATTCATCTCCAAACACTTTAGAGTCTTTTGATGGAAGGGAACCTAGCCCTCTCGGTGTTCTCGCTAGTTTACCTATTACGTTAGAAGGAAAAATAGTTAATTTTGAGGTTGAAGTCACTGACTCCAAGCTCAAATACAATCTTCTCCTCAGTCGCAGTTCGACTCACGCCATGCTGTGAATTTTGTCCACTCTCTTTCGTGTTCTTTGATTTCTGCATGAAGGAAAGATCATCACTGTTGATTAGTTTACCCTTTTTACTTCTTCATCTTCCAAGAGAAATTCGCATTTATAGATCATATTCCTATGCCTTATGAGAGAAAAGGGCCACGTATTTTTAAAGATACTACCCTCATGGGCCTTTTTACTCTTCGTCCACCCAACACTGCTTAGGTTAACATGATCTCTAGGTTTTTTTATCAATGGGTCAACCCTTTGCCTGAGTAGATTGGTTCGTTTTGTGAATCAATTCCGTTAAGCACAATATATATTGATTATGGTAAAATTATTTCAAATTCGGCTCCTCCTCCCTCTGATCATGCTCATTTGTGCATGTATCTTGACACACATTCTCAATCCCCTTGGCTTGGTGATTCTGATTCGCACAATGCCTTAAATGAGATATTTTACACTGATGAGGCCATCGTGGAGACTATGTCTCTTAAGGATTCTCCTTGGGATGATAGTCATCATAGCTCCTCTTTCATCTCTGGCCTTGGGTTGATGTCTAGTTGCCTCAAGAAGTTTTATTCTCAAGTCCCTTCTCATCCACTTTAAACTCCTATCCTTAGCACCCTCGATCCTTGGTAGAGTGATGTCAACGTATATCTTCATACTTCCACCTTTCGATCTGAGTTGACGAAGGATGTTCGTCGACACTTCCACCATCATTCACAACCTTATCACATAGTCAGAGATATTGTCTATTACATTAGAGTGGATTCTATTCTTCGCTGGTGTTTAACCCTCAAGGAGGCTGAAAAGGTCCTTAATGATTACCACTCTAACACCTGTGGTGATCACATGACTAGATATGCTACCACACAGAATATTATTTTGGATGGCTATTTCTAGCCCATAATCTTTAAATACTGCATTGTTGATGTCCATAAGTGTCATGCTTGCCAGATTTATCAGCACAATATGCATGCGCCACCCACATATCTTCATCCTGTCACTACCATTGGTCCCTTTACAAAGTGGGGCATCGATTTTATGACGTGTAACACTCACTCCCCTGGGGGGCATGCTTATATTATCATAGCCATGGACTAATTCAAAAAATGGGCCGAAGAAATGTGTACACTTACATTTGATGGTAAGACAGCCGCACAATTTCTATTCAATCATGTAATTACTAGGTTTGGTGTCCCTCAAGCCATTGTTATCGGTCATGGTTCTCATTTTCATCATTACATGATGGGTTAGTTGAATTCTAAGTTGGGCATGGGTCACGACAGCTCAATGTCATACTACCCTCACGCCAATGGCCAGGTTGAAGCTGTGAACAATTTTCTCGTCACTATGCTTCAACGTATGATTGGGATGCACAAGTCAATCTAGCATCTCATGTTCTTTTCAGCTCTTTGGGCCTACCAAACCTTAGTGAAGGATGCGACTAGATTCACTCCATTCCAGCTTCTCTACGGTATGGAAGCTAACCTCCTGATTGAATGTGAAATTACTTCTCTCAAGATAGATATTGAATTGATGCCTAATACATCACCAGAATAAGAGTGTATTCTATATTTAGAAAGGCTTGACGAAACTCGCCGCTTTGCTGCTCTTGTCATAGAGGCATAGAAAAAGTAGGTCAAATATAATTTTGACTAGTCTGTTTCCCCTCGTTCTGTTATAGAAGGCGACCTCATCCACCTATATGACCAAGCTCATGACAAGCTGGGGGCAGGAAAATTGCCACCTATTTGGCATAGGCCCTATATTGTTAAGCATGTTTTGTAAAACAAGGCTTATGAGCTAATTGATTATGAAGGTTATCCTCTGGTTCACCCTTGAAGTGGGTTGTATCTCAAAAAAAACTATGCATGAGTCTCTCGTGCATGTTTCTTTTGTACATATATGTTTTTTCATTTTTGTACATTTTTGGCTTGGTGTGATTTGTGAGCAGTTTTCCTGGTTATTGTATCGTTACTTATTTTGCAGATATCTGTTACCCATTATGTCAGTTTCGTGGATGGTTCTTCCCGTAGTACCCGGAACCTGTCTTCTGCAACCTAGGTGATTTATAATCCTAATGGTGGAGTTGATAGACCTTCAAGGTATTTTTCTAGGACTAACCACATACAATTTCGTTGAATATAGTGTTTTCATTGAACTCGTAACCGAGGCCATTCCTCTTGACATTCATGCATTGATTGTTAACATACACTCTTAGCTTGTTGTCCTTCAACTTAATGGACACTATTTTGTTAGAAATCCTCAAATCTTAAGGTTTTACTTGCGTTTTTGTTTACTAGAAATAAATTTTGACTACATCACATATCAACATATTCCTCGACGAATGAATGTGTTAATCGATACAGTAGCCAATATTGTATTAGATAAAAAATTTCATAATTTTTAAAACATCATCATCACATGATAATATTCATACAGTAAAATAGGCATATATATATCTATATATATATATATATATATATATATATATCAAGTGTTTTCATCCACGTGCATCATAAGTTCAAAAAATATGTATGTTTTGGTTACATCTTAAGACATCATGTCTCTCAAAAAATATGGAGAAATAAAAGCGTAGGTTTCTAGTCGGCATGATGCTCATGGTAGTATGTCACTGCACGCATGAGCTGCCTCCATAAGCGATGAACACGGTTTGACACCTGTGCACTGTGTCTCTGGCATGTGTGAGGAAAATCATGAAATCTCGCATAGTCAGGGATTCTACTGGTGAGTCTCTCTAGATTATGTATGATTTCCTCCTCCTCGCTTTCCTCACCATGCAGGGTCACATCAAAATCATGAGGAATACTCCCTACTATTGGAGACATTCCTGCAGGTCTTTCTAGGTTAACATATGTAAATACATGGATTAACAACAGAATGTATATAATTCAAAAAAATCATAATAGTAATCAAAATCAAAAAATGAGTGTTACCCGACGCTTTATCCCAATCCTCTCCCAATGGGAGTGGGAGATTTGCATCACCCGTAAAGTACGTACCAGAATAGGGCCAATCCTCCACAACAATTAGTCATTGACGAAGCCACTCAAATAATTCTAGTCTCCAGGACATCTATTGACTGCCTCCTGATCTTGGCATCAAAGCCGCCCAACAGACAATCTGTGGCTCTTGGGCTGGTGATTTAGGAACTATCACTTCCTGATGTTGGAAAATTGGTAGCCATTCCAGGATGAATGGTACCAATATGGACCCATAGACCAACTATTTCAACTTACTTTTCTTGCAATTTCTGTACTAGAATTTCATATTGATCATTACTGCCTTTGCCGAGCTGTAGAGAGTTGGTGCCCTACAATCTACTTCAAAAATTATCTATGTTTTGATGGCTTCATGCAGAGCTTGAGACCCAACAACTCACGTTATAGTGTGCAGAACTACTTTTAGTTCCAAATTGAGAATGGTTTGGATATACACCTTCCCACTCTTGGATCCTTTCCTTGCCCCTCGGCAAACTCTGTCGATGACCATGCTCATATTTTCCATTGTGGGATGGGTACCTATTAGGTTTGCTACTGCCCCCTTCATGACAATTGACTTATGAAGTAAACATTTGATACCTCAATCTCTAGTTCCTAGTCGTGAATTATGAACCTTTCCCGATCAATGTCCCATACAATGATCAAATATAGTAATAGCTCGGGTTAAGCTCGAATACTTGGTGCCATGAAGAATTTCTTAAGCCCGCAGTCCATGAGTACATCCATGCATATTACATTGCCCAAGGCTTGCTCATATTCTTCACTATGTTCTCTCTCCTTCCATTCAATCATCATTTTGCTCTTTCACACCTGCAAAAACATCAATGTGGCTGTAATTAGTCAAATCATTTTCTATTGGAATGTTTAAAAAAACCTAACTGTTTTAATTTACATGTAAAATTATTGGTTGCGGTTGGCGCGCCCCTATTTTGGTTCAAGGCAGCTAGGAGCGAGTCCCTGCCCAAAACCCATGCCGATCGCCATGCCTTAATTCGAACAAAAACCCCTCCAAATATCTTGAAAATGGATTGTAGGCGATGAAAATTATATCAAAATATAGGTAAGGATATGAGACCTTACCTAGAAAATACGAATTCATGATTGGCCTTCTGGATTTTTCACTGTCAACTCTACAAAATTACAATGAAAAAGGGTAAAAAAATGCTCAGAAGAGGTAAAAGCGAAAAGTATTTTTTTTTTTTTACTTTTTTTGGCATTTTATAAACTTTTCAGAACCCTAATTATGTTTTTGAGCATATTTTTCAATTATCTTGCTATTTTATCTCAAAAAATGGGTTTTTCATGTGTTTCTTGTGCAGCAACAGGTCCTCAATGCGACAACAATGAGATAAGGAATTGTATTTTAATCTTTTTCGGGCTTGGTAAAAACAAAAAAAAGGTCACCCCTAGAGTCATCTTTCAGCTCTGACTCTCGAAAAATAAAAATATTTCCGAGACTCATGTCTTTTTGAAATTGTTAAAAGGCTACGAAACTATATCTACCTAGTATACGTTTAAAACTTTTCCGGGCTGGGATAGATTATTTACAAAAAAGGAATACCTTAGCCTATTGTGACTAACAGGTTCTCTTAGACATAGTTTTCTACCTTTTTGGATCTATGAGACTATGTACGAGAAGGGACCTACTAGAGTTTTATTTTCCACTTCTTTTCAAACTCTCTAAACATGAAAAGATGCTGAGTTCTTCCATTATTAGACTCGTTAAAACCTAAATGACATCAGAGATCATCATCACGACGTAGCCGAGTTCCTCCTTCCAAGGGCTCATAAAATGTAGTAGGATGGATTTTTCCAAAGGATAAACTTATATGAAAAGCACATGCTATCCCCTTCAATATTGTTTCTAAAAATAATTGGGGTACTCACCAGCAATGGTGGGGGAAAATGAAACTAGTTCTCAGTCGTGTCGGCAGTATATCGCTCTTGAAAATGCCACTCATCTGCACTCGTGTCTGGTTGGGGACATGCCATTTCGTCATCTTTGTCTCCATGGGTTTGGATAATCTATTTTGGCCTCTCATCTTCTCTTTTCCACACCATCATGAAATCATATCCCTTGATGTCAAATACTACCAAATTCCAGATTCGTGTTGCCGATATGTTCAAGAGAAGTTTCCTTCTGTATTTTTCAAACTTCGATCCTCTGTTTGGTAATGATTCACTATCATCTTTTTCATTTGCCTCGTGTTGATGATGTGAGAAACATTATGCTACCCCTTCGACTAGCTAACTTCTTTTCGACTCCAGTTCATTATCTATGAAGTTGATCTAGATACTCCTTTCTCATACCTTGGAGCTTGCATGCATCAATGGCAAGTTCTTTACATTTGACGACAGGTCATCATCATTGGGCTTCGGTCAGCTGATTCTAGGAATGTTCGCCGCTAGATCACTATTCACATTTTATGAATTGTACTTATTGTACCTTGAGAGCCATTTTCATTATTGGTGGTTTTTCTCACGCTTATTAACAACTTTTCGTCATTGCCTGGTAATGAGGTGACTTTATTGCATGTTCTACTTTATCTCACTCCTTTGCATTCTTGAATTTGTAGCTTTTCGGGTTGAGATGGAACGTAAGACCGTAGTTTTTTTCTGATAAAATCCAGGCTACGAGACATTTTGGTTTATTATGAATATATGCATGAATCTTTTGATTGGATGGTTGTGACCATACCTGAGTCTATTTATTTATAGTTCTTACTGGATGGCCACGTATATGCCTCAGATCTCATTTTTATACATACTCTTTTATGGATGGTTGTGCCTATGCCAAATATTCATGTATCAGAGATATCATTTTTACCTGTAATTGCAGGTCTTTTGACAACGGTGTTTGGTTTGAACAGATTCTCATAAATAATTTCACTCCTCCCTCTCTCTCGAACCTCATGCTTTAGGGGGCATCTGTTCCACAGTATTTTGTCACCATTCCTACAATCCCCACCCCAAACATTGGACGACCATTTCAGTTACTTTTGTGTATTTTCATACCTTGCAAAAAGCATCATTGCATCCCTTGGAATGTGAGGAAATTTTTTTCTATTGACTATTCCTGGAGCAGGCTCTCAAAAACACTTAATTTTGGGTTGGCGCTGGTAGGAAGTTATGGCCTCGTGCCCATAGAGAAATTAACACTAGGCATCGCGCCCATTGGGGCTCTATCTCAATGGACTACCCACGTCGATTTTTTTTTGGGAAAGTTTTTTAAAATATAACCGAAGTCTCCATTCCCAGCCACTTCGTGAGTGGAGTCATCATGGTTTATTCGACTAAATAAAATTGAATTCATTCCTTTGGCTTCTTGTTTCCTACATTTGAGAAACTTCCCAAAGGATAAGGCCTACCTTTGACCTTATGAGGGATCCCAAACCACCTCCTCCTCTCCTATAAATACATCATCCTCACATAATTGCAACTAGTTGAACAATCCTTACTATAGCTGGTCTGAGAGTAAAGTAGAGAGGAATCCATTATTGAGAGAAATCTTAGGCCCATTGCTTTGCCAAATCCAATCCCCGACGAATGCTTGAGATGCACTTGACTGGACCCATTGAAGGAGGCTGCAACGTCAAGGGTCTTTTGGTTGTAAACTTATTCTCTTTACTTATTAATACATGACTAGTTTTTTGCTTCCTGTTTTGAGTTTGATTTGTTTAATATTTCCCAATTAATTTGATTCTCCTTGACCAATCAAATAATTATGAATGCAAGTATGTTTTTGTATGCTACCAGCAGTCTCTAATATTTGTGTAGGTAAACAGATATTACCACTAAAGGACCGCGATGTGTTAAGATGAAGATGAGGAGATCACTACCACAAGCTACGATAAGAGCATTGGAATGAGGTAGGTCATCTATCCAAAATCATTTTCATTCATAAACTAGGAATCCAAAGAATTAGCATGTTCCCTTGTTCCTAGACCCACCCTAGGGCTAGAGGGATCGCCTTTGGATAAAAAAATATCATAAGAGACTTACGCGACCACAAATCATCTCATCCGCCATCACTTTGATGCGTGAGAAAACTCGAGTTTCAACTATGAACCAGTACGCCAACAGTACATGCCTCAGGGTATGGAGCCCTATCGCGTAGCTATGAATATGTCACCTCCATAAAAAATTGTGAACCTAATGTTTAGCATTGGAATATTAAAAAATTTAATGCAAATTTTCTATACCATGAGAATTATTACCTCTCGCTAGATGTCACTACTTAGGGAGTGACATAAAAATTGACGAGACATAGTGTTACCAAAAAATAGCTATGGAAATTGGGGAATAAGAACCTATATGACATTATAACTCACAATAGTTGGCTCATTGTAAAAGGGAGCATTAAGTGAATAATAAAGAGTGAAGATAAATAAAAAATAGTTTTGGAAACAATGACTAATAAGGTACCAAAGTGTAAACTCTTGCAAGAAGAGAAAACAAAAAACAGAGATAAGAAAAAATTCCACAAAATAGATAAAGATGGTAATATTGAGAAATCATGGGAGATGAAACTATATATATTATAATAATCCAGTAAATGGAATGAATAAAAACCCACTTTAAGAGGAAAGTATGAAAACTTTGAGTATGAGAGCTAAGAACCTTTAGTGAACCTCATTAAACTCTAAAGTAGAAGACATTATAGAGCCCGAGGCAAGGAAAACAATGATAACCACTTCATAAAAGCTTTAGAAAAAGTAGGTGTTGATAAAGAACCATGATAAATACTTCAAATAAAAGTAACTTCCATCATCCTTCCAATGAACGTTGAGTTGTATTTACAATGGAAGGTCCAAATAGGAAGTATCGCAAACTTGTAATCTCGAATTGGAGGAAGACAAATTACATACCACAACTTCACTGATACTTTTATCTACCTACCAAATTTGATCAAAACACAATATAAAAATAGTTTTAAAAATACATATCCATTTTAGTCGTAAAAAAAATAAAATAGAAAATACTTTCAAGGAATTTAACAACAAGACTAGCAGAAAAGAATTTCTATTCAAATAGCTGAATAGATAACAAAGTATCAATAATAATGTTTTTAATCATCAAAAAACTCCCATTAAACAAAAACAAGGGATTAATGGCATTCAAATCTATATTTCTAAAAAACATAGTCGAAAAATTGAGTAAGCTATCATTTCTAGGATCCTTAGTTGACCATTTTAGAGGAAAACGTCAAGTTCACATTAGAGAACACAATACAACTTCATATTTGATGATACCCAAGAATGTGAAATTTGTAAAAAAATGTTTAAATTATTCCAAAACCATCCACTAATCCATTGAAAATGGATTTTAATGGTTGGTAATAGTTCATGGTTCATCTTTTCATATTGCTTATTCAACTAGTTGAATGCAAGGATACTAGGTTTCTTATTCTTAGGTAACCTCTCTCTCATATGAGGATGTTGATATAGATCAAATTTATAATCTACATAATCACATACTATTACAGTAACATTATAGTCTATAAGACATTATCAACCATCTCATCGATCTATGAAACACAGTGAGAAGGGGATTTCTCTTCTAACAACAAATTTTAAACTCCACCTGTAACAAATGACACATTCCTAGTTTCAAAAAGATTAAATGTAGCTAGTAAGTCAGTAGAAAAAATGTATCCAAGGCCTTCCCTAGATGTGAAAAATTAATGGGAAATAAGAATAAAATACCTATCCATTCTTCCCAATTCCCCCTCCACTGTATCTCTTTTTCCTTAATAGCTGGGACCCAAAACTAGTAGATTTTTTTTCAAAAGTTCGGTGAAAAAGAATTTGATGAGACACAAATATGAGGCCATATGAATATATGGAAAATATCTGATACATCTGATGCACATATATAAAAAAAATTTGACCTCAATATATGCACATATTTTGTATATGCACATATATTTCATATATGTGTAACTTCCATATTTACAAAACTTCCGTATACACACATATCTTCTATACATGCAAAAATTTTGTATGTGCACATATATTCCATATGTGTGCAAATTTTGTATCTACAAAAGTTATATATATGCACAAATTTCATAATAAGCATATATTTTCCATATATGTACAACTTTAACCTTTGTATATTCACAACTTTCATATATGTACATATATTACGTATGTGTGAAACTTATGTATATACACATATATGAAAAGTTTCACACATACAAAAGATATGCACATATACAAAGGTTGCATATATACAGAAGATATGTGATACAAAACATGCACATATATAGAAGTTCTATGTCTTCCATATATTCATATACTTGATATATGCACATATATATTAGATGCGCATATACAAAAACTATGACTATATGTAGGTTGCCATATATTCATTTACGTAGGTTGTGTATATATGGAAGATGTGCGCATATATGGAAGTTGTAAATATACAAAAGTTTTACACAACTTAAATCTTCCTATATACGTAGGTTCTGTATATGTGCAATGTTCGTATATGCATAACTTTCATATATGCTCCATATATGTGTAAATTTCCTATATGCACATATTAGAAAATTGTGCGTATACCAAAGATATGTGCATAGCTGGAAGTTGTGCATATATGAAACATATGTGATACAGAAAATTTTCATATGTAGAAGTTGTGTGACTTCCGTATATGCACAACATCCATATATGTGCATATCATTCCTATATGTAAAAATTATGTTTATGCACAAATTTTGTATACGTGCATATCTTCCATATATGTTCAACTTTTGTATATGCACATATCTTTTGTAGATATGTAATTTCCATTTATGCATATTATGGAATTTGTACACAGCTTTTATATATGTGCATATGTGTAAGTTGTGTATATATGGAGGATATGTGAATACCTCCTATATATACACAACTTCCATATATACACATATAAGGAAGTTAGCCATATACAAAAGTAGTGAGAAAATTTTGTAATATGTATAAATGATAGTTATGCATGTATGAAAAAAATGCGCATATATGGAAGTTGGACATATATTCATTTTCTTCACATGTGCAATTCTTGTATATAAGTTTTAAGTTCCATACATGCGTCACTTCCATATATTTTCTTAAACTTTGATATATGAATTCTTATGTGTATTTCCAATATACATTCATATATGGAAGTATTCATATAGGGAGGAACATACTTTTTTGTATCTTATGTTTAAGTTATCATATATAAAATCAAATTTTGTATAAGGTCACATATACATCAATGGCACATATACGGAAATTTTGTGGAAATTGGTTTTAATATATGTTTTAATTCTAGATATCATCACATATATTAAATCTCTCTTCTATATATGTAAGTGGTACATATATGGAAGTCGATACATATACAAAAAAACACATATTCAACAAAGAAATCATACATACGAAAATATGTTGCTTCCATATATGTGAAAATTTATGTACCCACATGTGTTTCTTCCATATATGTGGAAATTTATTTATGAACATGTGTTGATTCCATATATGCACCAATGGTAGAGATTCTTCACAGTTTTCAAATTCTTTTGATATCCCAAATGACATAAATATGGCTTGACATGAAATTCCCTCGAGATAAGAATCTTGTGGTCATTGTTGTCTAGAACATATATCCTATCCCGAAATCCGACCAAACCATCTATAGGGGGATGATAATCCACATCCTCATCATATGTACCCTATTATTGTAACATGTGCTTAAGTTGCTAGTACTTCTCATCCTGATGTCCTTCTTGTAAGATATTGTTGTGTAAATATGTCTGATATGATCTCATGGAGGCTATGTGATTTAACTTCAATATCCTCCTAACAGCATCTACAAGCTTGTTCCCCTTGCCCTTAACGTACTTGATGTCAAATTAAAACTTGTTAAGCATGACCAATGGTTATTTCATGAAACATATGGTAAACATGAAATATATAGGTCATGAATGAATATTTCAACATAGCAATCTAAAAATTATTTGAGAATTGTGAAGAAGGTATAGTTCCCTCTCATAATAGTTGTAATAACCTCTCATAATAGTTTCAATAACATTTTTTACCTCATGCATTCGTTAACCTTTCATCAACTAGTCCAAAAATATCAATATCAATGCCATAAATTCCATCTAGAGACATGCCACTAATAAACTGAAAATTCCATCAATCCCCATGTAAATGGGGTGCAATTGTTCCACCATTACCATCACTATTTTGAAAATCAAATAAATTTCACCATGCACCTTAAAGGTTGGTGAATTTTAAAAGTAGTCTCGCCATGACCATGTGACAATCTCCTTTTGAATTTTGTTGGTTGGAAAAATACTAGGTTTTTGGTGATGGTCTAATAGTACCTGCAATTATTTTTTGGACACCATGAGGGTGATTCCCAACTATCATGAGTCATTGACCTCAGAGGATGCATGAGGATTTCCCACAAAGTTCTAATCTATGCCATTCATATTGTGAGTTTGTTTTAAATTTGAAATTGTCGTCTACGTGGGTAAACTACTCCATTTCAAATTCTTTCTTATATGTATAGCTCTTGAGTGTTGGTGTGGTGAGGTTTAGGTCAAGGAGGCCAATCCTATGGATCCATATTTATTTGGTAATTAGGTTGTTCATATTTTATATTGTTTTAGGATTAATAATAACTACTATTGATTTTCATGTGCCTCCATAGCTATTGTCATGAAAATTAGGTTTTCTATTAAAGAGGTGTGCAAGTCCTCTGAGAGACAATTCCAAATATATATTATTGGAGTTTGAGATGAATACATGTGTTAAAAATTCATGGTATGTAATTAATGTTAATATTATGAAGAAGAGAACTAAATTCATTTTAGTATATATGTCATAAAAACCCCTTGTCTGAGTATATATGTGTTAAAAATATTTAGATATGTAATTGACATTATTAAAAATCATATCTTTGTAATTCATGTTGAAAATATGAAGAATAGAAGCAAATTCCTTCTTTGTTATGTAATTTGCATGAGAATTAAAAAATTCCTCATTTAGATTTTGATTTGTGGGCTTCACTATCATGTGTTTATGCTTTGAAATCAAATAACTAGTGAGGATTAGTAATATTGAAATGTGAAAATAACAATCACAAAATGAGTTTAGATTTTTTATTATTAGGAAGCCCTATAGGGCTAATGTTAATATAAATTAGGCTTACGGGTTCTAGTCTTCCCAAATTACAATATTGTTTTGGTTGTTGTGTTGGTTTTGGATTTAGTATTCTGGTGTTTTGGTTCTTTTGAGTGTTTCACTTCCTTGATTTAGTTAAATAAATGAGGGTTTATTATGTTATGATATGAAATAATTATGTTATAACTAACTGAGTTTAATGAAAATTACGTTAAATATCTTAAGGAGTTTGTGTATATTTATGAGATTTTGATTTGGGAAAATTGAGTAGTTGTTTAATTAGGTTATTCTATAATTAAAAATATAATTAAAGTAAAACTTAAAATAATAATAATAATAAAATCTTGGATTAGCTATGGAAGTTGTGCATATATGGAAGATATGTAGATATATGGAATTTTTTCACATATGGAAGATACGCGCATATCCTCCATATATGCACAACTTTCATATATGCACATATACGGAAGGTGTGCATATACACAAGTTGTGCATTTATACAAGTTCCCCATATACAGAAGTTATTGCTATACGAAATACATGCACATACACATAAGTTATGCATATATGGAAGTCGCATAACTTCTACATATGCACATTTTCTGTATGAGATAATATGTTTTGTATATTCACAAGTTCCAGCTATTCACATATCTTTCGTATATGCACAAATTTTGTTTATGTTCATATAAGAAAGTTACACATATATGGAACATATACAAAAGCTATGCACATATACGAAAGCTACATATTACAAAGGTTGAAGTTGTGCACAACTTCTATGTATGTGAAACTTTTGTATATGTGCATCTATTCCATATATGTGCAACTTTCATATATGTGTATATAAATAAATTATGCACATACGTAATACATGTAGATATATAGAATATTATGTATATACAAACATTGAAGTTTTGCACATGTATGTACATATAGAAAACCTATGCATATATGGTATGTATGTGCATATAAAAAATATATGCGCATATATGGAAGTTGTGCATATATGGAAGATATGTGTGTGTGCGAAAGTTGTTCATATACGAAAGTTGCACATATATGGAATAAATGTGCAGATATCAAAATTGGACATATATGAAAGTTGCTCATATATAGAAGATATTCACGTATACCAAAGTTATGTATATACAAAATTTCACATATACGAATGTTTCACATATCTGCAAGATATGTGCATGTATGGAAGATATGTGCATATATGGAAGTTGTGCATATACAAACGATATGTGCATATATGAAAGTCACCAAAAATTTTTATATGCACATCGCATCCATCACATCTCTTCAATATATTCCTATGGCCTTATTTTTTTGTCTCATCAAATTCTTTTTCACCCAACTTTGAAAAAACACTACAGGTTTGGTGTCCCAACTATTGAGAAAAATGAGATATAATGGAGGGGGACTTGGGAAGAATGGACAGCTAATTGTTTTTCTCATTTCCCATGAACTACAAACATCTGTAGGCCTTGTATATGTTTTTTTTTTCTATTTACTTACTAGCCACATTTAATATTTTTGAATCTAGGAAGGTGTTATATGTTGTAGATGGAGTTTATACTTTATTGTTAGGCAAGACACCCCCTTCTCATTATGTTTCATATATTTATGAGATGGTTGATAATGTAATTATAAATGAGAATGTTACTATGCCAATATTGAATTATGTAGAACAAAAATATCACTCATATCAACATCCTCATATGAGAGAGTTTACCTAAGAATAGAAATGCTAGTATCCTTGCATTCAACTAGTTGTAGAAGCAATATGAAAATATGAACCATGGACTAGTACCAACCATCATGATCCATTGTCAATGGATTAACAAATTTCCATGGAATCATTTGAACAAGCTTTTCAAAAGTTCAAATTTTTGTGTATCATCAACAACAAGTTGTGTTGTGCTCTCTTATGTAAACATGATGTTTTCCTATAAAATGGTCAACTAATGATCCTAGAAATGGTATTTGACTGGATTTTTTAACTAGGTTGTTTGGAATTATAGATCAGATTACTATTACTCATTATTTGTGTTTAATGGGGGATGCTTGATGATGAAAAATATTATTATTTTTACTTAGTTATCTAGTAAACTAATTGACTAGACATTGTTGTCTTCTTCTCTTTGTTAAATTCCTTAAAAGTATTTTCTAATTTTTTATGCTCACAACTACAACAAGTAAGTCTTCTTCAAAGTATTTTTATATTAATTTTTTATCAATGTTTGCAATTAGAAAAAGCTATGGGTGAAGTTGCCATATGTAATTTTGTTTTTCTCCAATCCCAAATTACGAGTCCAAAATACTTCCTAATCGGAACTTCCATTTTATATAAAAGTGAATTTTCATTGGAAGGATGGTGGTAGTTTCTTCTATTTCAAGCTTTTATTTTTATTCTTTACCAACACCTAATTTTTATAAAGCTTTGATGAGGTGGTTATCATTGTTTTCCTTTCTTATGCCTCTACAACATCTTCTACTTTAGAGTTCAATGGGGTGTAGGTTTTAACCTTGTACGGAAATTACTTGCAAACAAATTTGTAAAACCCAAAAATAAAATATGACGAGAGATCAAAACATAAAACAAATGTAAAAAAATATTTTCCGTTGGATACGAAAATGAGACTACCACATTGATTTTTCATTATATTCATTTCAATGTTAAATACATATATATACATGTTGAAGAATTCATAAACCCCAATCCAATAACCCTATCTTTCAACATAACCATAGTTTCGTTCAACATAACCATAGTTTCGTTGAACATATCTACAATATACCTTGGACATAAAAGCATCATGCCAAAAACCATGCACGAAAATTATGCACAAAACCATAGGTAGTTCCTCCCACCTACTAGAGTGTCCAAAAAGATAGTAATCCTGGGCGTCGTGCTCGACACAATGAACAAGGGTGTGTATTGCCCCCATATGAATCCCTTCGTGCGCTCGACACAATGAAAATGGGGGGATAGTATTGCATGTGAGACTAGTCGTGGAAATAATGTAACACATGCTAGACATTATCCCACATGTTGCTTAATTTTTCACACATAGGGTCACAGGGGATCTTACTCATTGGTCTGCTCTACAACACCCATTGATTCTCTACACCAAGAAAAACTCTCATTGCTCACCAATTTTTTCAATGCATCTGCAACACTCTTCAAAGTGTCCACCTTTACTAGCAACACCTTTATAGCCTCAACCATATCCCTCAAAAAGTGATACTGAACAAAAATAGTATGTCTTTGAATGACAAGTCATGTTATTTGCCAACAAAATTTCACTTTACTTATCACAGTTTATCCATATAGCTCTCTATATAAACACCGGAATTGAACACAATATCTACAACCTAACTACTTCCATGTTTGCATGAGTGGATCCCATGTATTCAACCAATGTAGTTGAAAGAGACACTATAGATTTTATTTTGCTCATCCAACTAATTGCTCCTCCAAATAGGTTAAATGCATACCCACTTGTAGATATTATTAGATTTATATCTCCAACCCAATCTACATCAAAAAAGTTATGAACGTTCAAAACCATGTATATTTCTCGTCTACCCTGGTAGACAAAAACATAGTCATTAGTGCCACACAAAAACCTCAAAAAAAATTTCATTTTTGTCCAATGCTCCTTCCTCAGTTTTGACGTAGACCTTATCAATACTCCCATTGCATGTGCAATGTCTAGTCCAATACAAACCATTCCATACATCAGGCTACCAATTTCCATTGCATATGGAACATGAGACATGTCCTCTTCCTTTGCTTGTGTCTTGGGACATTTCTCAACAAATAAATTTACACTACATGAATAATAACCTTCACCAGTCTACTATCCTAAATATAAAACGTTTGCAATATTTTCTTAAAATAATTCCTCTTTCTTAACCAAAAAATCCTCTTTGCCAAATCTCATTTAATTTTCATGTCCAAAATACAGTTTGCAACACAAAGATCCTTCATGTCGAATTTGGAGAACAATTGGGTCTTTAAATCCTCGATGTTTTATTTATAATTTCCAATCAACAACATATCATCCACATACAATACCAAATAAATAGAAATCACCAGTTAACTTAAAACACATAGAGATCTGCTTTGAATCTGGTGAAGCCAAGGTCCCGTATATATGTATCAAATTTCTGATACCACATCCTTGTTCATTTTTTTAACACATAAAGATACTTTTTAACCTGCATATTAGTGATTTCTTACCATTCATTTCAAAGCCTTTAGGATGCTTCATGTATATATTTTCTTGCAGATCCCCATGAAGAAATGATGTCTTCACATCCATCTGTTTTACTTGAAAATAAGAAGTAACATCAATAGATAAAAGTAATATAATATAATCTACATTGGCAAGAAGATTAAAATATCACCAAATTCCTGACACTAGTACATATGGTAAAAATTCTGAAACTTTAGTTCTGACACTTTTGATGTATTGTCGGAAATTTCCCCAAATTTTCTCAATTTTTTTAATCTCGCCAACAACCATCGCTATAACGATGTTTTTGGAGTATTGTTGGAACAACGAAGTTTAGGACACTCAGTGTATTGCCAACGTTTTGGGAGAAACCATCATAACTTCAATGTTTAGGAGACAAATGTCAGTCTTGTGACATTTAGGAGACAACCGTAGCTCATGAAACATTTATGGAAACTATTAGTCTTATGTCATTTCAGGCCAAGTGTTGGTCTTGCAACAATTAGGATCCAAACCGTTGGTATTATGACATTTATGGATCTCGTCGGTCTTGCAACGTTGTGGGACAAGGGTCGGTCTTCCGACGTTTAGGAGACATTGTCATAATTCCTAATAGTTATATACACTACAAGGTCCTTATACTATAGGACTGCACTATAACACATAGCAGCATGGATTTTTTGTTAGGGTCTATCTGATTAAAGGAGCAGGTAAAATAAAATGGTGGAAAACACATGGAAATAGAATTTGGCGGCTACTGTAAAATCTAAATCGACATATTCAAAATTATTTTCCAACCACCACTCTCCTTTCTAGGTTTGGGACATAGTTTGGTGCTAATTCTATTGAAGAGTGCTAATTCTGCTAAAGAAGAGTTCGTTGTTAATTCCGCTAAAGAGTTTGGGACAATTGGATTTTATGTAGTCGCTAATTCTGCTAAAGAGTTTGGCACAAAGTTGGATTTGATGTAGTCACTAATTCCACTGAAGAATGTAGAAAATCGAAGAGGTATATCCACAAAAATACCCTGCAACTTGTTTATCCCATGGTAAAGAGTAATAATAGACACTAGCATTACATTTCATGATCTACGCCTCCTTTAAAAATTTATTACACTTATATACATTTATATTCCATTTGGTTTTACACTTGTGTACATTTATATTCCACTTACAGTCGTGAAGCTTTGGATTTATTAAAGCATAGAAGGGGTATCACACAGATACCAATGCTTGCTGCAGGTGAGAGTGTGGGGGGTGAAATCGCGAAGTTGGGAAACACTTTTTGGTAGACGGCTATAATTTGGGAGAAATTTTTAATTTCTCATCCGAGAAAATAGTCAACTCTATTTCTCGACTGAGAGTTTTAAAAACTCTCGTCCGAGAGTTTTATTGGGTTTAACCAGAGTTAAAAATCTCTCGGACGAGAGTTATGCATTTTTTCGTCCGAGAGTTTTATTGACAGAAACTCTCGGGAAGACTTTCGGACGAGAGTTAAAAAAACTCTCGGATGAGAGTTTAAAAAACTCTCGTATGAGAGTTTAAAAAACTCTCGTATGAGAGTTATAAAAACTCTCGTATGAGAGTTTTAAAAACTCTCGTCTGAGAGTTTCAAAAACTCTCGTCCTAGAGTTTTTTCTAATTCATTACTCTGAGAGTTTTAATCCTATAATAAAACGCGAAAATTATTAAGTTGTTAGAATTGGTACTTATTTTATATAAAACTCTTGGTACTTTAGAATTGGTAATTTTTATATAATTTAAATAGTACTTTATTAAAATTAAATAATGATAAAAAATAATAAAATTATAATTTTATTTTAAATTATTTTATTATTATTAACGATAAAAAATACATGAAGATTTAATTAAATAAAACTTCTTGTTACAATATTTTGTAATATCAATGTTACATAAAAAACTAAAAATATTTTATATAAAACTAATTGATATATTAATATAAATAAAATAAAATTCTAAAACATAAATCAAAATAAAAACAACTATATATAATTTATATAATATTTTTTTTGAAATTAAATGAATAAATTTAAATTTAAAAAACAATTGACTAAATGCAATGAGTTGATAAAGGAGACAATGCATAACAACTTAATATCGTTATAAATTCTTGAAATCTCGAGAAATTTTTTGAAGTGAGATGAGCTTCTTGCAATGGGTCACTTTATCTTCCACTGCTTCACATGATTAACTTGAAAGGAAGTCTATTTTCTCTAGGTATGGATGTAAGGAACAACAATATTATTTAAACATCGAGTGAGATTCCTCTTCGAATGCTGTCCTATTATATTCCACTTTAGTTTCACAAGATTAAATTGAAAATGAAATTTATTTTCCTAGGTATGGATGTAAGGACAAAGAATATTGTCCGAAAAGGAAATGAATGTTAAGTGTGACATTCCAAGCAAGAAGTGCATGGATTGAGAATTATGTTATTGTAGAAAAATAACCCTTGACCTCTTAACCTTGACTCATAACCCCCCGAGCCCTTAAAACCTTAATTCCTAACCCCTAAACCCTTAACCCCCTAAACCTTAAACCTCCAAACCCTTAACCCCTAAACCATTTAACCCCACTAAACCTCTAAATCCCTATCCCATTTAACACCTAAACCCTAAACCTCTAAAACCTTAACCCCTACCCCTAACCCATTTAAGCACCTAAACCCCAAAACCTTAAACTCCTAACCCCTAAAATCCTTACCTACTAAATCCCATAACCCCTAAACCCTCTAAAAACTAATCAACCGATTTAACCCCCTCAACCTCTAAACCCCTAACCCCTTAAACCCTAATTCCCAACCCATAACCCTTGACCCCTTAAACCTTATTTCATAACCCCTAAACCCTTAACCCCTAACCCCTTAAACCCTATTTCATAACCCCTAAACCCTTAACCCCTAACCCCTTAAACCCTAATTCCCAACCCCTAACCAATTCAACACCCTAAACCCCTAAAAACCTAACCGACGAAGTAAGCGTATTCGATTAACCCCAAAACCCTAACACCAAAACCCCTAAAATCCTTCACCGCTAAATCCCTTAACCCCTAAAACTCCTTAAAACATGTAACCCATTTAACCCCTAAACCTAAACCCTAAACCCTTAACCCCTACAACCTTAAACCCTAATTCCCAACCCCTAACCAATTCAACACCCTAAACTCCAAAACCCTAATGCATTTAACCCCATCAACCCCTAACTTCTAACCCTAAAATCCTTAATTGCTAAATCCCCTAACCCCTAAACCTCTAAACCAACCCTACCCCATCTAACCCCCTAATCCCTAAACGTATAACCCCTTAAACCCTAATTCCCAACCCATAACCCATTCAACCCCCTTAAACACCTAAACGTCTAACCCATTAATCTTTGACCCCTTAAACACTAATTCCCTAACCCCTAACCCATTTAACCCCTAAACCCTAAACTTCTAAACCATTAACCCCTAACCCATTTACCCCCATTAAACCTCTAAACCCCTAACCCATTTAATCCCTAAACGCTAAACCTCTAAAACCCTTAACCACAACCCCTAACTCGTTAACCCTTAACCCATTTAAGCCCAAACCTCAAAACCCCCAACCCGTTAAACCCTAATTCCCAACCAATAACCCTTGACCCCTTTAAACCCTAATTCCTAACCCTAACCCCTTAAACCCTAATTCCCAACCCCTAACCAATTCAAAGATCGTAAACCCCTAAAAACCTAACCCATTTATGTGTGGATTCCATTTACCCCGCAAAACCCTAACCCCTAACCCATAAAATCCTTCACTGCTAAATCCCCTAACCCCCTAAACCTCTAAACTTGTAACCCCTTTAACCCCCTATACCCTAAACCTCTAAACCCTTAACCCCTAACCCCTAAACCCTAATTCCCAACCCCTAACCAATTAGACACCCCAAACCCCTAAAAACCTAACCCATTTAACCCCATTAACCACTAACTTTTAACCCCTAAAATCCTTAAATTCTAAATCCCCTAAACCCCTAAACCTCTAAACCAACCCTAACCCATTTAACCCCCTAAACCATAAACCTATAACCCCTTAAACCATAATTCCCAACCCATAACCCATTCAACCCCTTAAACACCTAAACCTCTAACACTTTAACCTCGACCCTTTAAACCCCACTCCCTAACCTGCCAACCCATTTAACCCCCTAAACCCCTAAACCTAAGACTTTAACCCCTAACCCATTTACCCCCACTAAACCTCTTAAACCCTAATATATTTAACCCTAAACCAAACCTCTACACCCTTAACCCATACCCTAACCCGTTAACCCCTAACCCATTTAAGCCCATAAACTCCCAAAACCCCCTAATCACTTCAACACCCTAAACCCCTAAAACCTAACCCATTTAAGAGTGGCTCCATTTAACTCCCAAAACCCTAACCCCCAACCCCTAAAATCCTTCACTCGCTAAATTCCCTAACCCCTAAACCTCTAAACCCTAACCCATATAACCCCTAAACCCTAAACCTATAAACCCTTAACCCCTCACCCTTAAACCTTAATTCCCAACCCATAGCTCTTTAACCCTTAAACCCTAATTCCTAACCCTACACCCTTAACCCCTAAGCCCTAAACCTCTAAACCCTTAACCCCTAACCCATTTACCCCCACTAAACCTCTAAACCCCTAACCCATTTAACCCCTAAACCCTAAACCTATAAACCCTTAACCACTACCCCTAACCCCTTAACCGGTAACCCATTTAAGTCCTTAAACCCTAAAACCCTTAACCAATTCAACACGCTAAACCCCTAAAAACCTAACCCATTTAAGAATGGATTCCATTTAACCCCCAAAACCCTAACCCCTAAAATCCCTCAACGCTAAATCCCCAACCCCCTAAACCTCTAAACTCATAACCCATTTAAGCCACTAAACTCAAAAAACCCCTAACCAATTCAACACCCTAAAACCCCTAATAACCTAACTCCATTTAAGTGTGGATTCCATTTAACCCCCAAAACCCCTAACCCCTAAACCCTAAAACTACCGCTAAATCCTATAACTCCTAACCAAAACCTATACCCCATTTAACCCCTAAACCCTAAACCTCTAAATCCTTAACCCCTAACCCCTTAAACCATAATTCCCAACCCATAACCCTCGACCTATTAAACACTAATTCCTAACCCTAAACCCTACAACCCCTAAACCCTAAACCTCTAAACCCTAAACCCCTAACCCATTTACCTCTACTAAACCTCTAAACGCCTAACCCATTTAACCCCTAAACCCTCAACCTCTAAAACCTTAACCCCTACCCCTACCGCATTAACCCTTAACCCATTTAAGCCCCTAGACCCCAAAAACCCTAACCCCTTAAACCCTAATTCCCAACCCATAACCCTTAACCACATAAACCCTAATTCCTAACCACTAAACCTTTAACCCCTAATCCCTTAAACCCTAATTCCCAACCCCTAACCAATTCAACACCCTAAACCCCAAAACCTAACCCATTTAACTGTGGATTCAATTTAACCCCAAAACCCTAACCCCTAACCCCTAAAATCTCATCGTTGAATCCCCTAACACCCTAAACCTCTAAACATGTAACCCATTTAACCCCCTAAACTCTAAACCTCTAAACCCTAAACCTGCTAAACCTCTTTAACTCTAACCCTTAAACCTTAATTCCCAACCCATAACCAATTCAACACCCTAAACCCATAAAAACCTAACCCATTTAAGTCTCGATTCCATTTAACCCCAAAACCCTAAACCTTAACCCCTAAATCCTTCACCTACAACTTCTAACCCCCTAAACTCGAAACTGTAACCCATTTAACCCCTAAAACCCTCATACCATAACCCCTAAACCTCTAAACCAACCCTAACCCATTTAACCCCCCTAAACCCTAATCCTATAACCCCTTAAACCCTAATTCCAAACCCATAACCCATTCAACCCCTTCAAGACTTAAACCTATAACCCCCAACCTCGACCCCTTAAACCCTAATTCCTAAACCCTAACCCACTTAACTCCCTAAACCCTAAACTCTAAACCTCAACCCGTACCCCTAACCTCGTTATCCCCTAACTTCTAACCCCTAAAATCCTTAATCACAAATCCCCTAACCCCCTAGACCTATAAACCAACCCTAACCCATTTACCCCCTAAACTCTAAAACTATAAATCCACTTAAACCCTACTTCCCAACCCATAACCCGTTCAACCCCTTAAACACCTAAACCTCTAACCTCTAACCCTTCACACCTTAAACCCTACTTCTTAACCCTAACCCATTTAACCCCTAAACCCTAAACCTCTAAAACCTTAACCCCTAACCCATTTACCCCCACTAAACTCTTTAAACCCCTAACCCATTTAACCCCTAAACCCTAAACCTCTAAACCCTTAACCCCTACCTTTAACCCGTTAACCCCTAACCCATTTAAGCCCCTAAACCCCAAAACTCATAACCAATTCAACACCCTAAACCCCTAAAACCTAACACATTTAAGTATGGATTCCATTTAACCCCAAAACCCTAACCCCAACACCTAAAATCCTTCACCATAAATCCCCTAACCCCCTAAACCCTAAACCCGTAACCCATAACCTCCTAAACCCTAAACCTCTAAACCCTTAATCGCTAACCCCCTTAAACCCTAATTCCCAACCCATAACCCTTGACCCTTAAACCATAATTCCTAACCCCTAAACCCTTAACCCCCCAACCCTAAACCTCTAAACCCTTAACCCCTAACCCATTTACCCCCACTAAACCTCTAAACCCCTAACCCATTTAACCCATAAACCCTAAACCTCTAACCTTAAACCCTACCCCTAACTCACATCCCTAACCCATTTAAGCCCCTAAACCCCAAAACCCTTAACCAATTCAACACCCTAAACCCCTAAAACCTAACCCATTTAAGTGTGGATTCCATTTAACCCCCAAAACCTAACCCTTAACCCCTAAAATCCTTCACCGTTAAATCCCCTAACCCCTAAACCTTAAACCTCTAAACCCTTAACCCCTAACCCTTAAACCCTTAATTCCCAACCCCTAACCAATTCAACACCCTAACTCCTAAAACCTAACCCATTTAAGAGTGGCTTCCATTTAACCCCAAAAAACCTAACCTCTAACCCATAAATCCTTCACTACTAAATCCCCTAACCCCTAAACCTCTAAACCCGTAACCCATTTAACCCGCCTAAACCCTAAACCTCTAAACCCTAATCCCCTAACCCCTAAGCCTCTAAGCCAACCCTAACCCATTTAACCCCTAAACCCTAAACCTATAACCCTTAAACCCTAATTCCCAACCCATAACCCATTAAACCCTTAAACACCTAAAACTCTAAACTCCCTTAACCCTTGACCCTTTAAACCCTAATTCCTAACCCCTAACCCATTTAAACCCCTAAACCCTAAATCTCTAAACCCTTAACCCATACCCCTAACCCGTTAACCCCTAACTTCTAACCCCTAAAATCCTTAACTACTAAATCCCCTAACCCCCTAAACATGTAAGCCAACCCTAACCCATTTAACCCCCTAAACGCTAAACCTATAACCCCTTAAACCCTAATTCCCAACCCATAATCCATTCAACCCCTTAAACACCTAAACCCTAACCCCATAACCCTTGACCCCTTAAACCCTAATTCCTAACCCCTAACCCATTTAAACCCCTAAACCCTTAACCTCTTAACCCTTAACCCATACCCCCAACCCTAACCCCTAATCCTAACCCCTAAAATACTTAACTCAATGCTAAATCCTAAACCCCCCCAAACCTCTAAACCAACCCTAACCCATTTAACCTCCCTAAACCCCAAACCTTATAACCCCTTAAACCCCACTCCCAACCCATAACCCATTCAACACCTAAACACCTAAACCCTAACCCCTTAACCTCGACCCTTAAACCCTAATTCCTAACTCCTAACCCATTTAACTCCCTAACCCTAAACCTCTAAACCCTTAACCCCTAACACATTTACCCCCACTAATCCCTCTAAATCCCTAACCCATTTAGCCCTAAACCCTAAACCCCAAAACCCTAACCCGTACCCCTAACCCATTTAAGCCCCAAAACCCCAAAACACCTAACCCCTTAAACCCTAATTCCCAACCCAAAACCCTTGACCCCAAAAACCCAAATTCCTAACCCCTAACCCCTTAAACCCTAATTCACAACCCTAACAAATTCAACACCGTGTGTCCCCAAAACCTAACCCATTTAAGTGTGGATTCCATTTAACCTCAAAACCTTAACCCCTAAACCCTAAAATCTCACCGCTAAATCCCCATAACCCACCAAACCTCTAAACCCGTAACCCATCTAAACCCCTAAACCGTAAACCTCTAAACCCTTAACCCCTAACCCTTAAACCTTAATTCAACCCCTAACCAATTAACAACCTTAAACCACTAAGAACTTAACCCATTTAAGTGTGGATTCCATTTAATCACCAAAACCCTAACCCATAACCCCTAAAATCCTTCATCGCTAAATCCATTAACTCCCTCAAACCTCTAAAACCTCGTAACTCCATTTAACCCCTAAACCCTAAACCTATAAAGCCTTAACTCCTAACCCCTAAAACCCTAATTCAACCCCTAACCAATTCAACAACCTAAACACCTAAAAACCTAACATATTTAACCCCATTAACCCCCAACTTCTAACCCCTAAAATCCTTAATAAACACCCCCCTAACCCCTAAACCCTAAACCAACTCCTAACCCATTTAACCCCTAAACCCTAAACCTATAACCCTTAAACCCTAATTCCTAACCCATAAACCATTCAACCCCTTAAACACCTAAACCTCTAACCCTTAATCCTCGACCCTTAAACCCTAATTCCTAAACCCTAGCTCATTTAACCCCCAAACCCCAAACCTCTAAACCCTTAACCCCTACCCCTAACCCGTTAACCCCAACTTCTAACCCCAAAAATCCTTAACTGCTAAATCCCCTAACCCCAAACCTCTAAACCAACCCTAACCCATTTAACCCCTAAACCCTAAACCTATAAGCCTAAGCCCTAATTCCCAACCCATAACCCATTCAACCCCTTAAACACCTTAAACCTTTAACCCCTTAACCCTCGAATTTCTTAAATCCTAAATTCCTAACTCCCTAACCAATTTAACCCCTAAACCCTAAACCTCTAAACCCTTAATCCCTAACCCATTTACCCCCACTAAGCCTCTAAACCCCTAACCCATTTAACTCCCAAACCCTAAACCTCTAAAACCCTTAACCCCTACCCCTAACCCGTTAACCCCTATCCCATTTAGCCCTTAAACCCCAAAACTCATAACTAATTCAACATCCTAAACCCCTAAAAACCTAACACATTTAAGTGTGGATTCCATTTAACCCCCAAAACCCTAACCCCCAACACCTAAAATCCTTCACTGCTAAATCCCCTAACCCCCTAAACCTCTAAACCTGTAACCCATATAACCCCCAAAACCCTAAACCTCTAAACCCTTAACCCCTAACCCCTTAAACCCTAATTCCCAACCCATAACCCTAATTCCCTTAAACCCTAATTCGTAACCCCTAAACCCTTAACCCCTAAACCCTAAACCCCTAAACCCTTAACCACTAACGCATTTACCCCCTCACTAAACCTCTAAATCCCTAACCCATTTAACCTCGAACCCTAAACATATAAACCCTTAACCCCTACCCCTAACCCATTTAAGCCCCTAAACCCCAAAAGCCCTAACCAATTCAACACCCTAAACCCTTGAAAATCTAACTCATTTAAGTGTGGATTCCATTTAACCCCAAAACCCTAACCCCTAACCCCTAAATCCTTCACTGCTAAATCTCCTAAACCCTTAAACCTCTAAACCCGTAACCCATTTAACCCCCTAAACCCTAAACGCCTAAACCCTTAACCCTTACCCCTAAACCCTAATTCCGAACCTCTAACCAATTCAACACCCTAAACTCCAAAAAACCCAACACATTTAACTCCATTAACCCCTAACTTCTAACCTCTAAAATCCTTAACTCCTAATCCCCTAACCCCCTAAACCTATAACCCCTTAAACCCTAATTCCCAACCCATAACCCATTCAACCGCTAAACACCTAAACCATTAACCCTTAACCGTTGACACCCCTTAAACCCTAATTCCTAACCCCTAACCCATTCGACCCCTAAACCCTAAATCCTATAAACCCTTAACCCCTACCCCTAACCCTTAACCCCTAAAATCCTTAATTACAACTTCTAACCCCTAAACCTCTAAAACCAACCCTAACCAATTTAACCCCTAAACCCTAAACCTATAACCCCTTAAACCCTAATTCCCAACCCATAACCCATTCAACCCCTAAACACCTAAAACCTCTAACCCCTTAACTCTCGACCCTTAAATCCTAATTCCTAACCCCTAACCCATTTAACCTCCTAAACCCTAAACCTCTAAACCCTTAATCCCCTAACCCATTTACCCCCACTAAACCTCTAAACCCTAACCCATTTAACCCCAAAACCTAAACCTTGAACCTAACTCCTACCTCAACCTCGTTAACCCCTAACCCATTTAAGCCCTTAAACCCCAAAATCCCTAACCAATTCAACACCCTAAACCACTAAAAACCTAACCTGTTATAAGTGTGATTCCATTTAACCCCTCAAAACCCTAACCCCAAACCCCTAAAATCCTTCACTCTAAATCCCCTAACCCCTAAACCTCTAAACTTGTAACCCATTCAACCCCCTAAACCCTAAACCACTAAACCCTTAAGACCTAACCCCTTAAACCCTAATTTCAAACCCATAACCCTCGACACCTTAAACCATAATTCCTAACCCCTAAACCCTTAACCCCTAAACCCTAAACCTCTAAAACCTAACCCCAACCCATTTACCCCCACTAAAAACCTCTAAAAACCCCCAACGCATTTAACCCTTTAAACGAAACCTCTAAAAACCCCTAACTCTACCCTAACCCATTAACCCCTAACTCATTTAAGCCCCTAAACCCCGAAATCCCTAACCAATTCAACACCCTAAACCCCTAAAAACCTAAATCAATAAGGTGGATTCCATTTAACCTCAAAAACCCTAACCCCTAACCCCTAAAATCCTTCAACAAAGTAAATCCCCTAACCCCTAAACCTCTAAACCCGTAACCCATTTAAGCCACTAAACCCCAAAACCCCTAACCAATTCAACACCCTAAACCCCTAAAAAACCTAACTCATTTAACTCGTGGATTCCATTTAACCCCACAACCCTAACCCCTAACCCCTAAAATCCTTCGCCGCTAAATCCCCTAACCCACTAAACCTCTAAACATATAACCCATTTAACCCCTAAATGCTAAACTCTAAACCTTAACCCCCTAACCCTTAAACCATAATTCCCAACCCATAACCCTTGACCCTTAAACCCTAATTCCTAATCCCCAAACCCTTAACCCCCTAAACCCTAAACCTCTAAACCCTTAACCCCTAACCCATTTACCCCTAGTAAACCTCTAAACCCCCTAACCCATTTAACCCCTAAACCCTAAACCTCTAAACCCTTAACCGCTACCTCACCCATTAAGTCCCTAAACCCCAAAACCCCAAAACCCTTAAACCCTAATTCCCAACCCATAACCCTTGAAACCTTAACCCTTGACCCTTAAACCCTAATTCCTATCCCCTAAACCCTTAACCCCTAACCCCTTAAACCCTAATTCCCAACCTCTAACCAATTCAACACCCTAAACCCCTAAAAACCTAACCCATTTAAATGTGGATTCCATTTATCCCCCAAAACCTAATCCCTAACCCCTAAAATCCTTCACTACCAAATCCCCTAACCCCTAAACCTCAGAACCTCGTAACCCATTTAACCCCCTAAACCCTAAACCTCTAAACCCTTAACCCCTAACCCTTAAACCGTAATTCCCAACCGCTAACTAATTTAACACCCTAACCCCTAAAATCCTAACCCATTTAAGTGTGGATCTCCCATTTAACCCGCAAAACCCTAACCCCTAACCCCCAAAATCCTTCACTACTAAATCCCCTAACCCCTAAACCTCTAAACCTGTAACCCATTTAACCTCTCTAAACCCTAAACCTCTAAAACCTTAACCCTAACCCTAAACCATAATTCCCAACCCCTAACCAATTCAAAACGCTTAAACCCCTAAAAACCTAACCCATTTAAACCCATTAACCCCTAACTTCTAACCCCTAAAATCCCAATCGCTAAATCCCCTAACCCCCTAAATCTCTAAACCAACCCTAACCCATTTAACCCCCAAACCCTAAACCTATAACCCCCAAACCCCAATTCCTAAACTCACCCATTCAACCCCTTAAACACCTAAACCTCTAACCCCTTAACCCTTGACCCTTAAACCCTAATTCCTAACTCCTAACCCATTCAACTCCCTAAACCCTAAACCTCTAAACCCTTAACCCCTAACCTATTTAAGCCCCTAAAACCCCAAAACCCGTAACCCATTCGAATTTCTTAAACCCTAAACATGTAAACCCCTAAACCCTAAACCCTAAACATATAAAACCTTAAACATATAAACCTTTAACATATAAACTCCTTTATAAATAAGTAGAAAGCTACTAATATTGAGTTAGTTATTTAATTGGTTGTTAAGGAGATTAAATAATTATTAGTTAATTAGTTATTGTAGGGATTCTTTTATGTTCAAGAAAAATTAAAAAGGTTAAAGATAATATTAAATTACTTTTTAAAAATATTTAATTAAAAACAATTTAATTATTAAAATATTTTTATATTTTTATAAATATTATAATTATTTTAATAATTATTTAGATTAACTAAAAAGTATTACAAATTCATATCTAAAAAGAGGGAAATAAATATCTTAAATTAGATAAAGGATAAAGAAAGAAGAGGAAATTACCCTTAAACATATAAAACCGTAAACATATAAACCCCTAAAACTTTTGATTAAAACATTTACTTAAAAATCCCTACCGAGAGTTTTCAAACTCTTGGCCTAGAGTTTTCAAAACTCTCAATTTATAGTTTTCAAAATTCTCTTCCTAGAGTTTTCAAAACTCTCATCCTTAGAGTTTCTAAACACTGGCCGAGAGTTTTATCGGTAAATTTGCGAGCGCAAACTCTCATCCGAGAGTTTTTTAAACTTTCTACGAGAGTTTGTCCGCGCGGTTAAATTTAACTTTAGGTGGGTTAAACTCTGGCCGAGAGTTTTATTAATTTCTCATCCGAAACATTATCTCGGCCGAGAGTTTTCGGTCGAAGGAAAAACCTTAAAACTTTGGTGCCTTGGGAACTCAGAATTTTGAGGTGGGAAATTACCCAGAAAAAACAAATGTTATATGTCGATTAAGTACCATTAGATTCATCTCTCGAATGTAGTTTTTGGATGATATGAGATTTGTGGAGTTTCATTAAAAAAATTCATTTTTTTATTAATTTTTTACTAAACTGTGAGTGTGGAATTTCATTGTTCGAAAATTGCACCGAATGAAAATTCAAAATCTCTAAATAAGGACACCAAAAAATTCAAAAATCATATTGCACTTCCTCTCGCTCGTCTACTTCAAAAGAGTACTCTCATTTTTTCTTATTGATGATCACATTGAAAAGAAAGTCAAAGGATCATAAAATGTACCGAAACATCACCGTTTTTTTTGTCTTTGTCCATTTCAAAAATAATAAAAATAGTGATTTAATCCAAAAAATTACCGAAAAATAGTTTGTGCACTAGTGCAATATATAGCGTGCATTATGATGCTTTGGTTGTTTTCCAAATGAATAACATTCTCCAAAAAAAGTTAGGGATCATAAAGTGACTATTTATGTTTGCCTAAAAATTTCATATATGCATTTAGTAAATAAGAAATTTAACCTCCATATGTCAATATTAAAAAAAAAGGGTATGAGGTGACAATTCTTTCTACAATTCTTGTTTTTATTTCGTGAGCATAATTTGCAATAAAAATAAGGAGTTTAGTGGAGTTGAAGTTGAAAAAATAGAAAATTACAATTTTCAACGTCAAAAAGGGCAAAAAGTGTTTCCCAACTTCACATTTTCACCCCGATTTAAGAATTGGAGAGATCATATCCACTATTGGAAAACAATATTCCCATTATGGTAGCTCAATGCACAAATCTCCTATTACTGAGGTTTCAATATCTGTGTGTTGGGAGATGGTTCTAGACTTTTGAAGAGACAAAAGACAAAGGACATAATCATATTTTGTTTTCTTACTATTGTATATTATAAATCTATATCCCATTCCTTCGGACCAACAAAGGACTAATCGATATCTATGTGAGAAAATATTGTCCCCCATTACCACTCTAAACAAATGATAGTTAGGCTATATAAATAACAAACACTAGAAGAACCAGCTTAAGAGATATTGATATGGAGAACCCAAAACTTTTTTTGCACAAGGATATTGTTCCTCAAAAATTATTAAATGGGGTTGTTTCCTTTGTAGATATCCAGTTGTCCTTAATTTTGTCATCATTTATATTTCTTGAATGATAAACTTATTAGGGCATATAAATGCTAAGGAGAGACATAACTAAAAAACTCACTCACATTTTAAATAGTAAGTTTCCTTTTCAGACGATAAACTGAAAATATAATATTTAAATTTGGTTGCATATTAATGGTTATTTTTTGTTACTGAATTTATGGTAGAGGGGAATGTCTCTCAATTTCCAATCCTTAAATTTCTTCATCTATGAGCGCAACATAGTCTTTGGTGCTACAATCAAGGACCTCTATTATGGATACATTTTCAAGAAACTTTGAGAAGAGCGAGTGATAAGAAATTCTTACAAATTCTTGGTATGAGAGTAAGAATGCATTCCTAGTCTCTTTTGTCATTAATTGATGCCACTGCATTCGTTTCTAATAAGTGATGCGTAATGCTTCGATACAAGGGATTTAGTCAAGCTTCTTTGTATAGGAGAGTGCTATAGTGAGGTGGATCATTCTTTGTCTAAGAGGTGAAGAGTATAAATAAAAATGGATTTGAAGTTACAATATTTTCACGTACAACAAATTTTTGAGGCGATGATTGTGTGAAAATATTTATTTGTATTTTCATGGTGTGGTGATTGGGCATGAAAATATTTATCCTGCCTTTTTTCACTGCATATGTTGGGATAGGGATCCATCTATTCGATGAGTGAATAGAATGTCTAAGGATGGGATTTAATTGTCCTTTTGGATTTGGCATGGTGAATATATGTAGGGGAGATATGTCATAAGGTGGTAAAATTAAGGGAGTGTTTAACCATAAGGCCAAATAATGGAGTCATCAACAAAATAAACCAATATTTGAGCTTGAAACAAAAATTGTTTCCTCAAAGAACCTTAAAAATGATTCACAACATTTAATATAAGTTAATCCCAAAACATCTCTCAAAGAATTATGGAAACAATATTGTGTGCGCCCGTATTTCATTTTCAATTTAAAAAATACCTTCGACATCAAACCTACATCCGGGCTTTTATGTTTGTTCAAAATAAAATCGTTGGTTTTCCACCATTTTCCAAAACAAATTGACAACATTTCTTGACTTGTTTTGAAAAATCTAGATATAATTGCATTCAACAATGATATTTAATTTTTATATTGGAAAAAAAAAACTCTAGTCCCATTATGCTTGTAGAAATTCCTGGGTGAATTGATTAGGTTATATGACAAAAGAACCAAATACCTTCAAAATATTTGATGTGGAAATTATCATGAATACTTGCATCTATCAATTTAATCCTTTAGATAGTATGAGATGTATTTAATCACAATAAGAAGCTAGAGGCATCAAAATTTATAACCAAATTTATTTCTTCAATATTTTCTATCACAATCAAGAGAAAGAGAAACTCATCTAAGATTGTACCTTAAAAATGCCTAAATTGCTTTAAATGGCTAAACATGGAAATATTTGAAATCCTTGTTCTCCTATAACATTAATTTTAAGCTAGATGTCTATGCCGTAATATCCTTATTCCACACCTATAATCATGGGTCAAATGTAGAAAATAATCTAAGAGGTAAACATACATATTATAGGCATATGCCAATATTTAAATATATGTGCAAAGAACATATAAAACCCATCTTGACAGCTTTTCTCTATGGGGCCCTTCATTTTTTTTTCCTTTTATTGTTTTATTGATTGAAATGATAAACTTGATAAGAAAATGATAGATTTAATTTGAATTTACTTCTCTTGTTTCCATAAGCTATTTCCCGGAATTTCCTTTTTCTATGGTGTTTTTTAACAATTATATGCCAAGTTCTTTGTCCTTACTAGATCCTTCCTCGTTCTATTTTCACTACATTTCTTTCCGTCATTTCCCATTTCTTGATTCCGATACTTAGGGAAATATAACACTTAACCCAAATGATGGCTATTTATCTTGTGCCTGGTCTGGTCAACAAATTTTCTTCTCTTACCTAAATTGGTTATTTTATTTGTAGGTCGTATATAAATTGTGTTCTTTTGAACTTTGGATAGATTCATTCTACTAACTTTCCCAATCATGCTGGTTAATTTCAGTGAATGAAGAATAATTTCAAGTAAATAAAGAATAACAAAAACACAACAGATAGTGCAAGTAAGACTAGTTTACTTAGGACACAATCATATGACATTCATTACGGTCGAAACACAATAGTTCTTCCTAAGCTACAAAACACAATAGTTCTTCCTTTCTCTTGGCTCTCACCTAAATAACAAGGGCATAACTGACTAATATGTACGCACATGGAAATTACAATAACGATAAATGAGGAAATTTTGAAAAAGAGGACATTACCTAGAAATTTATCACGCAACACAATATTTGTATAGTTTTTGTTTGGAGTAGTCTATAATATGTATCCACGGAAATCAAGAATTCAATCTTATACTTATGTCATTGGATTTGTTAAAACATGGAAGAAAAAACATTTTTCAATGTCACAATATCGGGATGTGGTTGATTTAACTTGACAAAGGAGTTTGCACTAAAAGAATCCCCTTCCGTTCATGCAAAAAATACAATAGATAATTTCTTATCACTTGCCAACTCTATGTCATTGTCCAATAAAATAGATATTCATGTGAAGTTTTCATTTTTCATGTGAGACTATTTCTTGCTAAATATGCCCAATTTGTGTCTACTCACTTAGCCGACTAAGACCATCTATATGAAAAGAAATCCTTACCGTGGCATGCATATGGCTCTCGATTTGAAGCGTAACTGGAGCAAGGTATCTGTGCACTATACAAAGAAGAATATACAGAAGATTCCATTGTACTTGTGACCACTTGGTGCTAGCCCCCCGGGTATAAACATAATTTCTTGCTCTTATATGGGATCTAGAACTATAACTCATACGTCTGCTACGTTGCAACAATGGTTAATCATATGTGTAGTATAAAACATGCAAAATTCATAACAAATATTAAAACAATGTTAAATATGAATATTTCTATATGTATATCAAGTACATTCTCAGACCTTGTCTTTGTTTGTAGTCGATGGACATCTTTTTTACTTTTTAAATTTTTGTGAGGAAATTGTCTTGTTTCAAAAATTTCCACATTTTGGTAACCATGTTCAAACAAGATTAGTGTGTCTAGACTCTAGTACCATATCCTTTCTTATTCAATCTTTTATTTGCAAAGCCATCTAAAAACGTTTTATCTTCTTTGATTTTCTATATTAATGCCTCTAACGATTAGCCATAGGATTATTTTTGAGATTTATGCCTTCTCTTATTATAGTTATCTTGTGCCTCTACTTATGAATGTCAACATCATTCTCGTGACTACTATAAGGTACTTTGTATTGTCTTTCCCTCATAATGGTCGTAGACGAGTCTAAATGTTTTAGTTAAGACAATCGAGTCGTTGTTGTGATATAATTTGAACACAAGGGAACTTCAGCTTGTGCGTAAGTCCTCTTCGCACATTTCTATAGTCTATACATCAAAAGATCCCACATGAAAGATGGAAAAAATGACTAAAACCCGCACTATCAAGCTCGATAATTAAAACTTAAATTAGATCTCGGGATGTGTTATTTTCCTTTTTTACTTAAATATCTACATTGTTATGGTAAATTTTTAGTCACAACTTCAAGGACTATAAGGGTCAAGACATTCAGGGCTATCATCATGATTTTGCAGCCTTACAAGTTATTATATAGTTGTCTGAATCCAAGCAACACTAGTCATATTTTGTCTTCAATGGCAAGGTATGTACAATACGATTGGGGTAGAGTAGTTCAAAGATGGTTTCTTGATTAAATATAATTTTACAATAAGCTTATTTTCCTAAAATTTAACCTCGCACGTCTACATTGGTCTAAATGGATCACTATTCTATGAGCCTTGTTGTTTTAAGCTTGTATTTTGTTACTTTTTTATCTATACTTAAGTAATAATGTTTATTCTTGGTTCTAATGCATGCATTCTCGTTTTGGGAAGACAATCATCTTTCGTGTTGAATAATTATTTCAGTTTACAAAAAATGAATGTGAGCTTTAATTTCTAGTAGTACAATTTATTGAAGTTATTTTGGTTGCGATATTAATGGGATGCTTATGTCGCCTATATATGAGAAATTTCATCTTTAGAAAATATGAAATCATCAATTTGATTTAAAATAACTCACTATCATTTACCATGAATGATTTTAGTACCGTGCCTTATAAAGGAAATTTCTAGAATGATGCAATATTGCAATATTTGGAACACATTATGTGTAAAAGGGAAAACCTGTTGCATTGGTCCCTAAGGTGTGTAGTTTGAATGGTGGTATGTGAGCCTAAATTTTTTGTGTGAGGTCATCTGGGGTTGACTTTTAATCTATGTGGATCATGACAAGAAATAATCCAATTGCTACTCCTTGGGATCCTTAAAATGAGGATGGACTTAATGATTTTCCTTGGTTCTCACATGAAATTGTATAGAAGTGGAATAACGAGGGATCCCTATGGTGGGGTAGGACAACCTATTGTCAATGTCCTTTCGCATCCTTGTTCTTTTAATTGGTGTTTATTATGAATTAATTATCAATGGTTAGAAGTAGAAATATTGACATCTAATGAATTTTACTATCGAGGAGCTTTGATAAGAAATGTGCTTCAAATCTTCATCCAAAGTTTCCTCTTCTGGTTTCTCAAAATGAGGATGAATTCATGCTCTACCTTTTATTCTACTACCACAACTTCGTAGAAGTGAATTCAATAGATTCCCTATGTTGGGGTATGATCTCCTTCCAACTCTCTCCATTCTTCTCTCACATTAGTGTTTATCATGAATTCATTGTCAATGGTTACATGAAAACATGTTCGAACAAACACTTTTTATCCTCATAAAGCTCAATGTCGTATTCTTTTTATAGTGTCACAGTTTCTTATGATTCCTGGTGCATTATGCAGGATTTAATTTTTCTTTGTTTTTGATATGGTAAAATTTCTATCACATGATTTATTATTGTTTTGCTTCTCTTGACACAATATTGTCCTCTAGTTCAATTTCTAGGGTTTATTTGCTTGAGATACCACTATGTTTTGTTATTTTTCTATTTTGTTCTTCCGCTAGTTTAGCTTCTTGCTTTTCATCTCTACTTTTCGAAGATCCTCGGGTACACCCACATTGCTATGTTTTCTTGATGTATGTTAACTATGCAAAGTGTGTACATATGATTTCTTTATTTATTCTTCCATTTAATGCAAAAGTTGGATTTTTATACTCTATCAAGTATACGTCTAATATCATCTTGTTACCCCGGGGTAGTATACCAAGCAGTATAGATTATTTTTCACCAATGTGTTTTTAAAATAGTTTGAGTAAGAAATATTTGATGATTTATATGGCCTTTGTCTCAAGTAAAATGTTAAATTTACAAAGTGTTACCAAAGAATTGAACATGCCCTTGAAACAAAGGAAAAAACTAAGGGAGTACTTAAGATCAGCCAAGACTAGATCAATGGAACATATAGTTAGTCAACGTATATATGCAAAGATGATGGGAGTTGAGTCATCAACCAAGAAAAGGGTGGTGGAGGAAATGATACAAACGTTTTCAAGAATGAAGATGCAAGAGGGAGCACTTCAAATTATGTTAAGGGATGTTTTAATTGTTGCAAATTAAGGCATTTTTAAAAGGATTGTAATTAAAAGTGTTTGAACTCATGAAGTAATATGTGCTACCAAACCATGTGCCACAAATATCTTACTTGCGAATATGCTATAATGTATCCACTACCTTAAATGGAATATGTTATAATATTGATTTCTCGGTAGTGGATATGTTAGACTCGTGCTCTTGAAAGATTTGAGGTTAAAATCGATTTCTTTTAGTTTAAATAAATGATCTTTTCTTTTCTTGAACCTATTCTTTCATTTGTCAAAGGAAATTAGATATGGTCCCTAATTTGAATCGCTCCCATGAGAATAAGAGTTCACTGCGATATAAAAGTGTAGAGGATATTTTCCATCCTCTTACATTGTCCGAGTTGTTGTAAGTCTTTGACACGTGGCTAGATTGCTGAGAGTCATGATTATATGAGCATAGTTAGGTGGGGATCGGGGTCCCAAATGACCATATTATGACTCCTTCCAACAACTGACTTTTAATAAGATATTTAGTGAGACACAATTAGACACACCTTTACGCATTCTATTGAATAGAAAAATAATTGGGTGACCTACATTGACACATGGCATGTACAAAGTTAGTAGGTGTATTTTCATCAATAAGTGATATGAGCATAGATTGAGCAATATAAAATCTAACATAAATCACATAACTCCTTCAAGTCCAAGAATCCTCTAAGAACTTCTTATGAAAATAGGATGTGATATTCTAAACTTTGAATGAATGTGCATGGATGATGAGGTTCCTAAAATACAGAATACATCTCCTCATTAGTTCCATGTTACCTCTTACTAATGCCAAATGTATTGTTACACTTAGGATGTGTCATGTGGCCTTTTTTAATTGTAATGCGATTACAATTTGTCAACTAATCGTATCTATTCCCTTTATTGTAGGAATGAGGTGGCATTATTCAAGTGCTCTCTTATCCGAATTGAAATTGTTATTTAATTTGAGCCCGATATTATCAATTCTTTATGTATGATATTTAAATTTCATTGTAACTTCTCGGGATCTTGAGTTTGCTATTGGTAGTTTCAGATGATTTTGAACTGCATACAAATATCGTTGCATTTTATTTTATTTTTTGTCTACCTACACGATGGTACTTGTATCTATGCCTCATTCATGTTGTATTTCTATGCAATTGATTGTTCTTGGAAATTTTTCATAGATGTATAATGTAACCAAATTTTTGTAGGACCATTCCGGGTGGAGATGAAGTGTTGATCTCATAAAATCATATTTTGTATCCTTTCTAAAAATCACTCGGTTCTTAAATTCTATTTCCTATTAACATAAGAAGCAAGAGAAAATGTTTCTTAAGTGATAGATCTCATGCCATAATAGTGTTACCGAATTACAGGATTTATTTTTATCAAGGTTTTGTTGAATGATGTAGCTAAATATGCAACCAATGATTTTGAAGATGTTGGACATAGTACCAGTTGGTAGATCTATGATTGATGAATATTACGTATATAGATCCCTCTACTGGCCTTGTAGCTTCGAAATACACTTTGGCTAAGAAGCCACCATAAAATTCTCGACAAGTCACGAATTCATCATAAAATTTTTACAAATTGCTCCATTGCTCATTTTGGGCTTGGCTATCATGTCTCCTACTATACCAAATCATGCTAAAATTCCTGGAGAATTTAGGATTCGACCCATTGTTTAATATATGTATACTATTGGAAAATATGGTTCCAAACATTTATATATTAATTAATGTGAATGTAAATTATCCAAATAATGTGCTGCGTAGTTGGGATGCAACTTTTCTAAATCTCCTCGTATTACGGTTCCATGTCACATGTAATGATGGACAAAGCATAATAACGTTGTAAGTATAATCTTGGTTTACATGTGAATTCTCATTTTTGGTTGGTTTTAACTATTGCTAAGTGTCCCCAATTGTATGTTTTCTATAGTGACTGGGAAATGTTGATTTATCCAAAGGAATTAGTTCCTCAACTTCGACAACTCCCAAATTTGCAATATTTGAAAGTAATCTTAGTTGCTTCTTACATTTAGTTTTTATATGATAAGATTCAAACTAAAATTTATTAATGGAATATTTATATTTAACTTTCTTGTTTTATATTATCAAAGTGAAATTTACTGTATAGATTTGTAGTTTCCATTTATGTTTCTATTAACATTTAATATATAAGGTCTTATGTGTTAAAGTTAGAGTAGTGTAGTCATAAGTATTTCTTTGTTGTTCATTATAGAAATGGTATCATAGTTGTTTGGCATGATTAAGTGTAGTGTAATTGTCTCGTGGTTTATATTTTTGTGCTCATCAAAGATGGTGTAGACTATTGATTGGTTCTATGCTCGATGTTTTCACCGATTTTTAATAAAGAAAAAAATTTCTCTCATTTAACTAGTAACCCAAATATTTCCAACAGTGGAGCATAGTCATCCAAATTTTTTGATCCTTCACATCAAGAGGAAATAGGTTTTAGAGTCGGGGTGATCTTAGAATTTAAGTTGGGGTACAAGAATGTGGATCTATTCTAGAGATTTGAAAAGGCTATTGAAGCATAATATCTTGGGTAGGGACTAACAAGTAAAGATATTTACTAGAGCATCATTTTGTGTTGCACCAACACAATTCCACAAGGACGAGCAAGCCTCTTTTGTAAAATAAAATTAGGTGGAAAGAAATATAGACTTAGAAGTTTAAAATCTTGAACCTACTCTGCGTAAAACGCCAGTCCTGCCTGTTGGAGGGTGATTAAATAACACCGAAGGTTCGAAATGGAAAAAGTGGAAGGCTAGAGTTAGAATATATATTCTATATTCTTTGATTGTGGATCCCATTATACCTCAAATAATGATTTTATTCTCAAAAAACACAATTTTGGCTATATTGCGTAATTTTTATGAAATAATAAACCTTAGCAAGATAATTTTCTCTCTAGAAACAACTCTATGCACTAAATATGATGGTAAAACACTCTTGCGTAGTTCCTAACAGATATTCGGATGAGTGAGATCAACATTGTTGTAGGAGACAAGGTTGATGAGATAGATCTTGTTTGGTTTTCGATAAATAATAAATTGAAAAATGTGTTTCATCCTTTTGTCACGAGTTTCAATGTGACACATCAAGCACTTACATCGATGCTCAACAAGCTCTGGTAGGTGGAGAAATGTTGGTGATGAAGAACTTGAACATCACATGCAAAGTAGAGAGATTGAGAAATATTTCCATCGCAAAGAAATGGTAAGGAGGAGCATAGTGAAGTATAAGTAATGAGTAACCGAGGAGCAATCAAATAACGTATGATGTGATTTATTATTAATGTAAGGTCACATCGCATTTGATTGCTATAACTCCAAAGTGCGAGCAAGGGAAGATAATTTTTTTTTGGATATTTTGCTGAGAAGAATGAGGATAATCACAATCTAGACACGCTTCATTTTTTAAAAAGGGTTTTTTCCATCATTCTAGCAACAAGCTCATTTTTTCTTTTTCTTTTAAATTCTTTGTTCTAGCGACGTTTTTTGTTTTATAAAAAATATCTTTTCCATCAAAAGATTCCAATGTCTAGAGTTTACCTGCATTGTTGGACCAACAATGCTTTTGTTCATTGGAAGAGCGACGTACTGATAATGTCGAAGAGTGACAAAAAAATTTGGAACGTTGGAATTGCAACTTCAAAAAAAATGTCGCAGGTAGCATCACTCTATCAACGTTTAAGTCATGTTTTGGAAGTCTCGACATTAAGAGAAACCATGTTTTTCATCCCCTCAAAATGTCGCTCACCTTTGTGCCGCAAAAGACATTTTGGTCATTAGGAAACTGGGGCAAAATGTGCTATTGCGACACTTGGGAATAACCTTTTACTACCACCGAGATTTTTATTTCTCCACCTTTGCCTTTTGTATTCATTTTCTTATTAAACACCCATTTTATACCAATTTTTTTTCCTCCTTCCACTAACAAATCCACAAGATACTATGCCTCATTTTTGTGCAAGGATGTCATTTCATCAACCAAAACATCTTTCTATACTTTTAAATCCTCTCGAATCTACCTCCCTGAGAAGTTGGGATCATCATCGTAAACATAAAGAAACATTTCAACAAAAAGAAGATGGATTATACCTTTCTATATTCATTCTTTCTCTACCCGATCTTCTCAAAGCTTGAGTTTCTAGATATTCCTTTTTAGAATATTTTTATGTTGTAGAGTCTAATGTTATTCCTCTATCTCAAACTCTATCTTCCTCGAAGTTCATTTGGTAGGAATTTATGTTTAATAACATATTTCACATGTCTAAACACAACATCTTGGTAGTACACAAATTTTTGTTTTTTTATTTCCAAAGCTTATAACCTTTAAACCATCCTTATACCCAATAAAGATACACCTTTCATATTTACTATCCAACTTGGTTATTTTTTCCTTTGGAACACATAGATATGGACTACAAACAAATAACCTAACATGTGAAAGAGAGGGTTTCTTACCATTCCATACCCTTATGGAGTGTCATCCTCAAATTATAATGAAGGTGATCTATTAAATAAGTAACATGTAGTCTCCACCGCCTACCCCGAATTAGTAACTCGACACCATAAAGTATGCTTCTTGCCTTTTCCATCAACATCCTTCTTATTCTTTCTCTAACTCTTTGATAGGATTATTCTTTTGTCGTGATATACCACAAGCTCTTACAAAAATCTTCAAATTCCTTCTTTCATAACTCCACCACATTCATCCTCGACACTTTATCATCTTCTTTGTCCTGCTTCACCGTAGCCCAGATTATTTAAACATGTCAAAGACTTCAAATTTCTTCGTATGATATATATCCATGTATTCCTCGGGATACATCATATATAAAGGAGACATATTACATAGACTTACCAAGTGATGGAATCGCCACAAGTCCAAACACATCACAAGCTCACAATCATTAATATCCATTTCAATTCTCTTAGCATTAGAGGGAAAACTCACTTTATTATGCTTCCCATATACAAAATGTTCACAAAAATTGAAATATGGGAAGAAATTAGACTTACCTTCACCATACCATTACCATGTATTATAATTCCCTTCTCTCTAATATTACAAAGCCTTTGATTCCATAACATGGTCTTTTCTCGTGAGACCACTAAGTTTTCTCGCTTCCACTTTTAGGAACTAAAGAAATATTGTACACATCAATAAGAGTGGTACTTCAGAAGCTTGTACAAATTTCCAATTTGAACTCACCACATCAACACTATTGTTCGCAAACCATATTCTAGGTATCCTAATCAAACACCTGCTTTGGACATGTCATCCATCTTTCTTACACAAATCATAATTCCGACCAATGTGTGAATACGTAACACCACGAAGTGTTATGATCCTTCCACCAGATTCAACCTCACTTTTATGCATTCGAGATTCTATCCCTCCCGTCATCGATTTGAAGACATCGCCACTCTCTTTGGAGAGTGAAGTGAAAGGATGCACTGATTCAATCATTTGGGTTTTTAACTGCATGTGTAGTTAAAGAATAAGCACAAGTAAATATCCCCACTCTCTATCCGACATGGTTTTCACCTCTACAAAAGGAGCATAAATAGATAGCTTTCATTTCTCAGGAGTTTTATGTGTAAATCCTCTTCATGGGACAAAGACGCATCCTCTAGCCCTAGAGTGGGTCTAGTAACAAAGAGACATGCTAGAGTGTTGATTCCTAATTATTGAATGAAAATAGGACATGGTAGATAGACCTACCTAGAGTCAAATGTTGTCATCATTGCTATAGTGGTGGTGGCCTCTCGCTCCTCATCTTGGCAAGTCACGATCCTTTCATAGTCATGCTCTGATACCTACACATAGAACAAAAACAAGAACAACATACAACATAATAATTTCACTCATAACTACTAGTCAGCCAAAGTGGGCTAACTGCATTGCATTAAATATATAACATAATACAAAATGGGAGCCAAACAATAGTCACATGTATGTATTGATGTATGGAATAGTTGGCAACCATAATGCTTCGATCGTCATAGTCTCCTCGAGCAAGGTGGTTCGGCCGTAGTGTGTCTCGTATGCTCCTTGTGTGAATTCGTTGGGATGAAGGCATGGACTAAATCTCTCTCTCAAAATACATGGAATCAATATATCTCAACATAATTCCCTCTTATTTATCTCTCCAAAGATTCTTCTATAGTATGTTTAATTCTCCAAGTCCAGCTCTTAGGTTGTTCAACTAGATTGTAAAGAGAGATAGATTCTCTTTTATAGAGTAGTGTGCTGAGGAGGTTAGGATCCATACAAAGGGGGAGGGAGGCCTATCGTTTAGGGAGTTCCCATAAGATGTGGAAACCATAAAATAAAGGAGGGATTCCATGGTTTTTTAGTTCAACCACTCCCAATGACTCATCGTCGAGGTGGTTGGAGTGAAATCTCCGCCTCTATTTTAAAACTATTCCATAAATAGCTTGGCGTAGGTGGCAAATCGAGATAGAGCACCACCGGCATGGGGCCCAATGTTAATATTCCCTCGTTAGCGAGGGGCATAACTCGATCACCCGTGCTAAGGAGAAAATAAGGTTTTTTGAGTCTTTGCTCAGTGAATTATCACCGAAGGAATATTAATCTCATGTAAAGGGATACAATGATGGTCTTTGCAAGGGTATGACACTACGCATTATCGATCAGAAATTATAGTCCAATGGGCGAGATGGAGATTGTAGTGATAGTGAAATAATGTTGTGTAAATGTATGCCCCTAAATCATGATGTTCGAGGGGAGAGAGAGGAGCGAAACACTTTATGAGAATGTGTTCGAACCAAACACTCGTTGTCGAAACCCGTACAATTACGAATAAAATTGATATCTATGATACACTAATACATGTGGTATGGCCGCAACCATCCATAATAGAGTATATATATAACTCGGGACCTGTATGGACGCAACCATCTCGGTAGTAAGGTTCAACAAATAGACTCAGGTATGGTCATACCCATCCAATCAAAAGAGTCATGCGTATAAGTCATGATAATCCACCAAGATCCACAACCTAGATTTTATTAGACAAAATCTGTGGTCTTGCACTCATATCAACCCGAACAAGTACAAATTCAAGCATGAGAATATATGAGTTGAAGTCAAAAAATGAAAGAAAATCACTTGATTACCACCAATGATGAAAGTCAAGTAATAGGAATGAGAGAAACCACTCACAATAATGACAATGGATCTCAAGGTACAACTAGTACAACTACGTATCGTGAAAAGTGTTCTCGGCATTGAACATCCATGTAACCACCTAACAAGGCCAATGATGGGAGCACATTGCATAAAATGCAAAGAACTTCCATTAAGGAATGTATGCTCCAAGATACTAAGGAGTCTCTTGATCACCCTGAGCAATGAGCTAAAGTCAACATGAAGTGACTCGATCGAAGGTGGGCCATAATTTTTCTCTCACATCATTGACACGAGAGCGTAGGAACACGATAATAGTGAATCGTAAATCCGCCGTAGAATCGTAGGAGGTTGAAAAGGCGTAGAAAACTTCTTGAACATACGGCAAGAGTACCCACGTTGGATTTGCGTATTTGACATCAAAGGATCTCGAGGTCATGATGACGTGGCAAAGAGTAGATGAGAGTCAAAAGGGATTACCTAAACCCATGGAGGCAAAATGATGAAATGAGATGTCCCCAACTCGACACGAATGCGCATAAGTGCCATGTTCAAGAGAGACATAATTAAAACATAACTAAAACTTGGTTCCATTTTTTCCCCCACTTACTTTTGGTGAGTACCCCAATTATTTTTTTAAAACAAGCCCAAGGGGATAACATATGCTTGTGCTATAATTTTTCCTTCGGAAAAATCCAAATTTAAGACATTTTGATGAGCTCCAGGAAGGAGGAACTCGAGTAACATCATGGCGACGAAATCCAATGTCATCAAGGTTTAACGAGTTTGACAAAGGGAGAAATCGATATATTTTCATGTTTAGAGAGTTTAAAAAGAAGGAAGAAAAGAAAAAATCCATCATGGCCCTTTTCGTATATAGTCTCTCGATCCTAAAAGGTAGAAAACAATATCTAAAAGAACCTCTTAGTCATGATAGGCTAAGGTATTCCTTTTTCATAAATAATATATCCGAGCCCTAAAAAAGGGGTAAACGTATACCGGGTAGATATCACTTCGTAGCCATTTAACGAGTTTGAAACGACAAGAGTCTTAGAAATATTTTCTTAATGGTGATTGATAGGGTATGTCGAGGGGGAAGGAAAGTGGACTAGGAGTGGGAAAGTCGAGCATTCAGACTATCCTAGACATGGCACTAAAAGTGGTGCTACATACCATTACACAAGCCGGCGGATCGCAAGCACCGCACGGCTAAATAAAAACACAATTGCTTTCGTCGTAGACTACTTGACACCGACCATCTACAATCGCGTGCAGGTCAGACAATAAAACATGAAATACCGCCTAACAAATGCAAGAAGACCAAATTGAAGCAATTCAAGCTATGGGTTCATCCTAGTATCATTCTTCCTAACGACACAATTTTTCAAAGATCAAGAGTTCATAAATTCCAACACCACTACGATTGCAACCATGGATGGCCCGCGCTGGTGGCTCATGCCAAGGGCATGGGGAAGTCATCAAATGTCTTTGAGACCGTAGTTCTTTGATTGGCTCCACCAATAGTTGATTTTCTTCGAGGATCGGTCCTACTGTATTGCATTTTACTCAGATCCGACATCCAACTCTCATAGGGAGAGGATTGGGATGAAGATTTTGGTAATAATCATTTTTAATTTTCATGAGTGTTATGATTTTTTTTTTAACTATGGATTTTCCTCGACATTAAATCCATGTATTTGCACGTTACCGAGACCCGTGGGCATGTCTCTGCAGTAGTGAGGTGAATTCTTAGTGATTTCGACCCCTGCGGCGAGGGAGGCGAGGAAGAGGAGCTCATGCGCAACCTAGAGGATCACACGTGGAGTCTCGGATTATGCATGATTCGATGATGTTCCTCATTCCTACCAGAGACATACTTTCAGGTGCCAAACCATATTCACCACTTGCCGAGGTAGCTCATATGGGCGTGACATGCTACCATGAACATCACACCGATTATACACCTAAGCTTTATATCTACATATTTTGAGAGACATGGTGTCTCAGGATGTAGCAGAAACACACATATTTTTTTAATTTATTATGCACACTAATGAAAACATTCGATATATATATATATATATATATATATATATATATATATATATATATATATATATATATATATACATCTATTTTCCTATATGGATCTTTTTCATGTGATAATGATTTTACAAATTATGCAAATGTCTATCTAATACAATGTTAGCCATTGTATCGGCGTAATGCATTCATTCATCCTGGGAATAGTTGATATGTGATAAAATCAAAATGTATTTCCAACAACGAATATGTAAATACGATCTCAAAATGTATGGGTTTCTAACCGAATAATGACCATTGAGTTGCGTAACAAGTTGTGAATCTAGATTTACAAACAATGCACATATGTCGAAATTGATTGCCTTCGTTAATAGTTCAAGGACAACACGATATTTAGTGACATTGTTTGTAGTTCGTCCTAGAAAAATACCTTGCGCTCTATCAACTCGCTAGCGTGGATCATAGATTACCTAGGCTAACAAGACAAATTCTCGGGTATCGAGGGAAGCACCATCCGTGAGACTCGATATAAGGGGTAATAGACATCCTGTACAAATAATAAAGACCAAAGGTTAGTGAAAATTCTAGTAAAACACATCAAATCAAAACATGTGTACAAAATGAAAACATACCTATGTACACAAATCATGCATGAATGACTCACACATAATACTTTTTGACATACAACCCATTTCTCGGTTGTACTAAAGGATGACATTCAAGAATTAATGAGCCTAGGGCTCATTCTTCACAATACAAATTTAACAATGTAAGGCCCATGACACATGCATTGAAATTTACCTCGCTTCCACCTTATCATGAGCTTGGTCATACAGAGGACGAGATCTCCTTCAACGAAATAACGAGGGGAAACTGATTGGTAAAAATGAGCTTTGACTCACCTTTTTGTGCTTCAATGACCAAAGAAGCAAAGTGGTGGGTTTCATCCAACATTTATAGATAAAGGATATACCCTTCTCTTCTCGTTGAAGTGTTCTGCCAGCATTCAACAACCAACTTGAGTGAAGGTATTTCACATTTAATCGAAGAGTAGCTTCCATACCATAAAACCAACCGAAAAAGGGATGAATCGGTTGAACTCTTAACTATGTCTTGTATGCCCAAATAGTGGAAAATAGCATGAGATGCCAATTGGATGTACTGATCCCAATCATATGTTGAAGCATGGTAGTAAGAACTTTGTTCATGACTTCAACCTCGCCATTGACCTAAGGATATATGGCGTTGATCCTGCTGTGACACGTACCAACTTTGAAGTCAACTCCTACCACCATGTAATGCCAAAAATGGGAACCATGATTGATAATGATGGCTTCAAGGACAACAAACCTAACAATTATTTGATTGAATATGAATTGAATAGTTTCTTACCATCGTTGAAAGTGTAGGCATTGCTTTAGCCCATTTAGTGAAGTAGTCCATTGCTACGATAATATAAGAATGCCCCGACCGAGTGTGGGTTACACCTCATAAAGCCGATGCCCCATTTCACAAAGGGACCAACACTAATGACAAGACAAATAGGTACGTGCAAGGAACACATCTCGTGTTGATAACTGCAATCATGATATTTACGAATCACATATAATGTGCTTTGAAGATTGAAGGCTATAAATAACCAAAATGAAGATTATTTCTAGGCAAGCAGCATAAATAGACATGACGACCACTATGACAATAATTGAGGACTTTCTCAGCCTTCCCTCGAGGGTCAAACAACGATGATGAATGGAATCCACTCGACACGACGAGGGTATCCCCGACTCCATGATAACGTTGTGATCGATGATGTATGCGTCGACGCACATCCTTTGTCAACCGAGATCCGAAATAGAATTATGGAGATAAAAAATGATATCACCGTACCATGGATCGAGGGTGATAATCAACAAAAGCATATCATCCTGGAATGTATTCCTAAGAACAAGACGTAGGAGAGTCTCAAGGGGAGGGAAAACAAATCAAATCAACAAAGGATAGTGACTTCTTTCACTTGGAAGTAGTAAATCGCAAATCAAACTCTTTGAGGATGACAATCCATTTCAAGTATTTTTCCTCCAAAGAATTGTTTAGACAATATATAAGTCATGGGGTTGCAATTGAAAATCACAATCACTATCGCAAAAGAATATAATGACGAAATGTTGAATCGCTTGAACTCGTTAGCCTAACTCTAACTTATCGACATGTGCATGTGGTGTCCACAGATCGAGAATGCTAGAAGAAAAGTAATAGATAACATGATCATTAACAATATCATCATGTTGTACCAAAACCATGGCACCGTGCCGAAAGCGCACGCAAATAAAAGGAAAAATCATGATGATAATTAGGAGGATGTAATGCAGGGAGGTGCCGATAAGCAACATCTTCAAAGGCCTCAAAAGAGTCTTGAGAAATCTCACCCCAATGGAATGGGATGCCCTTCTTAATAATCATCTATCCTTCTTAGCCACTTTAAGTATAGTTAGGTATAAAACAACGTATAGAAATTAGGCTTACCTTGAAAACTCTAAATCGATGTAAGGAGGAGGGAGAGGAGAGATTAATAATAGCCTCAACCTTGAGTGGATCAAGGTGAATGCCATATTTGGACACGATAAACCTGCAGAGTCTACCTGAATCACGTAAGATGCACTTTTGTGGATTAAGATGAATATTGTAACATCGATAATGAAGAAAAATCTCGATGAAGATGGTCGTGTGGTCCATGCACTTAGTCGAATGAACGGAAGGTCATCCGCATAAGGTCATGTGACAAATATCATGAAAATCATATGACATCGCTCACTAAAAATGTATCTCCAACATTATTTAAGCCAAAAGGGAGCTTATTATAGGGGAAATTACGCCGGGCGTATCGTATAAAAGCAATAAGATCACGGAGAATTTTAATCGATTGTCACCAAAAACTCGTCCATTAGAGAAATATCTCACTCGGCACAATCATCAATGATTTGATCGAGTAAAGGGAGTAGGATAATTATCCTTGGGACAAGCTCGATTAATAAGACAATAATCAATGCAGACACGAATAGTTCCCTTCTTCCTATCTATAGGAACAATATTGTAGACCCATTTTATCAAAGGAATCGATAAATAAAACTAGCTCTAAGAAGTTTTCCAACTTCAAATTTTTTAGTGGTTAGCTTTTCTAGGGTGCACCGAACGAGGACTTGGTGGAATGTTTTGAGCTGTGGCTAAGTAGGTATTCCATGCACCACTTACCAGATCAATGCTGAAAATTTCATCGTAGGACCATGCAAAGACATCGCGTAACTCACGAAAAAGGCTATTAGAAACGTGTACTTCATCAAGAACAAGTGACCCAAATATGGATTTTATCGATAATTTCTTGCCAATGCAATGTTAATAGGCGCGTTTGTGTAATATCACTCAAGTTACCTTCTCTAAAGAAGACATGTGTAAAAATAAGAAATTGAAGGAGGAGAAGGAACTCGAGGTGAAAACGCTCGAGGCAAGTAGACATGGCCCCGAGGCCAAGCATAAACAAGGAATGATGATGACCATCATCCCAAGGATGATCATCCTTAAGATACATGGTTTCCACGATCGCCTCGTTGGAGGGAAACACTTCTTTCAAATGACCAGAAAATCTAAATCACCAAGCCAAGGGGATTAAGAAGAAATTTCAAGAGACACACTCAAAGTAGCGAATCACAGATCTTGAGGTCCTGGAGCGTGTTGATGAGTTCACACAATAATCAATCTCAATCTGACTCAAAGGCATCGAATCTCTAAAGGAATCAATTTGTCTGTGGGAAGGAATAATCCATGGGTCATCGAATGAGAGATCATGTGAATCTAAATAGTATTTGGTGGAGGAAGAGGAAAATACCCATGAGGGAAGCCGGGACCCAAAAAAAGACCCGCCCTACGCCCTCATAGGGAGTAGGAATCTCGATCCACATACGTAATATCGGTTTAAGAAGAGGTGAAGAAGGACAATTGACTGTGCAACAATATTTCTTCATGTGTAAATTTTAAAACACGAAAGAGAGGACAGTAATACGTAACATGGCATGAGTCCAACTGTCCGAGGAGAAGATTATAATTGGTTTGGGTATCACACTTCGACCTTGAAATTGTTTGTCTTCCCTTTCAAAGTATTCACTAAACTAGCGAGAACACCGAAGGTTTTGGTTCTCTTCCATCAAATGCTTCTAGGGCACGTGATAAATTTAGGGTTGGAGTAATCCAGCTTTCCAACACAAATATGACATGACACGTTGATGCACTCCTTCATCCATAATCGCCAAGGATGCTGAGACCATTAATAACAACTTTAATAATGAGTGCAATATGATGCGAAAGTCGTGGAACAAAATTCTTAGATTGAAAGAAAGAAGGCTAGTATTGCTAGGATCAATCCCTCTAATCGCAGACAACAAAGATAAGCTCACGAGATGGACAATTATAAATTACTTAATCTGTGATATCATGATGGCACCGTGCCAAATCCTCAACAATATTGTAATGGTGAGTGTTGGGACATTGGGATTATAAGAATATTTCAAAGTACACCTTTGGAGGGTGGTCACACAATGGATTCAACATTGGGCTCTCTTCTAATTTCAACAAATGGATAGTAATAGGTGGAGGAGGACCATCAACGATCTCCTTCCCATGGTCCGACGAGATTCAAGATAATCTTTCAACCGAGTAGAAATAGAAATAGCCAAGGCAATTCATCATGAACACCTAAGATCCAAATGGGGTAGAGGACTGAGGCTGATCTACCATCCGACTTACCGAGATGGGAGAGGTTATTTAAGAATGGCTCTGAGTTCCCTGCAACTGGGTAATTCCAACGTAGTAAGAAATGATAATTAAGGGTTGAAAGTCATCGAAGGTATTCGATAAGGACCTCGCATGTACATTCCACCCAATCCGAGCAGAATTTTGTCCCCATACATTCCGTCTCGAGGATTCGTATCATAGGGATTAGAAGCAAGATAATTCGGTTGATACTAGGGTTGAGGACCAAGATACCGAGTCGTAGTAGACCACACATCGAGCCTCGTTGAGTAGTGTATAGAGTCTCGTTGTGGAATGTTAGCACAACTTTGAGGTTGATGATATACATGTTGATTTTGAGGGTAAGGAACCCGGGCGCACTATATACCTGTTTATATGAACTCGAGGGTAGTAAGCGCCTTGCAAGCTGAGCAAAGGTAATTCTGATGAGAAGGTTGAGTTGTGTCGGCCGAAAGGTGTAAAACCCGGCCGACTATAAATAAGAACCGGCTAACGAAATGATGGAACCGACTAAGGACCAGGTTGGGATCGCTTGCTGCTGTGCTGAACCGAGTACCGAGGGCCACCAGGTTTGAATTGTGGGAAAGGTTGGTGTAATGGTTGTGATGGACCAGGCTTGGCCCTTGCACAACTGTGCTGACCCGTGAGAAGGACCGTAGGATTGTCCCGCTTGCACAACATTTTACCCATACTAAACATGTGGGACTGCGATTGTGGTGCTGGAAGGTGTTGTCCCCGTGGTGGGTAGATTTTCCCACGAGGGAGCATAATATAATTGCTGATTCGTAGGTCGACCAAAAATGTTGGAGGGTTGTCCATGTTAGACCAAAGGTTGACCTTGTGAAGGTTGGCCTTGTGGACCGTATATTGTCCATGTGAGCCGTGCTGCGTAGCCCTTTGAGCTAAAGGTTGTCCTATAGAGGTTTGTCCTTGCAAACTAGAGGGTTGCACGTAATGTAGGTACAAGATGAGAAACAAATTAATAAGGATCAATAGAGTGAAAATAGACCGTATTACCATACTCATCATAATGGTGCGTATATACATATAAGGGATTACCAATAGCATCATAGTGATGGAATCGAGGATTACAATGAGATTCAAGGGTTGAGAACCCCGAGAATTCTCGCTTCTTGAATAGCCAACTTATATTCTTTAAAATTAAGACTACCAATAATAATAGGAGTAGTGGAAACTGCATTAGAAGCATGTGGGGCCTCCATGGCACTAGATTGTGATCTACCAGGACTAGGATTAAAAGGACATGTTGGATTGAGGAAAATAGACCTACGCGGGTGTGAAAAGATCCTCGACGATTGATGGGTAACAACCAACAGGGATGAAGCCACACAAGATCTTCGCTGGATCGGGAACGTACGTAGCAAGAATCGACAAACTAAGTGTCGAAGGTGATAGTCACACACATAACGTAAGGGAGTGGAACGAACTCGAGGAGGAGTTACTATATTGATTGCACCATGGGGCAAGACCAGATACAGCAATCTAACTCAAGGACCCATATCCAAGTGGAAGTGATACTGGAGTGCAGGAGAACACGAGCGAAATGTGAGGGAAATCTTTCGAAAAATTTGATATTCTCCGCGTGGAAATAGGAATTACTTCACTACCAATAGGACTAAACGAATCCATGTCTAACTCTACCGTAAGGTCTTCAAAAAGACTACGAGGACTAGGAGGCACACGAGCTACGTAAAATGGCAGCTCCGATGTAAGAGGAGGAAAATATCATTCTTCCCAAAACCGCATCAAGCACTATAAGTGTGCCAATTGAATTCAACCGGCTCGTTAGGGAGGAGATCGAGTAGCAATACGCAGGATATATGGGAGAATAGGTCATGAAAACTTCAAAACCTAGTGAATTGAAGGGTTCAAAAGAAACATCCGGGAAAGAACCGCCACGAGGAGTGCGGGCGTGAGGATGATGAAATTGGTGGTTCCGCCATTGTGATTGTATATTTCAAAGAAAAAAGGAAAAAAGAGAACCAATCGAAGTCTCCAAGATCGGAAACCAAGGAAAACAATAGGCCAAGTAATAAAACTTTAACTAGTGTGATCGTAGGCAGATTAATTTTATGACACCGAAACCAAATTTTGTTGTTTCATTTTAAAGAGTCTAGAAACAGAAAAAATATGACTCTAGTCACTTTAAATTTTAAAAAAATAATGAAAGAAAAATACTCGATGATCTCTTATCTCTTTAAAGAGTCATGAAAAGATCAAAATGACTACTCGGGAATGCTAATCAAGAGGGTATACAAGGTTTCGTGGAACCGGCCATATACACCTTGCCGATCAAATGAAATAGAAATGATGAAGGACTTGACGTACGTGCGTAGTCTCCGAATGTTGTGTTCGACAAATCATGGTTACAAGGTGGCAAAACTCGCTTTGTATGGATTAAAGGATTGTAAACTTCAGAGGGGTCTCCCTTTATATTCTGCATTTCGCATGTGTTTTACAAGTCCATACTAGCGCTTATCCATAGCGAGATGGCAAACGACAACTACTAGGTTTTAAGACACCGAACACGCTCTAGCCCAGATCACTAAAATGTTTCGCCGTGTTTCTAATGCTTCCTCATACTCTCAAATGAATTTTAAATCTTTTGATCTTGATTATGTTTCGCTTTTAACGCCCATGAATTTAGATCTCAAAATTCCTAAATGCAAGTTATATGCAAATGAAAATAATTTCGATTCAATGAATTCCAAGAAGCATAAGAAGGATAGAGATATTTCAAACAAAAGCAAACAATGAAAGTATGTGAAGAAATCCACTAATGCATCTAACAGATCAAAACAAAAATGAAACTCTTTCCTAAACAATCAATCGCTAGTTATGCAAAATAAAGTTTCACTTTTGGTGCAAAGAAAGAATGTAAATTATGTTTTTTTTATTATTTTTCAATGAAAATAAGTACATGATGTAATAATTACATCAAAAAATAAAAAACACTAGCTATGTTGTGTTAGAATCGAAATTGAATGACTCAATAAAATGCAAAAACAAACACAAGAAAGCACTCAAACTAATGCCGCAATCTTTCAAACCAAGAGAAAGTTTTTCAAATGACTCAAAACAAGCAATGTAATCTATGCTTGGAGCAATAAGGAGAATAATCAATCAGAAATGAAATTATTTTGCAACCAAAGAAATCACTCAAAATATGAAGAAAACTAAGTGCAATCGATCCAAAATCGAGACCGCAATCAAAACGACTTAGTTCCCAAATAAAAGCTCGTTGTACCAAACCCTTAGAAACTCAAGGCTTCAATTCACACCGATAAGAAGATGGAAAAATGAGTGATAAAAGCCGCTTGACGGTCAAAACAATCCCAAAGGAATAATTACACATAAAAAACAACCTAGAAGTAAGCACAATTAACGAAAAGACTCATTAAGTGAGGTCAAACCAAATCCTACAAGTGTCATTGCCACTATAAGGCCATAATCCGTGCCATGTGTCGCGTGACTAGAAAAAGAGCAACCTACGGATCAAGAGGAAAAATGTGCCAAGCCGTATAACTATGGGAAAAAAGAGGAAAACCAAAATCTAATGAGTAGAGATCATCTTGACACTCTAGATCCAATGGTAGGGATGTAACCAAGCAAGAAAATTTGGAAAGGAAGATAAGAAAATCAATGATTGAAACCAACGCAATAAGAGATAAAAATGAAAACTTCACTGATCCCTGTGATAATACTGCCAATTTTTATGTAGGTAAATCCTCCCTATGGATAGAAATGATCCCTCTGGTACCCCTAGAGGGGCCCAGAAACAAAGAGACATGATAGAGTGTTGATTCCTAATTATTGAATGAAACTAGGACAAGGTAGATCGACCATTTGGAGTCCAACACTATCGTCGTTGTTGTAGTGGTGGTGGCCTCTCGCTCTTGTCTCGACAAGTCACGATCCTTTTGGCAACCATGCTCCTGACAATTTACATAGAACAAAAAACAAGAACATCATACAACACAATAATTTCACTCATAACTACTAGTCACCAAAGAGTGCTAAGCATATCGTACAAACATCTAACATCATACAAAACGAGAACTTGACAATAGTCAAGGTAGACATTGATAGAAGGAAGAGTTACAACCACTCCTTTGACATCGCAATTTCCCTCCAAAGAAACATTTAGTGGAGCATCTCCGGGAAAGATGCTCGTCAGTGGAATTCGTACGGATGAAGCCATGGAATCAAGCTCTCTCAAAAGACATGGACTCAAGCTCTCTCAACATAATCTCTTCTCTATTCTTTCTCTCCCGTATTCTAAAGCATAGTATGTTTAATTTTCAAAGTTCATCCATCCAGCTCTATTCAACTAAATTTCTGGTGTAAGGAGAGATAGCTTCATTTTATAGAGGAAAAGGAGGAGGTTAGGATCCCTGCTGTGTTGTGGGAGGGAGGCCTCATCTCTTAGGGAGTTCCCACAAGAGGTAGCCACAACCAAAGGAGGGAGTCCGTGGTTTTTTAGTTCAACCACTCCCAATGACTCATACACGAGGTGTTGGAATGGAATCTCTCCGCCTCTATTTTTAAAAACATTCCATAAATAGCTTGGCATGGGTGGCAAATTGGGATAGAGCACTAGCTAGCATGAGCCCTGTTAATCTTCCTTGTCGCCGAGGGCATAACTCGGGACTACCCGCACCAAGGCAAACACACCCGATTTTGAGTCTCGCTCAGGGAATTGTCAACAAAAAACGAATTATTACTCTATGTAAAGGGATACAATGATGGTCTTTGCAAGGCATGATATCGTTTATTGATCATAGAAATGACCCTCCAATGGGCGAGATGGGGACGGTGGATAGTGAAAAAATGTTCGTGTAACAAGGAGCTTTAGATATTTAAGTATTTTGAAGTTCCCTCCTTTCCACATTTCCATCACACCTTTACAGGTTTTCCTAGACATTTATATCTCCTCTAGATTTAGATCTCCCACTCAAGGACTTAATTTTTTTTTCTAGACTATCCTCCTAGAAAATGTTAATTCCGCCGCAGCCCTATCACCAATGATTAAATTGGACTCTTACTATGTCTTGTTTTCATATTTCTTGTAATATGAGCTTCAAAAGACAAATCATATCCTAAACATGTTCATCGCAGCACCGAAATATATTTCCAACGGTATACCGCACCCTAAAACCGGCCGGATCGAAGATATGACCAAATGAATGATCGATTCTTGGTTATGCATGTTTCATTATAATTTTATGTTGTGAAAAATTTTCACCTTTTTCATGGTTTATAGCCGCAAATTCAAAGTGAAATATGGTCTATTATGTGTTATAATGAGGGAAACATTAGTTTCAAATATTATTGATTTATGGAGGTTGACGAGAATTAGGCGGGCTTAATGTTATGGACATGCCAAAAAGCGCCAATTTGACAAAAGAAGTGAAGACATTTGTTGTTATCACATCTCTCCTCTTCGTATAGATTGGTCGTGAGTATTGGAGTTTCTTCTTCAAGGTCAAAATTATTCGATTTCAAGATTTGTGAAGATTTTATGCTAAAGGGGGAAGGGGAGCCACTTACTAAGAATTGATAGAATACAAGTATAATGAAATGCATTCCAAGGTGGTTGGATTCTCTTCCTCACCACTTATAGACAAGAAAAAACAGGACGAAATCCATTATGGAATACTTAAAGTCAATTGGTGGTCTATATCCTACTTTTATGTTAGACTGCTCAATTTGATTCTTGAAGCATGTCCTTAATAAACAATTTAGTTATTCATACCTCAAGCAACATGTTCCACACATGCAAGCTACTTACTTGAGCATAGTCTTGCATTGAATGAAATTTTAGTTTCTTCCCATTTCCTTTTAGAATGAACTGTGCAAATTTTTCTTGTAAAAGGCTCCGGATGAGTACACGTAGCCGAGAGCTCAAGGGGAAATGTGATGAAAGGCAATATTCCACTGTTAGGAATTTTTTTGGTTCGTACGTAGAATAATTTCGGTTATAGCCCCGATAAGTCTCGTTGAAAACGCCTTCCTCCGATGCTCTTTATGAATAGAAATTCTAATGAATATAGTGATGATGAAAATGTAAGTTGGAAGGTTCATAGATTAGTAGCAAATTGTTTCGTTTACTTGTGATAGCATCCTCATCTCAGGAATACATTTGAAACTATATAGAGTGGCTTGTCAAAGGTTCATTGAGGTGAATTTTAGCAATATTTATAATAACATAATGTTGCTTGACCTTTAGATATTGAATTTTCCTAAGTTATTTTGCATTAAGTGCATTAACCTCAAAGCACTCGACCACTCGAAATATCTATCGTACTTGTATTTATATGTTTGAGTTTCTATTATGCAGGGTGTCTAAAATGCCTATAGGTTATGTGTACATGGTAAAGGTACATTTGAATCATTCAATCGGGATTTTCTAGCAAATTGACAATTTTATCTGTCTCAAGGAGGGATCATGCTTATCAAATTGCTTTGTGGAATGGGATTTTTACAAGTCATTATTTAGCTAGTTAGGATTTGATTGATAAAAAACAAAGTATGTTGAATGAAAACACATAAAATTTCGTGCAAATATTCCATTCATCTATGATATTGATGATACAATCTATATTTTGAAAATATTATTGAGTAATGGAACACAACTAGTAATGGAGCTCTCGAACATGACCTACATGTAGCAAATGGAAGGAGGTGTAAAAAAGCATAGGATAGACTTTAATTCAAGGCAAGAGGAAGGCACATGTCTCATTCTCCGTATACATTTAGAGAGAGCCAATATTGGACTCATTATAATTTCTTGAGCCCTAGTTCATAATCAAGTTTCTATAGATTGCAAGCTTTAAGTTCACGTTCTCTTTGGCTAGTTCCGGTTTGCATTTTTGTTCACCTGTCGCTGTGCCCAAAGTCCTCAAGATGATTCTTGTTGTTTGTCATTCAAGTTCCCAACTGCCTATCTTATGAACTGGAAGCTTGTATCAAACTTGAGGATATCACCTTTTCAATGCAAATTCTTGAAACACAATTCACAATTCTCCGAGGTGCGGGGATTTTTTGAGAAAATGATACATTGAAATGATGAGATTAAACATATGAAACATGAATATTTATGGCTAGTAGTGAAAGTAGAAAATGATTTGCATGTCATAGTAATTCAAAATGATGCCGAACATGGCTCATCGCTGGAGTCAAATATTGGTGTCGCACGTTTATGGATATGAGAAGTTATCCCATATCGTATGCGTAAGATCGCATAAGCCGTCTACCAACTCCAATTTTAGTGCATGAAGGTGCAAAGTGGAAATCAAAAAGGAGATTTTTTAGGCCCAAAATAAGGCAAGAACATGATTCTAGGCTCAATTCAAATAAGCATGGACTCCGTATTTCATGGAAAAATTCCAGCAAACTTCAATAGTTCGACATATTGCAACAAACCTATTCTATTTCAGATGATTTAATTAAATTATTTAGTTGTAATTTACTTTATTTTTATTTGACAACACTAATATATTTTATTTTATTTTTATTTTTATTTTGATTCCTATGTAGAGGAATCAAAATAAATTTGTAATAGGGTATATATTCGAATATTTTTGAGAATGTAAGGGTTCAATTTTCAGGAAGAGACTACCGTTTGGACTCAGGCAAAGTTTTCCGAATATTATTTAAAGAGAAGTTTATAACTTCCTTTTAAATTTGGGGTCTGGCTGCGTGTTTCAGTGTTCAAAGAGGTGGTTCCTTGTAAGATCATTTTCATATAGTTTTTTTTCTATTAATATTTGTTAGAGAATTCCCTAGTATGAAGTGTTAGGAATCCATCCATGCCCGATGCTCCTTTCACAATGACTATGTTGTTAAATGTAGTGGTTATATTTATAGAATCCATGCTTTTTTAGCCGCTTCTATTTAGTAACCCTTTTCTTCATTTCGCTAAATATGCCACTAGAGATTCATCCACAAATAGATGGCCCGCAGGGCGCCGAGATTTCTCCTATTTTCTTATCTCATTTACATCATTTATCTCGTCGAGCATCAGGCCGTTTGCTCCAAATTTGTAAGAAAAAATAGCTTTGACTCCATAGCCCAATGATTGTTTATCTCTTTCTCGTTTCCGACCTAAAAATTTCAATCAAAACCCTATATTTCATAGCTAGCCTAAGATTCACGTATTTTAGCCACACTTCATTGGCAAAGAGACACCCCTATCTCGTTTCCGGGAAGAGTTAGGGATGCCGCATCAAAGGCTTGGTCTGGTGGTTACCTCAATTTCCTTCTTTAGCCTCGAGGTTCAATTCAAGTGCTAACATATTGGCATCGTTGCCAAAGAACGAGGTGACAAATTTTCTCCAGGAAAGATTAAGCTCAAGTTGAAGATCTAATTTCCATGGTGAACAATGGTTAGACACATATCGTGATGAAACATTCACCTGGTGACTCCATTGTTCTAAATCCCAAGTTTCAAAATATTGATGGTGGCTCCACTAGCTAAATGAAGGACTCGATGTCGTTTCTATTTTTTCCGTATTCATGTATCGATTTTTCTAATCTTCCTAGCTTTTCCTAATAAATTACCAAGGATGGCATATTTTTAGCAATGGCCCTAAATCTTAATGGGGAGGATCCGACTCTTTAACTCTCGAACATGAATGAAATTTTAAAACATTTGTAGAATTTAGATTTGAAAAAGGATGTTTTTATCATATTGTTCTATGATTCCTTTCAAGGAAAATGTAGACAATGGATTCAAAGATTGTCTGTCATATTTATTAGGTCATTTGCGTAGTTGTGGCATATATTTCTGAAACATGGATGGAGAAAGAGGAAGAATTGAAATAGAGGTGGCCTATATTCAAGGCCTTAGAGAATGAGAAGATATGTGCATAGATGATGAGGTAGATGATAACGTTGTTTCATCTCTTTATTATTATCTAAGTCCTATCAATGTAGCTATGAAACTAAGCTCAATTTTTGTAAGTTTTTTCTATCAAAATAGAAAAATATCTAGTTGAATTGGAGACCCAAATACAAGCCTCGTGTCCTGACTATCAAGTCCACTCCTTGGGAACCTTTTCCATCGAAGGAAGGAAAGGTATGGCTACGTTGGGATGTTTTCATTTACACTTTTAGCCGGAGGAATGTATTGAGGAGTTGGGGCAAAGAGATACGTAGTCCGTTTCTACGATCATATTTTATGGTTGTCAAGATTTCCAATTGTGTTCCGGCTCAAGCACGACCAAGCATCATTATTGTCACAACTACTTGATTGGCTAGTTTGGCATTACAACATCACTTGATCTAGTATTTTTCTCAAAGAAAGTAGGGGTATATTTGTACATAAAAAATCTTCCTAAGGTAGCATTTTAGTTTTTAGCATTAGTTTCATTTTCCAAAGGTATAGGTTATAGTATGTGGGTATTTTTGGTTGGTATAGGTAGTCTAGATTTGCAATCGTTGTGACTATTTTCCCCAATGGTCGTGCACTTGGTCTATAGTGTTCTTGACACCTCCAAGGAGCTGCCATCCCCTAATAAGGCTAATGTTAGTTCTAGCCTTTTGCAAATCGTCACCAACGATCAAATTGGACTCTTACTATGTCTAATTATCGCAGAATTTTTTCTTATATATGAGCTTTAGTTCAAATCATATCCTAAACATTTTCATCAAAAGAAGCTCGAAAAATATTTCAAACGGTATAATGACTCTAAAAATCGCCTTCTAGATCGAAGATATGACCAAATGAATGATTGACTCTCGGTTACGCTGATGCACGTTTATAATTTTGCTATCAGAGAAATTCTCACCTTTTTTCACTTTTTATAGCTACAAATCTAGTGAACTATGGTTGATATCGAGCTATAATGTGTGGAAACATTATTTTCAAGTATTATTGATTTGTGGAGGTTGCCGATAATCAAGTAAGCTTAATGTTATGGACGTGCTTAAAAATCTCAATTTGAAAAAGAATTGAATTCATTCACTGTTATTGTCCACTCTCCTATTCTGATAGATTAATCATAAGTATTGGAGTTTCTATTCCAAGGTCCAAATTATTGTGATGTCAATATTTGTGAATATTTTATGGTACAAAGAGGACACCACTAAAATCGATAATACATGTATAATGAAATGCATCTCGTTGTAGGGTTGGATTATCTTCCTGTATACTTTACAAATAGAAACACTGACCATGTATCACTCCATTATGGAATACTTAAATCCAATTGGTGGTCTTGATCCTACTCTTGTGTTAGAATGTTCAATTTGGATTCTTGAAGCATGTATTGAACAAAATTTAGTTATTCACACCTCAAGCAACATGCTCCACACATGCAAGCTACATACTCGAAGCATAGGATTGCATTCCATAAAAGTTCGGCTTTCTTCTTACCCTTCTAATGAATTGTGCAAATTTTCTTACAAAGGTTTTGGATGAGTAATACGTAGCCAGGAGCTCAAGGGAAATGGGATAAAAGGAAATATTCCATCGTTAGGAAAATTTTATGTCCGTACTGGAGAATACTGGTTATAATCCCAGTTCTTGTTGAAAATTCCTTCCTCCCCGATGCTCTTTATGAAGAGAAACTTCAATGAATATAGCGAAGGATGAAGATATAAGCCGGAAGGTTCATAGAAAGGTAAGAAAAGTGCTTGTCTTCAAAGATAACATCTCATCCGTAAATTATTTTGAAACCGTATACAAAGGCTTGTCCAAGGTTAATCGTAGAATTGCAGAATGTTTCTAGTCTAATGTTTCTTGACCTACATATTGAATTTCCCCGATATATTTTGCATTAAATGCAAGAAGTCCTCAAGAACTCGACCACTTGAGCTTATATGTCAAGCTTGTTTATATGTTTGAGATTCATCATGTAGGTGTCGAAATGCCTATAGGATATGTACAGATATGTGGGACATTTGAATCATTCAACCATGATTTCCTAACATATTGATGACTTCAAGCCTTATCTCAGTGAGGATCATTCTTATCAAATTGTTTATGGAATGGGCTTTTTACAAGTCATTATTTAGTGTTAGTCAGGATTTGATTGATAAAACACAAATTATGATGGTTGGAAACACATGCAATTTCATGCAAATATTCCAAATATCTATGATATCGATGATACAATCTACATTTCATTTGAGAAGATTATCGATGAATGCAACACAACTAGTAATGGAGCTTGAACATGACCTACAGGAAAATAAAATGGAAGGAGGCGAAAAAAGCATGGGATAGACTCTACTTCTAAGGATGTGGAGGAAGGCACATGTCTCATTCCTCCCGTATACATTTAGAGAGCCAACGCTCGAATCATTATAATTTATTGAGCCCTGTTCATAATCGATTTTTCTTAGATCACAAGATTTAAGTTGACATTCTATTTTGGTCGGTTCGTTCACATTCTTATTCACCATGTTCAGCTCAAAGTATTCAAGATCACGCTTTGTTGTCTTCTCATCCAAGGTCTCAATCGGCCTTATCTTATACTAAATCTCAAAATCAGATCAAACTCGAGATATCACCATCCCAATGTAGTCCTTGAAACACAAGTCACCTTCTCGAGGTGTAGAGGGATCTTTCTTCTTTACCAAATGATACATGGAAATGATGAGATTAAACATATGAAATGGAATATTTAAGGGTATTAGTGAAATTAGAAAATGTTTTGCGTGTCGAATAATTTAGGATGATGTCAAACATGGCTCAATGCTGCTGGAGTCAACAAGTTGGTGCCGTACATTTATGGCCATGATAATTTATCCTATATCGAGGCGTATGATTAGCATGTTGGACAACCAACTCCAATTTTAGCAGGAAGGTGCAAAGTGGAACTGTGTTGTAGATTTTTTGGCCTAAAATCGCAGCTACGTGATTCTAGGCTCAAATTCAGCAAAAGTTAAAGGAATCCTAGATTTCCCATGGAAAAATCCAACAAATCCTTCATCAGCTCGACATATTGCGCCCAACCTATTCTATTTCAAATGATTTAATTAAATTATTTAGTTGTAGTTTAATTTATTTTTATTTTCTTCCAAAGATTTGGATATATCTATATATATATATATATATATATATATTGATTCCTATGTAGAGGAACTAAATTAAATTTGTAATAGGTATATATAGGAATACCGTTTAGAATGTAAGGGTTCAATTTTTCAATAGAGAGACTATTTATTCGAATATGAAATTTTTCTTGAATATAATTTTAAAGAGTAGTTTCTTCCTTTAAATTTTGGATCCATCAGCTGTGAGCTTTCATTGTTGGGTCCCTATATTACTAGTATAGTTCCTTATTATTGTTAGTGTAACCCCTTATTTTTATTATTGTACCCCCGTAACCCCTATATTGTTATTATTGTGCCCTTAAATTATTATTGTTAGGCTCGCTAGGATTACATTGTGGCCCCATGGACTCCTATATATAGAAAGGAGGTTTTGTAATTTGTATCATCCAAGTATTTTTCGTTAATGTAATGCATTGGAGGTTGCCCCTCGAAGTGGCTTATTTATAAGGCGTTGACATTCTTTTCTATTTTTTGGAGTCACTCTACAACATTTTGGATCAAAGCTTTGAGATTCTAGGTTTTGCCGCTTCCAAACAGATCGCATGGCATTTTCACTATAACGGTTTTTATACGAAGGTTCAAAATCCGAAATATTTAGAGTGAGAAGCAAAATCCCGAGGAACATCGTCAAACATTTCAAATCTTGGTTCACAATATTTTAGGAGATATGATCTATGCAAGTTAGGTAATCTTGCAGCTCCCCGAATTTAAACAGTCATCGTGTATTTTCGTAATAAATTTTCTTCTACAAAGGTTCGTAAGCTGAAATTTTTAGAGAGCAAGCTGCAATATTAAGGAAAATTTTCAAAAATTAGATATTGGTTTGCAACATTTTGGAGATATGATCAGGAAGTTAGGGATTTTAGGCTTTTTGAATTTCATCTCAAAGAGGTGACTGAAAATCTTCATAGCTCTCTCTATGAGTATCGAATTGGAATGTCGTAAAATTAGCCACAATTGCACGGACTATATTTTTTTTCTATCAATTTTAGAGTTTTTCTCAAAGGAGGGAAACAATGACATGTGGCAAGTCGTACAATTTCGCCTCTACTTAAACCAACATCCAAAATTGGGTCATTGTGGGAGATTTGAGATAACTTTTGCCTTGAAAAATCCAAATCGAATAGACTTGTGGCATTTGAAAGAAGCTTTTAGAGGACTACTTTCTATAGGGCTGAATTTTAGTTATTTAGGATCCGTAATTATAGAGATAAATCAATTTCAATATCAAGCTCCTCAAAAGCAAGTAAAAGGTGTGTATTTTTTTTTTCCCAATTATTGCATAAGTCTTGTTTGAAGAATCAAGTTGAATTGATTCCAAGGTAATATTGTAGAATAGATATTAGTATGGGATTCTAAAATGGCCCCTAAAAATTAATTCAACACCCATTAAGCCTTTGAAATATCTACTATGACTCATGAAGATGAAGAATGGCAACATGACATATCAAAATTACAAGAGCAAGTGCAACAAATTTCTCTCTCGCAAAGAGCAATAAAAAATGACATGGAAGTTTTGAAGAAAGGCATGGAAACTAATATGGTTGGTTTGAAGAAAGGCATGGAATCTAATATGGATGGTTTGAAGAATGGCATGGAATCTAAGATATATGGCATGGAAGCTGGCATGGAATCTAAGATGGATGGCATGGAATCTAAGATGGATGACATGGAAGCTAAGATAGATAAGAAAATGGAAAACATGGAGAATGATCTAAAAGTAGACATAAGGTTTGATAAAGTCGACACAAGAACAAGCTTCCTAATGGTGAAAATATAGTAGAGGAAACTCATGACAGAGAACAAAATAAATGTTAATCGTGATTTCATAAAATCTAATGTTGGCAGAAGAACCACCATATTCCAAAAATGGATATGAGGAAGTTTGATGGAAAGGATCCCGTAACATGGATACTACGATGGAGCAATATTTTGATCTCCATAATGTGTAAAACACACAAAAGTTACACATTGAAACTTTACATTTAGAACAAAATACATTTGTATGGTATCGATGGCTTTGTTCGTAAAAAAATTGCCGCTAACAATTTTTTACGGAGAAATGATAGCACATTATGAGCATACAAAGAGCAACACCTTCTTTAGCGAATTTATAAATATCAAACAAAAGGGTTTAGTGGGGGAGCACATTAAGGGACTTCCAAAAAATGAATATAAGGGTAATCGATATTCCGTAGGAACTAGATTTAATTTTCATAGGTACTTTAAAGGATAACATCCAACATGAAGTTCACATTTCGTAACCCGATTCATTGGAGAAGGCATTTAGGTTGGCAAGAAAAATTGAATGTAAAATTATGGCAACAAGGAAGCCTACCTACTCACTTCTATAAAGAGGAGGTGTCGTTACCCTAGATTTCTACAACCTACAAGGTCGACACCACAAAAAATTGAAGAAAAAAGAGCAAAAGGGCTTTGCTATAGTTGTGATAGAAAATACAAGAAAGGTCATAAGTGTGCCGAGAAGAAATTATTTTACATAGATCAGAAGAGGAAGAAGAAAATGAAGAAGAAGAGGAAGAAAAGAGTCCTCGACCTATATCATGTAATGCATTGGCAGGAATTACCACTCCTCAAACTCTCAAGATATAAGGACATATCAAGAATAAAAAGGTAATAGTGTTGATTGATTCGGTAGTACCAATAATTTTATTCATCGTAAGGTAGCCATGGAATTGAATTATTTCTATACCTTCCAACAATTCTAATGTCAAGTGATGGTTGCAAATGGAGGAACCAGTAAATTTCTCTCGGAAAATGCCATAATATCAAGCTAACCATGGGGGAATATGTATTAAATAATCCAATGCTTTCCATTCCTATGGAGGTGTTCATGTTGTGCTTCAGGAGTACAATGGTTACAATCTTTGGGTATGGTAGCTTTTAATTTTCAAGAAATTTTCTTGAAATTTATTTTATGGAAAGGAAGTCGTAATTATGGGGTATTTCAAGGAAGACTTTGAAAGATAATAAGCTCTAATTTCTATGACAAAGATTCTAAAGAAATAACAATGAGGCATAATTGTACAATTATGCTCTCTAGAAGTTCAAACATCAATAATCTATTTTTGCATCCCCAAAAAGTCTCTTGACAATTCCATGGTTTTTGAAACTCCAAAAGGACTCCCACCTATTCGTGATCATGATCATGCTATTAATTTGATTTCAGAAGTGTTCCTCCAAACATCATGCCTTATGATACCCTTTATTTCCAAAGACCAAATTGAACATATGATTGGCAGTAAAAATGTTAGAGGCCGGTATAATTCAACCTAGTCAAAGTTCTTTCTTTGCTCCCGTAGTATTTGCACACAAGAAGGATGGATCATGGCGCATGTGTCTAGATTACAGGAGCTCAATAAGCTCACCATTAAATATTTATTTCCCATTCCTTGTGACTGGAGCTGAATTATTGGATGAATTATGGAGCAATTTATTTTACTAAGTTGGATCTTCGTTCAGGATATTGTCAAATTAGAATGAAGACTAAATATATTCCAAAATAGCATTTCAAACTTCCATGAAGGTCATTATGAGTTTTTGGTCATGCCTTTTGGACCTACCAATGCACCTTCTACATTTCAAGGATCGATGAATTCCATTTTCAAACACTTCCTTTGGAAATTTGTGCTAGTATTTTTTGATGATATACTAATCTATACAAAAGGTCTTGGAGGGATCACATTCCACATGTCGACAAGGTGCTCAAACAACTGTTGCAAGAGAAACAATTGTATGCAAAAAGATCCAAATTGTTTTTGGAGTATAAGAGGTGGGAATATCTCGGGTCATATTGTATCTCACGAGGTGTTAATGTAGACCCTAAAATTAAAGCCATTAAGGAATGGAAAGTCCCCATAACCATTGCTAGCTTGTAAGGATTTCTGTTAATAGGGTATTATCACAAGTTTGTTAAAATTATGGGAGAATAGCAAGACCTATAAAAACATTATTGAAGAAAGATGCATTTTCATGGACTCTCACAACTAAGGCCTTTGAATATCCTAAAGAGGAAATGTGCCCAACACCCGCTTAGCTACGCCGTACTTCAAAAAACCTTTTATCAGAATGTGATGCCTCAGGAAATGGAATTGGTGTTGTTTTAATGGAAGAAGGAAGACCCATTTCTTTTGAAAGTTGTCCAATCAAAGGAAATTATTTACATAAAGCTATTTATGAGAAGGAAATGTTAGCAATACTGCATGCACTAAAGAAATGGCGACCTTACCTAATGGGAAGACACTTCAAGGTAAAAATTGATCATGATAGTCTTAAACACTTTTTGGAATGAAGACTATCTTCGTAAGAGTAGCAAAAATGGGTCATAAAAAGATGTTAAGTTATGACTTTGAAATAATCTATGAAAAGGGAAGCAATGTTGCGTATACACTCTCAAGAAATAATGAAGAGGTGGAAGAATTGTTTTTTTATGCTATTTCTATTATCCAAATCCGCATTGGATAAATTAAGAAAGGGATGAATGGAAGAAGGACGAAGAAGGTTGACACTCATTCAAAAGTTGTGAAGATCCTAGTACATATAATACATTTATTTGAAAAATGATTCCTTATGGTAAAAAGATTGCTTATATTCCTTTTGTAAGAATTTCCAACTAAAACAAAAGATTCTTTTCGAATCGCACACTTCTCCCTTTACGAGGACACTAAGATCTTTAAAAAAACTTACCAGCCAGGGTGAGGAAATAATTTTTTGGGATGGCCTTAAATCTCATATTCAAAAGTTTGTTGCGAATGTTTCTTGCTTGCTAATAGAATAAAGTTGAGATAATTAAAACAAGGCCCTACAACCTTTATCCATTCCAAGCCAACGTTGGTAGGAGATTTCAATGGATTTTATCATAGGTTTACCTAAGTCCGAACGAAAGATTATCATCATGGTGGTAGTTGATAGACTTACCAAGTATACACACTTTTTGTGCATTATCTCATCTTATTTAAGCTAAGATGCTTGTTACTACATTTATTGAAACATTCAAAAGCTACATGGAAACCCAAAGGTTATTGTGAGCAACAGAGATCCTATTTTACTGAAATATTTGGACAAACTTATTTTCTTGTTTTGGGTACTCAATTAGCTCATAGCTCATCTTATCATCCTCTAAATCCAATGGTGAAACTAAGATAGTAAATAAATGTTTGGAAGGATATTTGTTGTTTTGTATTTGATAAACAAACACAATGGGCTTCCAGTGGTTACCTCTCACTAAACGGTGGTATAAAACTTCCTTCCATATTGCAACAAAAATGACCCCATTTATGGCACTTTATGGATATCATCGATTGTTCATCACATCATCTTGAGAGAAAATTCAAGGTTCAAGCATTGGAAGACCACATCGAGCATCAACAAGAAGTTCTCCAACTCTTAAAGGATAACCTAAATTTGGCACAAAATCGAATGAAACAATAGGTAGATCAACATTGCAATGAGAGAAGTTTTGATGTAGGAGACCTGGGTATTTTTATGGCTACAACCATATCAAAAAATGTCTCTCACGCAAGCTAAGAAGGATAATAAATTATCACCAAAGTACTATGGTCCTTACAAGGTGTCGCAAAAGATTGGTACTATGGCATACAAAGTGGAGCTTCTCATGCTTCTTCACGAGTGCATCCAATTTTCCATGTTTCATGTTTAAAGAAGGTTATAGGTGAAAATATTCTAGTTCAAACAATATTCTAACTTGATGAGGAAGGAAAAAATCATATTGGAACCCGGCTACCACGAAAAAGGAACTCGACAATTTACTTAAATCAATCAATTTTAGAGTATCTCATCAAGTGGAAGAACTTACCCACCGAATATTCTACATGGGAGGATGAGAATGGTGTAGAAGCACCTAGGCCACCTAAGCGTTGAGGACAACACTTTTTGAAGGCGAGGGGAATTTTAGGTCCTTATATTACTAGTCTACTCCCCTTATTATTGTTAGTGTAACCCCTTATTGTTATTATTGTACCCTTATGACCCCCATATTGTTATTATTATGCCCTTAAATTATTATTGTTAGGTCGGCTAGGGATTATACTGTGGCCCACTAGGATTACATTGTGTCCCCATGGACTCCTATATATAGAAAGGAGGTTTTTGTAATTTGTATTATCCAAGTATTTTTCATTAATGTAATGTATTGAGGTTGCCTTCGAAGTGGCTTATTTCTAAGGCATTGATATCTCTTTTTCTTCTATTTTTGAGCTGTTTCACAACATACATGTTTAGCATGTGTTCCGTGTAAGATCATTTTCAGTACTTTTTTTTTATACTAATATTTGTTATATCATTCTCTAAAAAACTCGTTAGGAATCCATCCATGCATGATGCTCCTTCTTCACACCGATTATGTTATTAAATGTAGTGTTTATCTTTGCGTAATCCATCCTTTGTATTTACTAACCCTGTGTTTTCCTTTATGTTAAAGCTACCACGAGATTCATCCATGATATATGTGCATGCAAAGTTAGTGGCTTCCTCTTTTATTCTCTCATTTACATCATTTATCCGAATGATAATTGCACTTGATTTTCCCTATGTTTGTAAGGAGAAATCACTTTGACTCCATAGTCTAATGATTGTTCATCTCTTGCTTCTTTGACCCAAAAATTTCAATCAAAACCCCGTATTTCATAGCTAGCCTAAGATTCACTTATTGTAGCCACCCTTCATCGGGCAAAGAGAGCCTCTCTCGTCTCGTAGGACTACATGCCAAGATCAAAATATTGGCTCGTGGTTACCTCGAATTGTTTTCTAACCCCGATTTTCAATCGTAGTGCTAACGAAAATAAGGAATCTCACCTCTTACCCTCCATTTATTTCCATCACATCCTCCAAAGAATAAGTATAATTCTAAATCATCAATATTCAAGGTAGTTGTATCATATGTATTTCAACAACTAGACTATCTTGCGACCCTGAAGAACACAATAAATTGATGCACTTATCTTCATCTAAATTTTAATATTAACAAATAACAAATCATTGACCACAATATAAAAGGAATTCATATTCTCTCTCATCAGTGTCCATATTTCATCCTTAGGTTATTTTGATTTTTCCCATAGCAACAGCTTTGTTCACTAGAGACTTAAACATTGGTACAAATTCCATACTTGTCACTTCTGTCGTATATTTCATAGATACATTCATACAAAAGAATATTTTTCTCTTTATTTTCGATCCAACTTGACCTAGTCTTCACTAACATTGTCATTGGTTTTGTCCCTAGATCTACTATGAGCTACCTATCTTTATCCACCAAGATATACTCCATATTAAGCTTCAAAATCTAAAATATTTCGACAATTATATTTCTATATCTTTATATTTTCTTACCGCTTCACCATATTATTTCACCGCAAGTAACAAATGCCACATATCTTTCAATGAACAGATCTACCAAAGGCTTCGAAGAAACCTCATGAACAAATGAATCCTTGAAGCCAAATAACTCGATACCAAATGTAGGTTTTAACCTTTTACATAAATTATGAATAAACGAGTTATTAAAACAAAAAATAAATAATGGAGAGAGGATAAAACATAAATAAAATATACACAAATATTTTCCCCTCAATCACAAAACGAGGACTACCGCATTGATTTTTCATTATATTCCTTTCAATGTTACAATAGATATATATAAATTCTAAAATATTCATAAACCCAATCCATTAACCCTAGATTGGAACATAACCATAGTTCACTTGACCAAATCTACAAAATACCATGGACATAAAACCATAATGCCCAAAATGATGCTATGAAACCCAGGCACAAAACCACATAGATAGGTCCACCCACCATTAGAGGTCCATTTCTTTTTTTTCCACGGTAGTATGGATGATGGAAAATTCCCCCCTACTACGCCCAACACAACGAACATCCCCTCGTTGTGTGTTTGTCACTAGTCATGGAAAGAATATAACACACACCCAACATGAGGTTCATTTAAATTTTCTTAGGGCTCTCATCATCAATGTTTTCATCGTTGCTTCTTAATGGGTTTTATTATTTCCATTTGGTGGGGATGATTGTAATATTTATATTTAAGCTTCAATTTTATCTCAACATTACCATAGTTATCTTCTTTGAGGAGTTTTTTCTCTATCTCTGCTTTTTTGTTTTCCGCTTATGAGAGTTTACACTTTAGTGCCTTATTACAATTTATTTCCAACCCTAATTTTTATTTATCTTCACTCCCTATGTTTCACTTAATGCTTCCTTTTCTAAAGAGAGAATCCATACAAAGGAATTAGATTATAGAGAGAGAAATAACTCGAAGCTTCCGAGTTTTTATTAATAACCCAAAAACTAATAAAAACTTAGAAACATGTTATTCCTCTCCTCTATAAGCTTCCTTTTCTAATGAGCCAAGTATTGAGTTGTAATCTCATTGATGTTCTTATTCTCCAATTGTCATATATTTATAGCTAACACTAGGTCTCTTTTATGTTCATTACTTAAGAAGTGGCAATCTATTGATGGGTGGAGACAATTAATCTTCACTGTATAAAACATTTTCATTAATTTTTTGGATATCCCAATGTTGGGAACTTTTTAGGTTCACGCAGTTTTTTTGGGGGTGACGTCTTCACAAAGATTCTGGGTAGGCCTCCATACCTCAAGGCATGAGGCCATGACATACCTGTTTCCCGGTTGCAATACATGATGTGTGGCACTCCAAGTAAAGGAATATAAGATTGTTTGCATCCTTGTAAGTAGCTTATGATCTTTTGTTATAAACTTGTAAAAGTGCTCCCTTCCTATTCTTATGATATTTTGTTACCAGAGGTTCTCGTCGAACGTATTCAAACCTAACATGAATGACCTCCCGGATAACCCTAGCAAAAATTTCCTTCGTTGCTTACACACCTTGACACCGAAACCATAGTGGTTTCTTATCGTATTTTTGTATGGTTCTTAATTTATAATAGGATTTATCTCATTTGAAAGGATTTTAAGGCTTTCTCGATTAAGATATTTTTTCTGCAATACTACTACTATAACAATGGATGGGATTTATTCACTACTTATAACATATGGGAGCCACTGTTTGACCAAATCCTAACAATGTGATTAATTTGAAAGATATTTATGTAATTTATCACAAAAGTCTTAGATCTAACATTATCAATTTAGAATTCTTATGTATTCAATATGTATCCAATATTATAAGATACAAATATAGAAATATTTTGTGAATATCCTAATGAAAATATAATGTAATATTCTATGGAGGAATTCACTAATTGAAATCATTGGTTATACATAAATAATTAGATTGTAAATATTAGTAATTTAAGATGCTTTTAATCATTAAAATTTTATACCTATCATAAAGATGAGATTGATTCTACTTTTGCATAGTGATTTTTCCATTAATATAATACTCAATTTACCATATAATGGTTACAAAATGATCTATATAAACTTTTGACTAATATTGTATTATAATTTTTTGTATAAGCTATTGTTTGAAAAATTTACAATCTTATGGAAATTGGAGTTAAAAATATAGTCGAAATTCACAAAAATCCTATTATACAATTTCAAGAAATAAAGTATTTTTTTGTTTAAAATGTGTTCTTAAATGCATTAAACTAATATTTTTTTTAAAATATTTGTAATCAATTTTTTTTTGTCTATAAGTTAGACTGCCATTAAAGATAAGCCGTAACACCCATGTTTAGTGTTACTTTTTTAAAATACATTCTTATTTTTTAACTAATTAGACATTGAAGTATTTTATTTTAATTCACAGACTAACAATTATGTTAATAAAAAAATTAGCAATCAAGTTTCTTACCTTTTATATATTCCACTTATGGTATGATACCATGAATCAAGGATAAAATTTTCCAAGACTCCAAGGTAGTTGAGTTAGTTAAAGCATCGAAGTTTCCTTTCCTCTCTCGTGAATACAACAAAATCCTGAGGATAGCTGGGTTCTACGTAGGAAAGAGAAACAACTAGAGGGTGAAGAAAGAGAACTTCCAGAGGTGGTGGAAAGCCACTGAAATTCTAAAATATAACTTGGGAATAAAGAATGGACAAGAGTCATAAGGTATATATTTTCAGATAGCAAACTTCTGTAAATACTCTACCTTGGTTCAAAGCACTGGGGTAGTGGAGGATCACTACAAGAAAAAAACACATTGGTGAGGGGCGAAAAATGTCACCATAAGCTCATTGGTGACGGTCAAAAGAGTCTTCGTCACCAAAAATTGAACGTCACCAAAGGTGGCGTTGCTGAAAGTATAGGTGTTGTGGTGATACATTCAATGTTCGTCATCAATAATGATTTATAATGACTATAGTGACCGCTACCATTTCATATGAGATGGTGACGACTTTCAGCTCCTGGCCACCAAAAAATTGAACGTCACCAAAAATGGCGCGCTGAAAGTATAGGTGCGTTGTGGTGACACTCAAGGTCCGTCACGAATATTGTTTATACGGAAAGATAGTGACCGTCACCATTTCATATGAACAACAACGATTTGTTGTGGACCTTTCATGGTCGTCACTATCGGTTCATATATATGGTGACGTTCGTTGACTGTCACCATTTCCATATTTGGTGAGGGTCAAAAAATGTCATGATAAACTCATTGGTGACTTCAAGGTTTGTCACAAATAATTACTATAATTACAAACAATGACCTCACTCATTTCCATATCAATAACAACAATTTATGGTGACTACCTTTCCATGGTCGTTATTATTGATGTGTATATATGGTGGCGTTCATCGACCGTCACCATTTCATATTTTTGTGAGGGTCGAAAATGTCACCATAAGCTCATTGTTGATGGTCAAAAGAGCGTCACCAAAACTATCGTTGTCATTCCATATGAATATCGTGGGCACGATGGAATCGAACCACCAACCTCTTCTCTTGTGCTGTGCCTTTCCATTGAGCTAGCACCTTAAAGAATTAGACTTTTAAAATTATATCTGAAACTTTATACATTGTAAATTATACAACTTTCAATAAGTTAAAATATCGATAATGAAATCCAAGCTCCAAGTTAGAACCAAAAAAGGGACTCTAGAGTTGGGATTTTTGGTGCTTGCAACTACCGATGCAAAGGCAAAAATCGAATGAATCCAAGCTCCTAGATAGAACAAAATAAGTGACTCGGAGCTAGGCCTTTTAGTGCTTTTTTAGTTCTTGCGCTTATCAATACAAAGGCGTTCACTGTAAGACATATATTCATATGTAGAATAATGAATGGTAAATCAGATTTATTGAAAGAAACACTAGGATTTCACCACTTATGCTTTGAGTTAGCCACATAGTAATATGCTCAATAAGCCATGGTTAAGCTAATATGTTCAAGCGGTCTTCACACACTAGTTGTAACCTTGGATGAGTCAGAGAATTTCATAAGTTTGTGATCCTTGTTTATTAATTCCAACATAGGCTGTTGTATTTACTAGTCGTACATGTAAAAGAAGGAGACTGAAACAAGGAATAATTAGCATACCCGCATTGTGTCTCGAAACTAAGCTTGTTATCCAAGAACCTGCTTGCACAATGCAAAGGATTTTTGTCTATAACAACTTCATTTGACTTCTCTTTAGCCGACTTAGTTCCTATATGAGAGAAAAACATCAATAAAATTAAAGCCAAGCCAAATGGAAATTGAAGAGAAGAACATGTGCCCAATCTGGACAATTGGGTAGCCACGTGTAGCAAAGTGCTCAAGAGATCTTGGCTAGACTCGTTGAGCAAATAATTGATGCTAACCTAAGTAATGCTAGCATTACTTGATTAAGAAAAAAAAAATCCTTACCATATGCTTTTTACTTCTAAGTTTTTCTCCTCTCCACTCAAGAAGAGGCCGCTTAAGATCAATTTTTCATCGGGCTAAAAAAAAGCAATGTCAACATTTGATAGGTGGAGAAAAAAATTATTATAATATTTTCCTTAAACATTAGTTATGGGTATTGTTTGATGTTTTAATTCTCGTGCAAAGACTAATAATAAACAATCGGGGTGATTACTATAAATTCATGTTGCCTTATGGTAGGGACTACTAAGAGTTCCCAAATTTGTTTCTAAATATTTCTCGATTTGTTTGAGTTTGGGCTAAACCTACCAAATCTTTCAAGTTCGTCCAAGATGTAATGAGCTTAATTATGTTTGCTCTTGCTTAGTCAACAATCTTCGACCCAAGATTTTGAAAAAAGGAGTTTGATAGAGATTACTATTTGACATATTTTAACAAATTTTCCCTTTTTGTATGTCTCGAAGAGAGAATCTAAACTAGCTCCTCTTACCACAATGTGGCTAGATAAGCGATACAAATCAAACCAATAGTATCCAAGAAGAGATTTTGAGTGAGGGGCATTTATTCACAAGATGCTCAAAACAAATGGCATCAAAGCTGATCACCCAATGTTGCAAAGTACTATAAGAATCCTATCTTCCTCATCGGCCGTGCTCACTGCACTTACGTATAATCAGTACCGTGGCAACCATTAGGGGAATTATTTAATGGTTCCTTATTCTTACTATCATTTATGTGGACCTTTTCACTTTTATGTTGTGTTTTCTTCAGTTTTGGGTTTGAGTTGATTCTCATTGCTCTCAACTCTTCAATATCGAGATAAAGGGATTCACTGTGCTTCATAGTCTTTCACATTTGAACTCAGGCATTTAGGACTGTGGGAAAATATTTGGGTCAGGGCTGTAATACTCTTGTTACCTATTGCTAAACACTCAAATTAGCCTCGGTGACTTTCAGAGATATAGACCTTAGGCTTACATTCTCGTTAAACAACTGTGCTCATGGGAGAGATTTATGCACCAATGGGCCTCAGGGATCTCACATATTTATTAAAGCCGAGATCTCGTGTTGTAACATCTCGAAGAAAATTTTGGACTTGAGTACTCGATATGTGGAAAACGCTTTTGGACTCCGGGATCGTGGCAAAGGATCTTGGTATAGATTCAGACATGAGACATCGCTTAAAAACTTGAACTGCGGACAAAGAAATATTGGACATGTGACATACCTCGATAGGAAGGAAGTCTTTAACTAGTGACATACTGATCGAATAAAAAAACTTCGAGAAAAAGTATTTTGAAGACATCATTGAAGACCCGTGACAAAGCATATTCGTATTTGTGGCTTGCGTGACAAGGTTAAAAACAAAGAAGCATATCCGAGGTGTTTTTGGAGGCAATATTTGAAAAGGCTTGGAGCCGGCAAGTGTATTTAAGTGTAGCTTAGAGTCAGGAATCTCGACTTCAACCCCGTAGCTTAGAGATTGGTGCAAAGCTTAAAGCTAGTAAGGATATTGAATCACAACGCCTATCCCGTATATATCTTTCTGCTGTATAGTTAACAGAGGTACTCTGTCAGTGATTTCTACCTAACACTCAAGCAAAGATTCACACCTCCTAAAGATCGATCCGTAATTTATGTGGAACAAAATCTAAACATGGATATAGATAGTCAGGTTTAAGGACAATAAAGAGTAAGTTCGGTTTAATTCTCGGGAAAAGTTTCTATAGAATAATACTTCGTATCCGAGAACCCGTACTCACACATCTTCGCACATTTCTTGCAAACATACCCGCACCCGAAAGATATTGTGGATCAGAAAGCATCGAAGCTGCTGTAAACCACTTGTGACATTCTTTTTACTCGTGGAGATCACACTTCCTCTCTCGCTCTATAAAGATTTTTGAAGACACATTACTAAGGGTTAAATGGATCTATAATAGAGCTATTTTGCAGCATCTATGGAAAACCTCAATTGTGCACTCACATGTAGCACCTGGACACATCCGCAATTCACCCGAGAGACTATAATTTTTGGATCTAAAGCAATCGTAGTTTTTACTCGTACACCGCAATTCCATTTGAACCCGTGCATCTATGATTGTGGCAAACATTTGGGCCTCAGGAATTACCTATCGTTAACACTTTACTTAGCCTCTCAAACTTGTCATCCGAGGAACCCTGCATCTACACACCTTGGCACATTTCTTGGGTAAACATACTTCACCTCGAAATATATTGTGGACTTGTGAAAGTAATCGAAGCTCAAACCCATCACATTCTTTTTACCCGTGGAGATTGACACTTCCTCTCTCATTTCGAGAAGATTTTTTGAAGACACATTACTAAGGGTTAAATGGATCTAAGGGTTTAGAGCTATTTTGCAGACCTATGGAAAACCTCAATTGCGTACCATGTAGCAATTTGGACACATCCGAAATTCGACTCCGAGGGACTATAATTTTTTGGATCTAAAGCACCGTAGCCTTTACTTGAGACACCGAAATTCAATTTGAACTCGTGTATCCGTGATTGTGGCAAGCATTTGGGCTCGTGGAATTACCTATTGCGTAACACCCGAATTAGCCTCTCGCACTTGTCATACGTACGTTAGGCTTACACTCTACAACAAATCGACCCGTGAGGGACTTGTGCACCAACAACTTCCTGTGGATCTGGCTATATTTATTAAATATTGATCTCATAAGATCCTCGAAGAGAATTTTGTACTTGAGTAACTGGTTATGGGATAACCTTGACCTCGTGGATCGTAAGAAAGGATCTTGGCATAGATTTAGACCCGAGACATCGCTTAAAAAAACCATGAATCCGTGGACAAAGAAATATTGGACTTAGACACAATTCCTCTAACCTTGTGGATAGGAAGAAGTCTTGAACTAGTAACATACCTTTGATTGAGGTCAAAAACAAACTTCCTGAGCAACAATATTTCAAGACATAATGAAAGACCCGTGGCCAAAGGATAGTTAAAATTTGTGGCTTGTGTGACAAGGTTAAAAAAATAAACATATCTCAAGTGCTTTTGGAAGAAATGTTTGAAAAGGCTTAGAGCTTCAGAGCGCTTAGGAGATCATAGGGATCTCTACCGTCAACCCTGTGAGCTTAGAGCTTCGGTGCGCAGCCTGAGCTTGGGCAGTAGAGCTTAGAGCTCAGGGATATTGACTCTCACCCCCATCCCCGATCTATCTTTCTACAGAACCATAAGTACAAATGAGGTGCTCCCAATAATGGAATTCTTCGATAGCAAGAAGACACCTCCGAAGATATATCAAGAATTTCTATGGAACGAAAAATCCGAAGAGAGATAGAAGAAATCGGCTATTGAGAAAAGAGAGTAAGTTTATGAATCAAATTTTGGGCAAAGTTTCTCAGTAGAATAATACTTCACATCTAAGGAACATGTACTTGCACATCTTGGCACATCTCTTGAAAACATACTCGCACCAAACATATTGCGACTTGTGAAAGCACCTAAACTCAAACCTACTCGTGACATTCTTTTGACCCGTGGATATTGATACTTCCGCTCTCGCTCTATAAATATTTTTGAAGACATTATTAAGGGTTAAATGGATTCATAATAAACAGCTATTTTGCTAACCTATGAAAAACCTCACTGGGTGCACTTTGTATGTGCCTTTTGGACATCTACACCCGACTCGAGGACTATAATTTTTTGATATAAAGAACTCGTAAGTTTTACTTGAGACACCGTAATTCACATTTGAACCTATACATCCGTGATTGTGGCAAATATTTGGGCCTATGGAATTGTAATATTCTTGTAACCTATTGCGTAACAATCAAATTTAGCCTCTGGACTTGTGATAGCGTACCTTAGGCTTACATCAAGAACAAATCGACTCGTGAGGGGACTTGTGCACCAACAATTTCAGGATCCGTCATATTTATTAAAGCTCGTATCCGTGTTGTAACATCTCAAGAAAATTTTGGACTTGAGTACTCGATATGTGGACATTTTTGGACCAATGACTGTGGAAAAGCATCTTGGCATAGATTGACCCGAGACATCAAGAAAAACCTTGAATCGTGGACAAAGAAATATTGGACTTGTGGACACACTCTCTAACTCGTGGATAGGAAGAAGTGTTGAACTAGTGACATACCTTGGATTGAGGGGCCGCAAAAACAAACTGAGCAACAAACATTTCAAGAAATCATCGAAGACCTCGTGGCCAAAGGATAGTTCAAATTTGTGGCTCAGGTGACAAGGTTAAAACATTAATCATATCCTCAAGGTTTTTGGAAGCTAATATTTGAAAAGGCTTAGAGCCGCAGAACTTAGAGCTCGTAGGCATCTTGACTCTCAACCCCAAAACTTAGAGCTTGGTGCAAAGCTCGTAGCTTATTGCAGAGCTTAGAGATCGTAAGGATATTGACTTTCGGCAAATTTCCATCCTTAACTATCTTTCTACGTATGTATACATCAAAGATGCTCCCAATAGCGGAGTTCTTCCCGACATCGTTGTCTACACCTACCGAAGATCGATCCATAATTTCTCAGGAACGAAAAATCGAAACAAATATATAGCAAGAAATAGAAGCATAGTGGAGAACAAAGAGTAAAGTTCAAGTTGAATTCTGCCAAAGTTTCTATATAATAATACCGCATATCCGAGGAACCTCGTACTTCGTACATCTTGGCATTTCTCACAAACATACTCGCATTTCAAAAGATATTGTGATTGTGAAAGCACCGAAGCTCAAACCTAATGTGACATTCTTTTTGACTCGTGGAGATTGACATCCTCCCTCTCCTTGCTATCTAAATATTTTTGAAGACACATTACTAAGAGTTAAATGATCTATAATAGAGCTATTTTTTGACCTATGGAAAACCTCAATTTCGGCACTCGTAGAAGCCACACATCCGCAATTCGAACTCAGGACTATAATTTTTGGATCTAAAGCACCGTATTTTTTACTTCGAGATTAATCGCACCACATTTGAACCTCGTGGAATCTAAGTGATTTGTAAATTTTGGGCCCGTGAATTCTAATACTCCCGTTACCTTGCGTAACACTCGACCAGCCTCCCGACTTGTGATATAGACCTTATGCTTACATCAGAATAATCGACTAAGTAGGGACTTTAGAAAAATTAAACAATCTCGGGATCTATCATATTTATTAAAGCTCGATCTCGTGTTGTAACATCTCGAAGAAAATGTTGGACTTGGAGTACTCTCCGATATGTGGACAACATTGACCCGTGATTGTGGCAAAGGACTGGAATAGATTCGACTCGAGACATCGCTTAAAAAACCTTGAATCTCGTGGACAAAGAAATATTGGACTTGTGACATAATTTCTAACCTTTGTGATAGGAAGAAGTCTTGAACTAGTGACATACCTGATCGAGGGGCCGCAAAACAAACTTCCGGAGCAACAATATTTCTAAGACACTGTCGAAGACCCGTGGCCAAAGGACAAGCTTAGATTTGTGGCTTGTGTGACAATATTAACAACACTACTCATATCTCAAGTGTTTTTGGAAGTAATATTTGAAAAGGCTTAGAGCTAGTGCAGTAGCCGAGAGTTAGAGCTCATAGGGATCTTAACTCTCAACCCCGTAGCTTAGAGCTTGATGCGTAGCTTAGATATTAGTGCAGAGCTTAGAGCTCAGGCATGAATCTCAACCCCATCCCATATTTTATCTTTCTACAAAATCGTAAGTACAACAGGTTCTCCTAATATGGACTTCTCTTCCCGAGATCGCGCCTGCGTGATCCGAATTGGCGGATAAAATTTTAGGGGAGTGTGCTCCCGCAGCACTTGAACATTATTTATGGCTACCTAACGTTCTATGGATTATTCCATGGTACACTCAATCATGGAAGGATACTTGCAGAGTAGGAAATGGGCAGGTACATAATTCATGGAATGGATCCCATAGCTATGAAACAGATGCCAAGAATTTCAACACTATTTTGACACATGTATCCCCAAATAAAGAGACTTTTTCGAGTAAAAATGCCCCAAAACCTTAAACATATAAAGGATAAAACCCTACACCCTATTCCTTCCTACTCTATAAGAAGACCAATTCCTCCATCGGGAAATAGAAAATATACAAACATGACCAGCACCATCATTCTACAGATCGTATGCACAAGTGCATGGAAGACCTAAGTTGGAAGTTGGGTCAATATCAAGCCTGAGCTTAGCTAAGAATCAAGTCGGAGCAATCAATTCAAACTTCAAATCATATTTTGACATTTTAAATAGAAGAGCTAAGGCTAACCCATGCTCCGTATAAACAATATTTTGCCACCGGTATATATATATAATATGTGCGAGGAAGATTTGTAGTCGAGAGAAGATTTATGAAGCCATATTTTTAGCCCATATCCTCGAAAAAGGAGGTAGAAGACTTAATACCGCAGCTTTTACATTTCAAACATATGAAATAGCCTTGTGAGAATTATGCTTGGCAATTTTTGGTGACTTTGATAAATTTGCAATGAAGGAATTAACAAAGATATATTCAATTAAAGTGGTTTTCTCACTCAAGCCTCAAGGTCAATGTTAAATTTTCCACTAACACTCATTTCTCATTTATCGAACCTCAAGTAGTTTATAGGTTTCTAATTTTATATTTGAGTGCGCGTTAGCCTCTGAGCAAATAAGGCTACTCATTGTATTTGATGTGTGCCGTGGACCTTTACTCCGTAGGTTGTCTCGTTAGATCATGGATTTGGAACCCAATGCCAAACAAGATAAAAAGTAACTTTTAGATATTAACATGGCATGCTTGAGCACAACATTATGTAATAAGGCATTTTTTCTGGCCTTCAATTCAAAAAATCGTGGATCTTGAGCACATTATATCCACTTCCATTTATATAGGTCGAAGGTGTTCACATGATGCTTGAAACATGCTTTTGGGTTTAATGTTTATGAATGATATTTGTGCTCAAGTGTCTAATTTGTAAATTTTTCATATACACAATGTGTTGTATGTGCTACATATGTAAATACAGTGACATACACTATTAATCTGCTTTTTAAAGCCTTTGAAAATGCAGTATTTCTAAAACCTTTTTGCACATTCCTCTTTTCGTTATGTTGAACCATGCCGAGCAAGACTCTTGAAATTTTGAACATCCCCGTATTCATTATGTCAAATGGATCGTAGGTTGCCATTCAAATTTTCTAATTACGTTGATCACTTTTGTAGATCTCAAATTCAGAGTTTCTATTCAAATTTTTTAATATAGTGATCACTTTTGTAGTATCTCCAACTTATGTAGCTCGGTGGATTGATGTAGCACCGAAGCATCATGACTAACCTTTCATCATGGTATTGAATATCAAGATATAAATAGTATCATCATGGCACCAAAATATATCATCATCATATGACTCGATCATAGTGCCGAGTTTCATAATGTCATAGTGCCGAGAATGGAGACAACACTGTCATACATCACCGAGTATCAAAACAAAGAGAACAACACCATATCCAAGTCAGAGGATGTTGCCTTCTTGAAAACATACAAACTCGCACTATTCGTAACATGTCCTGAAACTTATTTTCATGTTAATATTACAATATCACCGTAAATGCGTACAGCCGCACATGAAACTATTAAAGAAAAAGTATCTCTCAGATAATAGAGCTTCATCCGAAACAATAACCCCATAACCCCGTAATCCGTGGTTCCGCGTATAGTTTAAATCGCATGTTGTCTCTTTCTAAGATTAATATAAAGTTATAAACAAGTGATCGAAGAAGAACATCGAAAAAACAAGACTCGTAAATATTCAAGATAGTGCATGAAATCGAGGATTTGTAAATCTGTGGCTTCTAAATGACATCATGAACATGAGATCCAGGTTTGATGAAGGAATCTTGAGGTCAAGGCTCAAATTCGGCAAATATTGCTTTTGATTACACTGAGGACACACATCAATGGGCTATTAAATTCATTGTCATCATGCCTACAATAACAAACCCTAGATAAATGAACAGACAAAGAAAAGGGGTCACATCAATGGGTCAAGAAGTAATTTTCATCATGCCTACAATAAAAACCCTCGATAAATGAACATGACAGCAAAAGGGGCAATGACAAAGCCAGGGCCACATTAGGGCTAGTAGTTACAATTGTAACCATAGAGAGAATATTGTTAGTGGCTATATCTTGTATCTCATGCCAAATGAGGTGGCACCATATCTTTCAAGAGTCTTCACTTGCCAAACACTAGGGCAAGCAAGCTTCTTAGCTCTAGTATGGTCTTTGTCTAACTACTATAACAATTGCGATACTATCTAACATGAATCTTCAAACAAGGGGGAGCCATAGAAGATATTCGCGTATTTATGAGGTCCCTTTCAGAGAAACCCCTCCATATTGTCCTACATATTTTTTTATATATTACATTCATAGAAATAATGAAGGGAGGGGATCCTCCAAGCCATCAAACATCGTTCTACAAACGAAGGTTTATGATAACATTTTTTTTGCCAACTAATTAACTAGTTTAGATTTGCATGTTGTCTTCTTTTGGGATTAATATAAGCAACTAGGGAGTCAAGTAAATATTCAAGAGTCAAGATACCATGAAATAAAGGGTTTGTAAATACATTGCTTCAAATGCCAAAGAACAAGATGAGATTCAAGTTTCAAAAAGTCTATCTGAGCTCAAGGCTCAAATTATGGTTGATCCCGCATTTGATACATTAAAAACACTCATCAATGGGTCAATAAGACATTGAATGAGTGCTCTATCATCACGCTTGAAATAGTTAACCCCAATTAAATGAACACGACAATAAAAGGGGTTAATGGATGAGCTAGGACCATATTAGGATTGGCAAAGCTAAAACTATAACTAGAGAGAGCATGTGGTCACCTATTATATCCATGGCATTTAAGTCAAATGAGGTGTGCCAACATCGCATTTTAAGAGTCGCAACTTACACAAACACTAGATAAGACTTTTTAGCTCTAATATGGTCTTCTAGCAATTCCTATCTAACACAAATCTTAAAAAACAAGGTGGGAGTCACCGTGCATTCGTCATGAGGTCCCATTCAAGGGAATCCTTCTATTTTCATATGAAATCCATGGGTTCTATCTTTATATTGAATTCATGGATACAACAAAGAGAGGGTTCCCTCCAAGCCATTACAACGACTCTATGCAAGAAGGCAACTCCTCGATAGTTTCTTTCCAAAGGATTTCCGGCATAAGCAAGGATGCCATCGTGATTTTGGTCAAGCCTTCGAGGATCCCCCTATGGAAAAATATGCCCTCCTCCCAATCCCATCAATTCAAGGATGAGGTGAAGTCAGGGCTTTCTATTCCCTCAAAGAAAAAGGCACCCCTCAATCCTCGTTCATAGGTGTAGAAATCAAAGGACATTCCAATGTTGGAACTGCAGTGCATATGCCCACAACTTTTCGTATTGAAGGATGGCACTCTCTTTGTCGTTTTTAGTGGGCTTTGGACATCTACCACAATGCTTCATGGGTGGAAAAAATCAAACCTAGATTACCGATAATGAGCCTTTTCCTCCACTCCAAGTATATTTATTGTAATTTCTAAGGCTATGGTGAGAAAAAATCAACCTAGGACCCTATTTCTAGGGGAAAATTCACCTCCTTCATCCCTAGTTCTAAAATTTTGATCCAAACACCAGCGATTATTACAACTATTGCGTCTGTGTAAGAGGCTCCAAACCTCCTCTTCAATTGGTGGTATCTCAATTTTCTTATAACTATTAGAACTCCTGGGTCATTTTATTAAAGTTAATGGAGCTCATATTGTCATGGGCTCAACATCTTTACCTATATCTAAGGTATGGCTCTCAACCTAAGTTGTGAGTTTCCAACTAGTTGCTCATATAATGGGTTGATCTCACTTTTACCGAAATGTAAGACATTGAAAGCTCAAAATTTAGATGTAGATCATGCCAACAAACTCCGTATACACCTCCGAGAGACCTATTCATATCTTCACCAACATCTTCTACATCCAATGGACATAGGAAAAATCCCGAAGGATGGTAAGTGTACACAGGAAACATATGTGCTCCAACAAAGAAAATGGCTCAACCAAAAGCAAAGAAACCTATGTAAAGTTCCCTCGTAGTGGTGGGGAGACACATAACTTTGGTCCCATCAAATCTCTTTGGAGGGTTTAAAGCATTTCGTGAATCGAAAAATGCAAAGCTTAGTCCTACCCACCTTATGTTCATGACTCCCTTTTCAAAAATCGATATATCACAATGTACCCATGTGTGAACAATTGAGTGGATCAATATTAGAAAGAAAAAGTGATCCTCATAAGACAAATCACAACACCTAGTGACCATGTAACTTCTTCAACTCTATAAACGAGTCAAGTTGTGTTTCTCTATGTTCTCTACATTTATATCTATTTATGCTTATGTTTCAATATTATGTTCATACAGGATATTGAAGCATGACATAGGAAGAAGAAAACCATGTAGCATCCACATTCGTCGTGCGAGTACACCTTTCTTGTATTCACTTTTCATCCGTAGAAGAAAAGAGCAAAGCATAGCCCTCCTTCTAGTCGGGGTTTGTCTTGTATTGAGTTTTCCTAGGGTATATCTTGTATTCAATAAACAAGGGATGGTGTATAATTGTTTGACTCCATTTCACTTTTAGTCGATTCTCGCTCATTTCTATGTTAAAGCTAATGATATGAAGTCTAAAATCTTGAGTAGAATATTGATATAAAAAGACTTTCCCTCCAAGGAAAGTCCGAAATTCACTGAGACCGGGGTTTCGAGCCAACAGAGCCGAAACTAGACTGGAGAAGTTGATCGGCAGAGCAAGGGTGACGCAATCCCTTAGTCAGACCACACGCAAAGGGCAATGTAAAGCGCCGCGGGCAGAGTTTGCTCTGGGGTTTCATTAGTGGCCTATCCGACTAACCGGACTTGAGAGAGTGAGGTAAAACTCACATTTTCTCTGTCAGAACAGGTTTTATAGGTATTGGGTGAGCCACATTATGGCACCCTAGATGTACTTAATAATGCTACTTAATAATAATAAACCCCTCGCATCTCGTTGCACTAGTTTTCCCGCATCGGGTTTTTCGTGGGGACATTTATCCGAAAAATTTGTGTCCTTTGTCATATGTGAGTGATGTTCAAGAAATTATATGTATCCGTATACTGCTAGTTGTGTTTACTTCGGATTTTTTTCTAAATATTTGGGCTAATAACTTGTGCATAATAAAACAAGTAGGGAGTATAAATCAATATTTAGCAAAGAGGATTTTGTGCTCAAAATTTTTCTCATGGTATTAGAGCATCGTTGGCATCAAGTTGAACCATCGCAAAGGGGTCAAGATATTTGTTGGGTGGAGGGCAGCGAAATCAGCACGTATTCGAAAGAAGGCAAGCAAGACTGTGGACAACATAGACTCGCAAGGGTGATGCGTAGTCGGCCTTCTTGCGTAGAGGCCGACGCAGCTCCGTAAAGGTGACGCAGAGCCGCCGCTCACGCAGAGAGGTCACAAGATCAGAGGGACGCGAGCCAGGTTGCTCATGTAGAGGTTGACGCAGTAGGAAGACTGTGGAAGGCCGTGACACACCCAAAAGGGAGTGATGTTGTGCATTTTGTCGAGAGCAGAGTGCACCTCCGATCTTCAAAAGTTGTTGTGAGGCATCGCTTCTATTGGTGCACGAATGCCTAGAAAAGGTGACAAAGTGAGGAGAAACAATTCCTCAACGTACTTTTGCCAAGAAGTCTAAGATTCGATCGATAGGATGATCATAGAGGCTTGATTTGTGCTGTGACTGCGCAGGATTTCCGGGGAGGGAAATCAATTGGTGTTAGAGGGAGCAAACATCTCTAAAGGGTTCCTAACACCAAGAAACCCGCATCCCATTTTCCGTTGAGTGCAAGAATAGTAGAAGGGATAATAGTACCTATTTCAAAAGTTTGAGTAGAGATGGCCCCTGCATTTTAACTAAGAGATCAAAGTTAGGTTGGATGGTGTGTCCAAGTTTTCGATTTGGAAGGCATCTTGGCGCAGCACAACTCCCAAATTGGGATATGTGGGCTATTCTTCGACAAGAGGAGATCCGGAGGATGACCAAGAAGGAATTCAAGAAAGGGAAGTGTCAAGGTGAAGAAGGAGGAGGAGGGAGATGCGGCCCTAACATCAAAGGGACATCTGTAGAAAGGAAGAAGAAGGACCTATGCAAGGTCCGATGCTTCGTATGTGGTGAAATTGGACACTGGCAAAGACTTGTCCCAAGAGGAAGGACAAAGAAGCTTCAAATTCCAAGGCAACAACAACCCAGAGGGGAGAAGTGGTAGTGAGGATGATGTGGCCATGAGTGCTCATGTGTGCTCAAGAGAAGAGGTGGGGTGATATAGATCTCAGAGTGCCTATAGATGGGCAAGCAAGATCCCCCGAGGTGCCCAAACTCTTGGATCACATATGAGCTACAGGAGCCTTAAAACAATAGTAGGATGACTGATCGTTGGGTGCATAAGATCATGGAGAAGCATAGGAAATGTTGGGACGCTAAAGTCTAAAGGAGCGCAAAGGAGAGGCAAGAAGACAAAGGCAGTTGCTTACGCAATACAATGCAAATGTACATCGCAATTTTAGAGACAAAGACAAGATAGCAAATGCAGGATGCTTCAAAGATGAGATGTAGCCCGACTAACTTGTTTTTCAGCTGATTGGTGGTGGTCCTTGTCTTTACTCTTTAGCAACTAAGTTGTAGTGCAACAAGCTTAGAAGTGGCGTGCTATGCGCGTGATGCGTAAATTTGAGAGGGAGATGCGGGTGGCGTATGTATGTTGTCGCTGGTAGTGACATGGGCAAGCAGACAAAGAGAAGCAGGGTAGTGGATGGAGGGTGTTGTACTCAAGCATCAACGCGAAGACCGATGCCGTAGATCAAGGTAACACTTCAATGGGGAATCCGTTGTAGCACACTTCTCACTAAGAGGGAGTGTTGATATTTTGGGGGTAGCATCATATGTGCTTAGCTCAAACTTTGTGGAGGGGCTTGTAAGATTATGAGATCTCCAAGACCTGCAAAGTGTTTGGAGAAATTCCATCCTCTGGTGTAAAAGTTATTCAAAATAATTAAATTTTTTAATGGGGACCCTAAGTCTAACTTAGGGAAATTAAAAATTCTAAAGTGAATTAATTTACACATGTGATGAGAAAGAACATTCCGAGTGACGTGGACTGCTTATTTTAATCTTAGCCATCAATTAGTGATTAGATCACAACCATTTATTTGTCAACAATAAAATTATAAAGGAAGGGCTTGGGGTTAGTTGGAGAACGCACACACGTATCCGAGAGATTGAATTCTTATGGATGGGAGCAACGTCGGCGAAGATCATATCCGGAAAGATTTAGAGAAGTAGTGAGGGATGGACGCAAATTGATCGGTCGTGAGGACCAAGAGTCAACGCAGAGTAAAGGCAACAGAGACATAAAGGAGGTGTTGCTAGCCCATCAAAGGGTGTGACGTAGTCCCTGAGAGGGTGACGCAGCCCACGCTAGGGGCAACGTAGAGGAGCTCTGGAAGGAAAGTCCGAATTCAACTAGGACTAGGGTTTCGAGCGCTGCTACGAATCGACTGCAGAAGCTGGATCGCTGCGCAGCAAGGGTGACGAATCCCCTGGGTCAGCATGCAACCTTACACAATGGCAATGTAGAGACTATGCAAAGCTAGTCAGTTTCACCAAAGGGCTCATCCTCTGGATCAATGGATTTCTACAGGAGTGAGGTAAAACTCACATTTTCTTTGTAGCTAAGGTTTTCTCTATCGGGGTGAGCCTGGATTATGTCACCCTGTGATGTACTCTAATATTACCGCTTAATAATAATAAACCTCACATTTGTTGCACCGTTTTCCCGCATTGGGTTTTCCGGGGACATTTGTCCAAAAAATCTAGGTCCTTTGTCATATGTGCGTGATGTTCTAATAAATGATCCTCAGATTTGTGGTAGGGTCGCTAGTTGTGTTTACTTCATAGTTTTTCCCCGAATATTTTCAGTTAAATAACTTGTGTACACAAACAAGTAGGAGAAGTAAATCAATATTTAGCAGATTTTGTGCTTAGAAATTTTCACAAGATACAAATCGTGTAAATGGACTAAGAACCTAATGGCATGTATCGACTCCATTAATTTTATGCTTCCCACAAATAAATAACATCAAAGAGTAAATAAATATACAAATAAAGACGAACCGCATATCAATGCACACTTGCATTTCTCGACCCAAATGACAAAAACTTGCAAAAAGCCTCCAAACTAAATAGAGTCACCCACAAAAATGAGATTACTTGCACTAATATCAAATGAAATCAATATACACTAGCACAAACACATCTAAAATTGTGTTTGATATGCACATCAATGTTCCAAATCTCAAGGTTGAATATCTCAAATTTCAATATTTAATATATCACTCATTTCTCCGAACTCAAGACATGCAATATCGAATTCTATAGAAACCAAAATTAGATGGATTTGGGATATTATATTCATGCACCTAATACATAGTATTGATTAAATGTATTTACATGCAAATAAACTATTGATCGCATCTACCGACCCCAAGCAATATGTGGAGCATCTCACATCTTTCTTGCAGACAAACACGTACAACTATTCATTCAAATACCACATAGTTTATTCTGTGGTAAGGATATGAATCAAACTAAAACAAGAATTAGAAGGAGAAAAACATACCTTCGGTCCTCTCCGCAAGGGCATGTTCTAAAAGTATAAGATATCCAATTTCAACAACCGATGCATTTTCCAAATAATCCTAAATTTTAAAAAAATGGACAAACAAATCAATATCACATGCCGCATAAGCAATCTCAAAGTAAGCATCCTGAAAAAAGTTTCGTTCACAAATACACCAGAAGTTGAAGCAAAGTGGTTGGCATAGAAGCACATATCCATGTTCCCGGATACAAAGGGATTATCGATTAAGTCCCTTGATTACAAGTTAGGAAAGTACAAGACCGAATACAACATACATCAATAGGTTTTTATCTGTAGCCTTTTCGTGTTTGGATGTTATTAACAATAAATCAATACAATTCATGTGAAGGAACAATTAAAGAAAATTCAAAGCACACTTCAAATTCAATAATGCAAACTCAAAATCAAAAGAGCACATCATAACTTCTAAAGAAGGTTTCAAGATGATCACCAAAAGATGAATCTTTGCAAAATTTTTGCTCTAAAAGCAAAACCATGAGAATCGGGCTATGATGATCATAGGAAGCTAAGAAATTAAAACCTATGGGATGCCGATATCATTGAATTAACTTGTGAGTAGTGATGATACGTAGTCGAATAAATGACACTCACCGCCCTTTTGTAAACAATAGGAAGAAATTTGCTAAATGCTAGACATGCTTGGAAAAAGGAGGGCATGGTTGCCTCCTACAGTTGACAACTATAAAATGAAACACGAAACCCTATGCACAACAAAGCTGCATGAGTAAGTGATAATAATATATGTTGGAAAATGACATTGATATGTTTGAGACGAAAAAATCGAAAAATAAGTTAGGACTGCTCATAAAGCGCTTGAAACCGAATCCACCGGTTTGAAATTGTCCCCCACCAAACAATGCCTGTGCACTCACTCAATTCCCACATTTAGTATCCAAATTATCAAAATTCCGCTTGTGCATAATTTTGCTTTCGTGATCAAAACATAGTAATAGCCACATCGTTCAAAGGCAGAGTATATATACATATATATTTTGTTTCTCGCTTGAGGACACGATTGCACATACCGTGGCTAGGGCTCCTAAGCCCATACTATAAATGGGGTAATCGGGATAACTGTATTAATCGTAAATGTACATACTATTCTAGGTTCGAAGCCCACCAGTAGCTTTGAAGATCTTAGATGGCAAGATCACTTCCTTCACAAATGGCTACTAGCATCAATAGAGTATTGGTCTTTTCACTACTTTCTCGATGGATCGATGCGTATAAAATCATCGAGGAAAATCTTAAATATGTTGGTCTCAACGTTAGAGCTCGTGCACTCAATGCCCTCGTTCAAAATTGTTAACCTGTGTTTTCGTTGTGGTGATTTACAGTTTAAGTAAGCACATGAAAGAAGAATTTGTAAGGTTCAGCCTCTCATTTGAAGATATGCTCATATATCAAGTCATAAAAAATGCCGGAAATATGGGTATATGGACAAAAGATATGAAAAGAGAAACAAATTTATGCAAGATCACAAAGTTAACAAAGCATTGAAAAATCTAGAATCTCGGGTGACTTAATAAAAGGGGAAGGTGTTTCAACTGCCAATGAAGGTGTATATGCGAGCGTAACTGACACCTTCAAAGGAGATAAATGGAGGTGCATGGTAACACAGGCTAACCTTTGATATGGATTTCACTAACATTGTTAAGCAATGTTGTTGCGCTCACCTTGCAAATAGGTATAGCCACTATTGATATGTGTTGCCGATTTTTCGTAAAATCGTGGATAACAAAGGTGGAATTGAAGGTTGAAGAGCTCAAGCAAATGGTGATGTGGAAGAAACAATAAGCACGGAATCCGTAGACTTTGCCGCTATAGAGGTTCCCGAGCTCAAATTCAGGAGTCGTCATCATTTACGAACATTCCTTTTGTGGAGTTTACCCCCGTCTTGGAGAGTGCACAACATGATGGCCCGATTTATGATTTCCATGGCATGGAAGCTACATTATGCATGCAATAATCGTTTAAAATTAAAACTCTTACCTTCTCATATGCCTCTCAATGTGATGGAGGAGGGCTTTCTTCTCCGTTTATTCCAATACTAGGGCTTGGCTATCTTTGCTCGAGTCGAACTTCTTCATCATCTGGCTTCGATGAGAGAGTGTTAAGAGAGGGTTTTAAGGCTCCCCTCATGGATCTCTAGCTCGCTTCTACCGTTTTGGTAACCGAATGCTCTATGTTTTGTTTGCCCGCCAATCCTCCATGACAACCTCTTGAAATTTAAATGGTGGGAAAATGATTTCCTGGACGCTTCTAATTTTGATCTAAGGGTCAAAACCGTTTATCACAATATGGAGAAAATTATTCCAATATAACACAAATTTGAGTTTCTTAAAATTTATTCAAATATGCTAAATATTTTAATATTTTTCAAAAGAAAGGTGGATGCTATGTTTAGTTTGCAAATCATTTTATTTTTTTATGTTTTTTATTTTTTTCATTGTATATGATTAATTTAGGTTTATCTAAATTTTCAATTTATCAAGTGTCTAGAGATCAAATCTAACAGGGTTTGCACCAAGAGATTTCATTCTTACCTCTCAACCCCTTGCGTATCTAGAGTTAAGATAGATCTAGATTGATTTAATTATTAATTTTATGCTTTTAATTTTTATTTTATTTTGATTTGATCAAAATGTTAAAGAGAAGATTACAAACATCTTTACCATAGGAGAAGAATTAAACACTAGAGAAACCCTAGAGGCCCACGGAAAAATTGTAGGCGAAGAAAGGGCCGTAGCTTTGAGCAAAGAGTGAACAAGCTCCTCGACAATGCCAGGCTCTAATATCAATGTCAAAATGCAAGATAAGATTAAATGGTAACCATGAGTTTTTTATCCACATGATATATATTTTGGGAGAGAGATGGTCATCATGATAAACCCTTTGAAGGTAATAACTACTTCACAAATATGATTTTCATATGAGATGTTGATTTCTTACTATCGGACCCACATGGAGGAGGAGGAATCGTGGATTATGAACTCGGAGGAGGGGGTTATCAACAAATTTGGTCTAGTCCCAAGGATTTTATCCATTCGCATTTCAAATTCAACTTAGAAGGTCACCATAATTTAGTTTCTAGGCCTACCAGATCTTTAGAAAGCAAAGTTAAGAACTCAATAGGAAACTATCTAGCTGTCATGGTCTTAAATCCCTTGCTCTGGCCCATGCACTATTCGTGTCCTTTTTAGTTTCAGCTAGCCTGTGGCATGAGGACGCTTGTCGTGGGCCAGAGAACTCTTCTAGGTGTGTTTGGCTCTAAGTTTAGTTTCCCTATTGTCCCGTATATTGGAGGAAGGCATACAATGTGTTAATGTTTCCTTTAGGGTTTTCTGGGACTTTTTGAACACAAAGTTGGGGTTCTTCACTTTAGAAGCCTCCCTAGATTATTTTCTATGTATATCCTTAATCTCAAGTGCCACTGGCGCCCCCTCCTTCTGCTGAATTAGTGAAGGAGAGCCTTGCCTCGACAATGTAAGAAGGTCAAAACTAACATCATGAATGGTCTTCTGTTTTCAGGGAGAAACACTCTGTGAATAAGAAGGAATTATGATTCAAAAGGAGTATGAGAAATAAAGGAAGAGGAAATACATTAGAGGCTGGCAGTAAGAAGAACAAAGTCCTCCTTTCTCTCTATTTTTTGGGAGTCATTTTCACCATTCAAAATACCGAGGAAATGTCCCAAAATCCTTGTGGGGCAAGTAAGGGGTTGAAAATTTAGGTCCTCAACCCCAAACTTGTCGATGGACAAGGAAATCTTACCTATTGTAAAAATTTTCTCCAAAGGTGTCGTTAGCCCAAGGTTGGATTCATTTGTGCTTCAAAGATGTAGCATGCACCCATAAGGTACAACAAATGGTTTAGGTAATTGATCCATCTCCTATCCTTTTCTAATTCTAGATGTCCCTCTTCGATGTAAAGTAGGAGAGACTAGATATGGCCCCAATCTAGGTTCATCTTCTAAGTCTCCCTCCTAACTATTGGGACGCCTAATTTTCAAAGATATAGGTAACTCATCGGGATCTTATCTAGCCCATGAATATGCATATTTAGAGATGGGGATTACAAGAGCATACACCCATATTTTGGTTAATATGAACCTCGTGAGAAGGGCTTATCAAGGCATGGATATCGAGATCGGGGGTGGAGTGTATTCGATATTGGGTTGCGAAGGAATACCTTTAGGGTGTAGGCAGGCCATAGTATGGGCACTTGGCTAAAAACTATAAGCTTCCATTTTTCTTACTTTGGGACTATCCATCTGTGAGAAAGATATATTAGGTTAGAAAAGGGTTCCGGATTGGAGGTTTTGGGCACCGAGGAAAAGCTAGATGGTGCAAATCCTCTTTGCAAAACATCCTCTAATTCGTTGAGACAATTATCAAGATATGGTGTTTATGTTGTCGGGCTGTCTAGAAGCCCTACTAAAGGGGTGGAGTTTCATTTCCTCGATGCTAATGAAGGTCGGGGTTTAGCATTTGGATGGAAAGGCATAAATATTTTGGTATCCACTCCTGGTTTGGATTATGGTTTTTCCATTAACGACAAAGAGGGAGAAGTGGAGGGAGATATGGAGAGGAGGTAGGGAGAAGGAAAGAAAGGGAGAGAGGGAGGGAGGAGAGGGGAGAGAAAGGGAGAGTTAGAGACTAAGAATTATGCACACTATTTATTTTTCATTATTAGAACGTAAGGTTTGATCGTATTTTTTGAGGAAAAGGAGATGAAAACCCTAATTTTGGGGGATGAAGTGGTTATGGTAGCAAGTAATCTTTTAAATGAAACATTTATTTTTCAGTGTTATAAATGCCACCGTGTCGTAAACTACAAATGAAGTTCAAACCAAGTTGTAAAATATAGAATCTTTATTAAATGTAAAAGCATTTTATTGTTCAAGACTATCTAGGCCAGGAATGAAACTCCAACACCTTCCATCGACTAGCTTTTCAATACACACTTCATTAGGAGGCCTATTTATACTCAATTTAATATCAATTTTATGCTTAAATGCTAGTAATCGCCACACAATTTCCTCATTCCATGATTTACTATATGCCTCTTTATATTCAGCGTATCTATTATGTAGGAACCTCTAGGACATATGAATCCAACACATGACTTAACCCCTAAAAAATACATTTTATGCTTCCTCATAATGAAGGGGTTTATTATAACTCTTAAAGGAAGTTTAGGTTATTGGTTGTGCGCCAATCCAAACCTTTCTATTGAAGATATAGTTATGATGATGAGCCTTAGAAACTTAGCCTAAATCCTATGGAATGCTCTATCTCCAATCCATAGCTAGGTTTCTTACTCATATTTTCTTATCATTAATACCTTGCTTAGAATGAGATAGGTCTAAGATCATACCTAGCCTAGTCATTAGCCCATGTGATTCTCTAAAACTATGCTCCATGCATTGATTATCGTAGTCCTTAAAGGTTGGTTTTGCAAGTGTGGTTTTTTTATTCGACATCCCATCTTCGTACAATTATCCCATAAATTAGCTTTATTTCCGAATACAAAGAAGCACATATGATAGACCTTCAATATTTGTGTATTTTCCTCGAAAAAGTTAAACACGTTGAAACAAAATTAGAGTTTGCATGTCATTCATTCAATATTTTGAACAACATGCAACTAATTATGGCAGTATTGGAAGTATTTTGTTTGACACGTGTTTATATTTAGTTTCATTTTCTTAAGATTAAGTATAAAGGTTCAATCCAAAGAAAAGGGAATTTTTTATTTATAAGCATCTTCACCCACAACCTCTGTGTTGGTGTAAGGCCTATATCAGAATGGATAGTCGGGGGAACTTCCAATGGGATCTTAAGAGGTTTTCTTTATACAAATGCAACCATACCTTATCTCCCACCCTAAACTTATGTGGCACTCTAATCCAGGTGGATATTTTGTGGCCACCCACATCTTCCACTAACTCAATGGTTCTTTATCTTCTTATCATTTTTTCTATGGTTTTTGGGGTCTTGAACTTCTACGGTCATTTTTAGGCCCTAAATTATGCTTTTTGGCCATTTATGGGTCTAGAGGTTTTTATGTCATTCCCTAGGGTTAACCAAAATTTGTAATCCTAAATATAGTTCTTTCAGATGGACTAATTGTGTTCCCCAAACAGAGATTTTATGCAAAAGTTGCACCACTAGGAAGTTGATTCTAGGGTTACGGTTTTAAACCTCTGGGGTTCTTTCTTTTATGTTAAAACATATGATGAAACTAACATAAACAATGAAAAAAATATGAATTCATGACCTACAAGCATCTTGATCACAACATGTTTGTAAAATTGAACAACCTATATCGGGAAAGCTTGAGCAAGATTAGAGCTTAGAAACAAAGCATGAAGAATGAGGAGCCATGTTTTCGTCTTTAGGGAAAATGTAGATGCGGGCAGGGAGGGAACCCTTGCTCTCTCTGGCAGGAAAAGGTAAATGTTAGTGTTGGATTTTTGTTAAAGCAATCTTAGCCTTTGCCTCTCATTCTATGGAAGGGACTGTGTTATTTCAAGTGTATAATTTTTATTAATTTTGTATCCCCATATTTTATGAAAAGTTATTTGAAAAAGGTCATTTTTTATTAATCATTTTTATTGTATTCTATAATCAAAATAGAGTGAGAGGTAATTCATTAATTTTATTTAAGTAAAATTAAATTATTTGAAATGATTAATTCGCAGGCCATTAAGGGGTGTACTTTCACTATTGCAAGATATTTTTTTTATTGCTTAGTTAACTTATTTCCTTGTGTATAAGGAAAACAAGCTTTTAGTCAATCAGAAACAATTCTAAATCTTATTATATGACCAGATTCAATTCTTTATTGCCAAAACATGTTCTCGACGAGGTTTCAATATGGTTATGCTTAATGTCAATTGAATTTATCTATTTTAAAGACAACCCACACTATCACCAAATTTAATTCTTTAATGCCAAAACATGTTCTCGATGAGGTTTCAATATGGTTATGCTTAATGTCAATTCAATTTATCTATTTTAAAGACAACCCATGCTATCCAAATTTAAATGGAGCTCGAGGTATAGTTTTTATAAATAGAAAAAAAAAAATTATTCATTTCAATTTCATATATATGAAGCATTAGAAAAGGATAAAAAAGAAATTAGGATGTGAATTAGGTTTAGCTTGGGTGGTTAAGAGGAGTTGTTATCATCATTGTCTAAGGTCATACTTGTGATGTGTTTATTCTTTATGTAGGGTTTGCATTATCTTTTGAATTTCCAACTCAACCTTTTGAATTCATCCATTCTACCATGACTCATTTCCATTTAGTTTGCATTCAAATCATTCTTATGTTATTATCAATTTTATCTTAAGCAAAGTATGGAATGTGTTGGTTGCATCTTGGTGCTACAAAAGATGGTCTTATGGGTGTATTTATTACATGGTGAACAATAGATTATATGTGTTGTGTATGGAAATAATTTTATTTCTTACAGTTCTTAGTATGTTGAACTATGTTTGGTTGTTCTTAGGTGTGATAAAAATGAATTTAGACACCACCTTTATTTTAGAATACGAGTTTTCTAATATACAAAATCCCTTGATTCTCCAACATGGTATTAAAGCTAATGGCTTGAGATGTAGCATGTTGCCTACAAGTCTCATGCAAATTGTAGATGCTCTTAAAAAGTCAGATTTGTTTAGTGGATTGGTTCAAGGTTTCTAATTGCAAACTAAATCTAGGATCAAATCAATGGGTCAAATTATGAGTTTCAAGCTAGATATTATAAATTTTAATGGACACAATTATAAAATTTTGGCACAAGATATGGGAACATTGTTGAAGAATGAAGAGTTATAGGACTTTACGAAAATGGTGGTTCTTATCCAAGGGATAACTAATAAAAAATTTTCATCAACATGAAAAAGGATGAGGCTCTAGGAGTCATAATGTGGAAGAATGTAACTAGGTTCGGTATTCATTATTAATGTATTTTTCAAAATAACTTATTATTATTCGACTTATTAAAGCATGAGTTTCATGCTTGGGTCATATTTAGATTAAGGTCCCAATTGTGGACATCAAGTCATCTTCTTCAAGGTCCTATAAATTGATCCGATTTTTGGGCTTTTAAATCATGTAACATTAGGTTGTCAAAAGGATCCTCCATCAAGTCATCTTCTTCAAGGTCATCATCCTCGAAATCTACTTCAAAGACAAGCCTCATGTCAAGTGATACAAGTCATCAAAGTTGGTACCAAAAGGGGTGGCATATTTTTTGTTTAAGAGAGTCTCAGGCATTGTAGTTATTACAGGGATAACGCATGTCTGTATTAGGTTTGTTGGAGGGGTCATAAGTTCTAATTCCTACAACATAACTAAGGGACAATCAACGTATGAGATAAACTCTAGGGTGAAGGCAAGCCACATTGACAAAAGGGATTGTTGGCAAGTGTTGAGAGGGATGACATGGACTATGGATAAGCCCTAACCAGATTGTAGAATACAACAGGGTACCAACACATTAGAAGGTACGTTTTTGTGTTAAATTATTGGTCCTAGTTTGGACAATTGGATCATTTTAGTATAGCTTGCGCAAGCAAAGAAGGGAGGGCTAATGTGTTGGTTAGAAGCCCTAACCACTGTAATGATTGGTGATTGGATCAAATTCATATGCAACCTATGGAAGCTATGTGTTGGGGTTCTCTTGGGTGTTAAGAAACCCCAAATAGGAGCAGATCTCGTAATGAAGTAATGGGTGTCCTAAGACAGGGATGTTAGAGAAGTATCTTGATAGCCAAGAGGAGGGTTTACTAAGTGTGAGGATGCCCTAGCCAGAGGTAGATGCTACAACAATTATTGATCACTCATGGTCTGCTAGAGGGCAGTGTGAGAGTGGGCCAGGTGTGAATGTGGATTGTACATTTATGGTCTATTGGAGGACAGTGTGATAGTACCCATGTTGGGGCCCAGTGTGCATCATCTTCATGGACCTCGATGGTTGTTAGAGGTCAAGGGTCTGATCAACTAGGAGCAGTTTTGTGTAGCCCTAGACTCATGTGTGGAGAAGGACTTCTACAAAAAATGATGGGAAGTCCTCCTAGCCCGTGTTCATTGTGGGATATAGACATCTTGCAGTGATAGCTGGTAGCCCTTCATGCCCTATGTTGGCCTTCATTGGTGCAACACAAGAAGACCATAGTGGGTTGAAGTACTATCTCCCAGGAATTTAGCTAGAGGAAAAATTCTATCTCCTAGAAGCATCTATGTTGCTAGGTGCCCTCACTCTCCTCAGAAATTGGGCCAATTCCGATGATGGAATCTCTAGATACCTCAAGCCCTATCTCTAGGATCAAGTTTTGCATATGTGTTCCCAAGGATAAAACCTAGTAGGATCAATTTGACCTGTCGAAGTAAAAACTCCTGTCTGATCCTTTCCCCTCACCTTGTCTAGGATAGGAACATCATTGGTTGCTAAATTCCATCCCCAAACCTGGGCTGGATCCACTTGGCCCCATGTGGTCCCATTTGGTGTCAAAGGCCTTTCATCAACGGCCATTTGGGAATCCAAGTTCCCAAATGAGTTTATGGATTGAGAACTTCCTTCATAAGTCTTATTCTTCTCCCTCAACCCTTCAATCCCCCTCCTCTCTCCCTAGAAGATAAATTCCCTTGCTTAAAGGGAAAGAAAGTCCCACTCTTTATTTTATCTTAGGGAAAGAGTTTCGAGGGTCACTTCCCACCTATTCATTTACCTATACTCTACAAATGACTTCCTAAACTACCGGGACTCCACCCATTGTTGAACGTCTGTGAAGAGAAAGGAGCCTTAGTTGTGGTGACAATGGGCTAAGCCTCCATCATTTCCCTTGTCCTAGCAGTTGTCCTCTTAGGAACCCCTTTTAGGTCCACTACTAGTTTGAGTGGTAACAAGTTGTTCACAATTCCATTTGTGAACAACTCTTTGGTATGCCCACTTTTTCCATACTACAACTCCAAGATGAGAAGTCTAGTGCTATGGAGGCTACCCTTCTTCTCACTGAATCAATACTCTACAATATAGTGAACTAGGGCTAGTTGGTTGGCCCACTTGACTATTACTTTAGTCCTTCAAAGTCTGCATATCCTTAGGCCCTATACACCTTCCCTTCTACCAATTTTGTTGTCCTTCACCAGAATAAGAGTCAGGACTCTTCTTTGATAGTAACCCAACAACCCTCCAACTGTACTTGGACTCCATCAATCTGCCCAACCACAGTCAATTATTTTTACTGATCTAAGGCCCACAATATTGTCTTCATCTAGAGCTCTTCAAATCTGCTGCCTAACAATGGTTTGAGTACTCTCAAGATCACTGTTCTTGTGTATTGACAATTTGATCTTTGTTTTCCAATCTATGAAAAAATATGAACTACTCCTCTTATCATACTTCTAACAATTTGTAGATGACTAAACTAGGGTCACAAATCAGCCACTAACAGTCCATTTACTACTTTTTTATAGGTTTCTTCAGATCTTTGTCTAAAACTCTATTGAAATTCCACCAAAATCAACTCCTCTGCATGTCAATCCATTCTTCATATCGCAAATTTATTCTGCATGCTCAATCTTCTACTCAGGTTCCACCCTCCTTTGGATCTATTGTCTCCACACATACTGAATCTGCAAACCATATTCCAAATCTGCCATCTTTATTGCATAAATAAACCTCGCTATAAGGGTCACAACCCGTCTTCTTCTACGAAAATTTGTCACAGTCTTAAGGGCATGCAGGCTTATGAACTAAACATGCTAGGAAATTGTCCTAACTAGGGCATTATACTTATGTACTTCTAATTATTGTAGAACAAACCCTATCCACACATAGAAAAAAAATGACTCTTATGTCCATAAGAGACTCGACCTAGCTCATATGGATCCATAGATTCTGGGCATTTCTTTGACTGAATCTTGACATGAACTTGAGATCTCAATGTCAACCCTCAAACTAGGGTTAACTCAGTCAATATTACGCCTACGTCAACTTCTGTTATGGCTCTAAATTACAGTGCAAGCCCTCCTCCATTTATGTTGGTCTTTATCATAGACCTTGCGCCCTACTAACCACCACAAGGCAAGATGGTATCAACCCTCTCTTCTATTTCATGTAGAAAATCTAACCAACGGGATTCAATCTAATCTTGTAATGTACTAAAACAAGATACTAAATCCTTCCTACAATTTGTGGAAACAAAACACGATCGCATAATCACATATAAGTAAGAGAAACAAGTTATCAATTGCACAACACAAGATGTATCTGGGGAAGCAAATGCTCAAAACCCTCTATCTCTATTTTGTATTAATTCAAGGAATCATGAAACAATACAATGCATTTTTTTTTTTTGTCCTTTCTGTTTTCCAATCTCACTGTTTCTTGTTGCAAATATTAAACATTTCATAATTTGACGCGGCCTTCACACAAAGACACCATTGAAATCACATGCCCAGATTCTCATGAGAAACCTCTCTTGAGCTTGATCTGCCAAAAGAGAACCAACAATATGCCATCCTACTTCCTAATGCAAACTGACCATTAAGGTATTCAACATTCTTCTGAACCCTCACATGATGATCTTGCTTTTGGAGGATGATCATGACCTCCCTTTAGCAACCCTTACTCGGCCCTCTTACTCGACCTACTTTAGGACTACATCTCTCTTCACCCCCTTGATGTTCCAGATAGTGGGAATACATGTCAAACATGCTAAGATGTGCCAAGTGATAAGGCATGCCAAGATGTGCAAGGGTGTGTCAATGCATGTTAGGGACTGTCAAGACAACAAAAGGGAGAAAAAATTTAAACTACAAGTAAATGAACACATAAGAGGGTTAATAAGTCATCAATTTACCTTTTCCAAGGGGGGCATGCTAGGCACACCAACACTAGGCAGCAATAGGTTCCAAGTGCAGAGTCTTAGTGCATTCTAAGTGCCAAGTATTCATTTGTTTCTTCTCATCTACTTTCCAACAATTGATCATCACAAATAAATTTAATATTAAACCATGCCAAATCATACCAAGGCATCTCAATGTATTCCATACATGCTAAGACTTTCCGAGTGCCAACACGTGCCAAGTGCCAATGTGTGTCAGGGACTAGTGTTATGCATGCTATGAAGTGGAAGGGAATGTTGAAGAGTGCTAAGGTGTGCTAGAGAGTAATAATGCATGTTGATGAGTGTTAAGGAGTACTAGGAAAAAACATTAAGGGAGCACTAGGTAAAAATTCATGGAAGTTAATGAATATGAGGAACGTATGCCAGAGACTAGTGTTAATCAGTGTTAGTTGTCATGCCAAGGAGGGAGTGACAAGGTATGCTAAGCATTGGTAAGGCATGCTAGGGAATATCAAGGAATTTCAAGAATTCCCAAAGTGTTCTTGGGAGTTCTAGGGTGTGCTAATTATATCATGTGCCAATTAATAGTGCTGAGATATGCCAATACATGCTAGGTGCTAAGGATGTGGCATAGGGTGCCAGGGTATGTCAATATGTGTTAAGGCAACAAAATGAAGAACCAATAAGAGGGTTAATAAGTCAGGTGATTCAAGTGGATATCAGTGGCTACCCACCTATTCCATTTGGACTAGCACCATCAATTCTTGCAGCTTTTCACGTTCAGCACAACTTACTATTTTTAGCAGGTTTTCGGGTCCTCCACTCCTGAAGTTGTTTTGGGGCCTTAATGATCCAGGTGGATATTGGTGGGCACCCACCTATTCCATTTTAACCTCCACCATCAGTTCTTTCAGTTTTCAAGTTGCAACAAAAGTCACTATTTTTAGCAGTTTTTTCGGTTCCTAAACTTCTGGAGTCGTTTTGAGGCCCTAAACGACGTTTTTTGGGGAAAATGGAGATCAACATGGGTTTATGGACCGATGTTTCTCATTCAAAAATTTTACTCCTCGGATAGATCTTTCTAATGAGCTATTGAGTGCGTCAAACGGAGATCGGATGCCAAAGTTACACCCTCGGGAAGTTGAACCACCAATTTACCCAAACGGGCGCCCACAGTTTTGGCGCCTCATCTCCTACGGTTAGGTTTTTGGACGTTTTGGATTCTACATTTTTTCTCAACAATAAATAGGCCCTCGAGCCTCATTGTAACACAGTTCAAAGGTCAGTAGCCATCACATCTCTTCTCATAGATTCGCTACCAGCACCCTAGCTATGTTATTTCCATTATGCTTGTAAGCATATTTTTGTTATTTGATATTAATGAAATGAAGAATTATTTCCACTGCATCTCTATGTTCATGATTATTTCTGTATTTTGTTTCATTCCTGAATAAAATCCGGATCAGCGGTATCAGAGCAGGTCTGCTCTTTCTTTGTTTTTCTTTGCATGTCCCCAACGTGGTCAGGGTATAAGGAGTTAGGGCTCGATCTGGTTGAACCCTTGCAAGATCAGCCTCGCAAACCCCGACGACCTCCTATGGCGGAAGAAAAGAAATATGAGGGAGTAGGAGATCCTACCAAAATACTGCTCGAGGAGGCCCTCTAGAAACAAAGGAACGCGATGATGGATAACTTTGCTCAAATCCTTCAACAACTGCCCACATATGGCGCATCTACATCCAACAGCCACTCTGGAGGTGCCACTCCCTTCAAGGTACAGGTAAACTTTGAAATTCCTATATTTGAAGGAAAAATAGATGCAGACGCTGTTGATAGATGGTTACATTTTCTGGAAGGGTATCTCTCCGTCCATGACATCTCTGACCGAGAAAAGATTATTTTTGCACTCCTCAAAGCTGCCCCCCATGTCAAAGATTGGTGGGAAACCTACCGTGAGCAAGAGGGTGAAGGGGAACCCTCTCTATTCTAGGCCACACCCACTTGGAATTCGTTTCAATATGGAATCAAGGAACAATATTACCCCGTGGGGAGCTATGAGGACAAATACATCCAATGGACCATGCTGCGGCAACAAAAGGATCAAGATGTGCACGAACTGACAAATCTGTTCCATACCCTGCGCACAAAGTTGGGTATTAAAGATTCAGAGAGACATTTGGTGCTCAAGTACCGCGGTTGTCTACACAAACACATTCAAGAGGAAATGGAGTTCCTCGACATTACATCGCTTGGCACATCATATCTCTATGCTGCCAAGATCGAGCATAAATTTAAGCAGAAGAAGCGAGACTTTGGATCTGCAAATCCGAAAGGTGCCCCCGAACCGAAGAACAAGGGGCAAGGTCAAAGCAATGCGACTCAAAACAACACCACAAATCCAAATAAGGACACAGGGAATTGATGTGAATTTCATAACAGCCCCACTCATAGCACAAACGAGTGTCGGGCCAAACAGTCTTTGGTGGCCGAACTAAAGGCACCCGAATCAGATGCATTTTCTGATCCTGAGTTAGAACCAGACAAAGGCAATGAAAAAGGGAAGCAGATCATTGATGCGGATCCCAATGCCATTGTTGCCACCACCAAGATCCATAGGGAGGGTCCAGAGGATCCAGAGGAGGGGGAGCGCCTCTTCCAGTCGCAGATGTGGGTGAAGGGTTCTCCGCTGCAATTTCTCGTCGATAGTGGAAGCCAAAAGAACCTCATCTCAGCAAAGGTTGTGAAGTGGCTTGGCCTACCAACCATAGCACAGCCGCAGCCATATACCATTGGGTGGCTCCACCCAGGGAGAGATCTCCGCATCCGCCAGCAGTGCCGCCTTCCATACAGTATCAAGCCATTCATGGATGAGGTATTGTGTGATGTTTCTCCTCTTGATGTAGCTGATGTATTATTGGGCCAACCATACTTGTGGAGGCGACATGTTGTGTATGAGTCTAGGCCTCGTGCTGTTATTATTACTTCGGGAAATAACTTGTATAGGATACCGGAGGTAGTACCGCCTCCTGTCATCTCTTTGACTACTGCAAAACAACGCAGTAAGATTGTTTCCCAAACCAGGAAATTCATTTTCCTTACAAATCACTCACAGGGAAAGAAGAATATTGTGGCCACAACCTTGAAACAGGGCTCCCTTGCACGGCTGCAGCAGATGGACAAAGTCATGGAGGAATACGGGGACATTTTATCCTCACTCATAGAGGTTCCGCTACATTGTCAGGACAACCACTCCAGTGATCTGACTCCCAACGCACCACCACCTGATGTTGCCATGAATCCTGCAAATACACATATAGAATCCAAACATGTATTGTCTGAGGCTGATAAAGAAACCAAATTTACTAAACGCATCCAGCCTGTCGACCTGCAGGTCCATGACATCTTCAACACATCTAATACTCAGTTTAACAGAATTTGCCTCATCTCATGGAAGATCTCAACACAATGGGGACCATTGCTTCCTAAGGAGGGAGGAATGATCTAGGTGGATATCGGTGGCCACCCACCTATTCCATTTGGACTAGCACCATCAATTCTTGCAGCTTTTCACGTTCAGCACAACTTACTATTTTTAGGAGGTTTTCGGGTCCTCCACTCCCGAAGCCGTTTTGGGGCCTTAATGATCCAGGTGGATATTGGTGGCCACCCACCTATTCCATTTGAACCCCCACCATCATTTCTTTTAGTTTTCAAGTTGCAACAAAACTTACTATTTTTAGCAGTTTTTCGGGTCTTGAACTTCCGGAGCCATTTTGAGGTCCTAAATGACATTTTTTTGGGAAAACGGAGAGCAACATGGTTCCATGGATTGGTGTTTCTCATTCAAAAATTTTACTCCTCGGATAGATCTTTCTAACGAGCTATTGAGCGTGTCAAACGGAGATCGAATGCCAAAGTTACGCCCCCGGGAAGTTGAACCACCAATTTACCCAAACGGGCGCCCACAGTTTTGGCGCCTCATCTCCTACAGTTAGGATTTTGGGCGTTTAGGATTCTACATTGTTTCTCAACAATAAATAGGCCCTCGAGCCTCATTGTAACACAGTTAAGAGGTCAGTAGCCATCACATCTCTTCTCAGAGATTCGCTACCAGCACCCTAGCTATTTTATTTCTATTATGCTTGTAAGCATATTTCTGTTATTTGATATTAATGAAATGAAGCATTATTTCCACTGCATCTCTATGTTCATGGTTATTTATGTATTTTGTTGTGTTCCTGCATAAAATTCGAATCATCGGGACTTTATCTTTTTGAAAAGGGGTATGCTAGACACATTAATAATAGGTCCCAATACATGCCAAGTGGCATTGTGTGCCAAGTGCTAATGTATGTCAATGCATTCAACTAAGGTGTTCCAGGGCATCCTAGGGACTATATGCAGCATGTCAACACATGCTAGTAGAGTTCCATGTTGTGCTACCCCATGCCACCGTGTGCTTGGGCGTCAGTGTCATCACAATATGTTCTAGGTACAAAGATGTTCCAAGATATGTGGGGTGATAAGTAATGTTAGTGTGTGCCAAAGCATTAATTTAAGGTGTGCCCAAATTGTTGAGGAGTGTTAGGTCTTTCTCATTAATATAATTGTCAAAGCTTGATTATGTATTAAATAATATATTTCCTACACAAAATAGTGGAACTTTATTTGAAGGGAATTTGCTAGATAATAAACTTAATAGATATGAATTTTGTGTTGACTCATAGGAAATCTCTATTCAACTAGTCATTACTTGAGGGAAATGATACACACTAATTACTTCTTAAAAAATTGACTGACCCTAACCACTATGGACTTGGACATATTATAAAAAATACTCCACAATAATGGTATTAAATCATTATCTTTTGACAAAAAATATATTAACAGACACATAGTGTCATCAAAAACTCATTGGAATGATCAATGATGACAGACATTTTTTGACCGTCACCAAAAGTAACAAAAAGAGCATTGGTGAGGGTCATTAAAAGTTCGTCACTAGAAGTGTCACCAAAGAGAGAATTAGTGATGGGCCTTTAATGACCCTGACCAAAAGTGTCATTGAAAATGTCTTTGGTGACGTACCATAAAGGACCATCACTATATACACTTACAGTAACGATTTTTTAATGATCAATGATGACGAACATTTTTTGACCATCACCAAAAGTAACAAAAAGAGCATTGGTGAGGGTCATTAAAAGTTCGTCACTAGAAGTGTGACCAAAGAGAGAATTAGTGATGGGCCTTTAACGACCCTCACCAAAAGTGTCATTGAAAATGTCTTTGGTGACGGACCATAAAGGACCATCACTATATACACTTACAGTGATGGTTTTTTAAGTACCGTCACCATATGTGACATTAGTGAAGGACCTTAAAGGTCCGTCACAAGAGTGAACCTCACCAATGTGATTTTTTCTTGTAGTGGATGTTATTGCACCACTCAAGGTTGGGAAGAAGCCATCAAAGTCACAGAAAGTGAGATAAGTAGACATGATTTAAGTAGAAAATTTGTAATTTTTTCCTTATTAATTTGTATGCATAAGCATAGCAATAGGAATGTTACGTATGCATATTTATTCTAGCATAAGAACTTACAAAGTAAGAATGTCTTGTAATAGATGGTTATGTAAAAGGGGTTCTGTACTTATATTATTGACTATTCTGAAATATAAATTCTGGGTGAAAGGAAAATTGTAATTTAGAAGGTTTGGAAGTTTAACACTTAAGGAATGAACCCCTGTAGAAAGAAAATATGTCATGCGGGTAGAAGCTAATTAGTACATAGACTAAGGGGTTGTTACCCTATGAGTGGTACAGACACTCACCTAGAATAAGGTTGGCAGAAGATAGAAAATAGTGCAGACTATACATTATTTAATCTGTAAGTAACGTTGTAATTTACTGTATGAAAATAAATTATTCATTGGAACCTGTTATGTGTTCTTTAAAATATTAAAATACTCTAAGAAAATGAACAGTAAATAAGATATTTTCACATAAAAATAGTAGCTAAAGTACAGACAGTAGCAATTATGAATTATGAGCGAAAACAAATTATAAACCCTAAAAAAATTAAGGGTGAGATTTTACATACATAACGTAAACTCATAATACATATACATAAGGGTATGCTCCATAGATACTATAAATTCACATAAACAGAAGGGAGAAAAATCACAGATATTCAAATTTTAGAGTGATAAAGAAATTCGAATTTTATATTCTTTAAACACCACATAACGCACAAATATAAATTAAAGCAATTTCATTAGTGTCCGAGATTGATAGACTCACTTCAGGTCATAAGTACAAATGATAGAGAAGCATAAGAATGCCAATATAAACTCAATTAAAAACATTACAATTAAGGTACTTTCATATCCAATATTTTACATAACGTTCAACAAACCAAAATCCAACGAGGCCGTTTGAATAACAAACTTTTAATCAAAAGGATACATGAATAGTTAAAGATGCTAAATAAATCCTTTCCTGATGAGGTATGGATAGTTTCCCCTCACTTCTACAGCAAAAGGAAAAATAAAAAAGGAAAACCCTTGCTGGGACGGTAAGATTAAACCCATGAGCCATAAAAACATAGTGCCCGTATTCCATTAAAAAAATAGTGAAGAATGATAACTCATGCACCTAAAGGAGAGAAAAAAAATGAAGTAATCTCAAAGTATGTCCACTGACAGAGTTATGGTATTGTTGACGAGAAGCTTGGGTAGAAATTGATGCCTGTAAAAGAAGAGGAATTTAAACTGTCAAGAGTTTTTAAAGAAATGGGATGTCGAAAAGTTAAAGAACCAGAGAAAAGTGCAAGAGGTAGAGGTCTTATTACCTTTGGGGTCTTCCAGAAAGCAAGAGCCTTTGAATATGTAAAAAAACAAAATACTAAACAATAGTAAATTCAATGGAGTAAACCCTGTGCACAAAACTCAGTTACTTAGTTTTATAAGAAAAGGGGAAAAGTTTGAAGGAAACAACATTTGGGAATTGAGCTCATTGAAGAGGGGTTTACCTGTGTGGTCATCGAGGAGGGATGAAATATGATGAAAACCGTGCAGAGATTCAACCAAATGTCAGTGAAGCCATGGCCACATAGCGCTCTAGACCTCTAATAGACAAGAAAAATGTTGGAAAGTCATGGAGCAGTGACATGAATACTAAGCATGAGATTCTTCATATAAACCAGAACAACAATAGCATAATCGTGTGTCAAACTCACACTGTTACAAACACTATGGATTTTAAACACTGCATAGTGGGGTAAAGGAAGATGTAGATCTCACAAACACCTACTGTGAAACCACCAAAATTAAATGGTTAGGGTTTGGCTGAGGGTAGGTGATTACCCTAACAAATTTCGAGAGCCATCTACACTATCAGAGCAAAGGACATGTTGTACATATTAGCCCTTACACTCAAATTTATAGCCTTCAGACCTACATGAATCCTTTAAAATCTCCTCATGTGGCCGAGAACAGTTATATTCTGTCTATCGTTACCCTTGCCGCCCAAAAAATGCACTTTAAAAAGGTTAAAAGCCGAAATTAAAATTATATCAGGCTTGGCTCCTTCAGCCTTAGCCCTATTATTTCATTCCCCATATGACTCGAGCGCAAGACCAAGCACCAGATGGAAAGGAGCCTATCGTTAGAGTTTTCGGGCGCGTCTGGAGCCATCCGATCGAATCCAATCGATGGAGCAGAGTTGGTTTTTCATGGTGGTCCTCGCACCCGCTCAGAAACTGGTGGTTTCATTCCGCACCGCTTACCCCAGGCTGACGGTTTTCCTCAAAGGCCTAGCAATTCCATATGCTGATTGAAAAGTGTCTTTTGTACGGGCCCGAAACCGCTTCCATTTCGCATGTTAATGTTCAGTCAAAGGTCAGGTAGCAGAATAAATGGTGACCGTCAGATCTCGGGGCCTCCATTCGATGGCCATCGTGCCTCGAAGATGCACGCGCTTTATCTTAGGCCTTCGCCCTCCCCGCGCATTAAATTTCGGCCAAAGGATGTGCAGCGGAATCAATCATCATCGTCCAATCCTGCGCCTTTCATCCAACGGTGGATAATCTCCGAAGCTGCAAGCACTTTAACTCATGTCTATTGCGTCCATGGCCCACCTTTCCATTGCCTCAATGCATTTGTAGCCATAGATCTTACTCTAGAGTTGGACGGTCCAGATCATCCGCTTGACCACCCACTAACCGAGTCCTCCACCACGTCATTGCTCCACGTGTTCACCATCTCACGCACCGCTATTCGTATATATACATATATTTCATTCTTACGTTATATATTAATGTTTCTCTATGGTCAGCCTTTCCGCCATACCTCCACTGTAATATCGTCGCCACCCTGCTCGTTCTAGCCATGTGGCCATGTCCTCAACATCACCATCATCTCCACCTCCACGCCCCTCGCTCCTGAGTCTATTTTTTCTAATGTATCTGTGAGTTTTGCAGGTTTCAAGACGATGAAGAGACACTATAATTTGTCGCCTCCATTATAGAGGTCAAGAGTATCTCAAAGGATGATATTCCGCTGGCGAAATTTAAGAGGGAAACTTGAGGTAGTTGTATGATATGACCTCGTTAATGGAAATAGAAAGAAAATCCATTGAACCTCTCAGAGCGATGCAAGAGGTAGGTTCTGGCAGCTGAAGACATTAAATTTTGCAGCATAAAAATATCAGTGAGAGGTCGAGAGATACAACGTCCTGCATTAAAGGTCTTGGGTTTAAATTCAAATGTTGGAAGGTACAGTGCTCAGAAAAGCAATGTTTTCAAGATGATATTCCAGTCGAGCTCCCTTCAGGAACGTACAGAATGTTCATGAAGAATAACCCTCATGCCCTGTTCCTGAAGAGATTTTCTTCTAGTTCATTTATTCATAGAGGTAGATTGCAAAGTACAAATAATTATATTTAGTCATTCATAGTATGGGCGCGGATGTTTTCCGCCATTTTATTCAAATCAGATCATTAAATGTGTGTCACCTACCTCCTTTCTCTAGAGTTTTCTGCTTCTCCTATAAAAACTATGAAAAAACACATTGTAAGGGTTCCAGATTTCTATCAGCAAACTGTGCAGTGAAAGGCTTTGTATACATCTTGTAAAGTTTTTGTATGAAGGCTCAGAGCCCGTAGGGTCTCAGTGAGGAGGATTTATAACTGTAATGAGGATTCTGGTCTTTGGTATCCCACAGTATGTAATATTTTCTTATGTGTTAATATAATATCTCATTTCATGCTATTTATCTTCCTGTATCATGTTCTAGAATGCAAGTGGCTCACTGGTCTTAAGTAAGGATTCATCCCAGTTGGTGCCCATACTTGGATTATTCAAGAAATTTAAATAGGCCTAGTCATGATATACTATTCCATGTTCATTTCATCCATATTTTCTGCTATATTAGTTACTTGAGGAGGGTTCTTTTAAAATGCCATTGTCATGTATGGATTCTTAGTTGGATAAGCTCGTATGTGGTTTTTTTGTGTATCTGGGTATCAACCTCATGATAACTAGTATCTTCTTCATGTTTCTTCACTGCATCCACTTTCTGATATTTGATTTCTGTGGCATATTATTTGAACTGGCCCTCTTTGCAGTAAGCTGTCTCTTAACTGTCTGATGTGTTTGTATTGGAGTTTTGCATGTAGTTCCTACATTATTCTTATCTTTGTATCAGCTTCTGAGAGAGTTTGGTTCCATTTAAACTAATTTCCTTGTTTTACAAGAGATAGTAAGAGAGCTTTTGGATTGACAACCCAAGATATACTATGAGCTCCTTGCTATGTTAAGATGTCCTAGGCACTGGTCTATAGCAACTCTAGGCTGTCTCTAGGGTAGACAATAATTTTTGACAACATCTTTCTGGCACCGTTGCTGGGGAGAGAATTCAAGAATATCAGTTTCCCTGGGCCTCGAAAAATCATATTCACTCTCTAATCAGGTGAACACAGAGAGTTGAAGAGTTGCATATCTCTCACCTTGGCGACTCCACTGCTTTTTATTTGATAAATCCATTGGTAGTCCTGGCTCCTCGAAAGCCACAAGATTATTTGAAGATTCTGCCTAGATTTAATGGGGAAAATGAAATTGATGCACAGAAGCATCTTGAGACTTTCTGCTCTTTTGCAGAAAACTTAAATGTAGAACATTTGGATGTGGTCTTAAGATTGTTTGTGCAATCTCTGGATGGTGAAGCCATAAAATGGTTCAAGACATTGGGAAACCGTTCAGTAACCACCTGGGATGACATGGAGGATACTTTTCTCAGGAAATGGGGAGAAAAGAAATATTATGGTCAGTGTCTTACTGAATTTAATACTCTGAAGAAGAAACATAGTGAGGGAGTGGCAGAGTTTATCAAAAGGTTTAACAAGCTATATTTGAGCCTGCCTCCTGATATGAAGCCTCATCAGAACACTGCAAAAGTTTTTTTCATTGCAGCCTTTGACTCAAATTTTGGTTTCTCCCTCAGGGAGAGGAAACCTGCTACCTTAGATGATGCTCAGTCAGATGCTCTTGAGCTAGAAGCAAACTTTTCCTCCACTGGAAAATTAAAAGGAAAAGCTGAATAGGAAACTAGGAGGAGAGGCAAAGAAGAGGTTTACACCTCTAATCAAGATAAGGATGTAGATAAGATGGATGCAATAAGTAATATGGTTAAGAATATGGTCAAGCTTGAGTTGGAGGCTAAGAATTCAACCCCTAAAAATTTCTACAATGCTCCAAACAGAGGATAGAATTCCCAGTACAAAAGACCACCCCTGCAAATATTGCCCAGAGATACAAAGGAGCAGCAAGATTAGGTACCACACCCATTGTACCTGGAAGGCCCAGCAGATGACTCCACTAAAGATGCTACTTATGAATTAGAAGATTCAAATCATGCTTTCTCAAACAATGATGAAATGGAATGCCGATTGCAAGAAGCAGAAGAAGAAGAAGAAATGGACCATTATTGTAAACAATTTAATGATTTCATGCAAGAACATTTCAATAGAAGATACGATCTGAGATCTTCAAGGAAGTGGACCAGAACACAAGATCAAAATGAAGAGTCCAAAGAAGTCTCAATAGAAAAGTCCCCTTTTTCTTTCAATTTGCGAAAAGAACTTGAGAAGATCAAAATTCCAGTACCCTTGACCAAGCTGTTAAAACAGCCAGCATATCAATCTCAGGTCACCTCTTTCATACTTCCTCCAGAAGCACCACTCACCCCAGATAATATCAAGCACTGCCAGGTCTTTGAGGATGAAGAACAGATAACGGGATTCCTAGAAATAGGAGGTGAATTCTCCAACATAGAGATTGATGCTGATGAAAGAAATTTGACACTATTTAATAGTCAAAGAAAGGAGGAAGGAAATTCGGTGGAAGATTTTAACCCATGGAATGAAGAAATCAGGTTGTTGTAGATTATGTTGAATAAATATGATTCAATATAGGAAGAAGAGGAGGAGAGTAAAAAAAAGATTCTTGAGCAAGATGAAAACAGCGAGCTTTCTCTTGAAAAAGAGGAAATAATGGAGCAAGCCCCTGCTCAAGAATTCATGGATCTTTTAACAGAGCTCGGCACAACAGAGAAGAATATACCAGAGCCCCAAAAGGACTCAGCTCCGGTATATGATGAGTCCTCCAGTTTAGAGAATGAAGGAGATTCTCTCTCTCAAGAGAGTCTTCTTCTCGATCCAGTGAAAGGAGATAGAATCCTGGTTGAAGCCTTCCTACCAGATACTCTTAACCAAGTATCATTTCATGATCCTTATGTGCATTGCCTGCAAGAATTTGAAGAAGGATCAAGGGTCATTTCTAGTAGCATGTTGCCAGCAGAGAGAAAATTTTTCAAAGCTGCTATTATGGAACAAAAAGAAGAGATCCCATTGCCTTTCAAAATACAAGAAGAAGGCGATTAGGCTTTCAAGAGCCATATTGAAGACAACAGTGGGCAAGGTAAGTTCCAGAAAAAAGAAAGGCTGGGCATATAAATTGACAGCATCAAAAGACTGATGATGAAGGTGCCTCAGAAATAGCAGATAGCAGCAAGAAAGCAAAGAAAATTTGGAAATGGAAAAACAAGAACATAATGTGAAAGCATAGCTGGAGGCAAATTGCAGAACAAAATATGGAAACATAGAGGGGTACAGTTGAAGAATAATGTAACTAACGGATACCAACAAAGCAAAGTATGCGACCCAGGAGGCAATGACAGCCTGGTGTATTACTTGTTACACCATTTTTGGTCATCTAACTCTTCATCATTAGATGGACCCAAGTACACCATGTAAGACCAGTTTTACCCCAAGTAAAACTGCTTTCACTATGTTAATTAGGAAACCCCAAAAGGAATAATTAATTAAACCATAATTTAATTATTATTCCCAGTCATGTTTAACCCAAAAAACAAAGAAATTAATGAGATAAACCCATAGTTATCTTATTATTTTCTAGGAATAATTATTTAAATAATATTCCTTGTTAAATATGACAAAATCAACCACCATTAATCAAATAAATCATTATTTATTTGATTATATCCCAACCACTTCCTTAAAAAGATAAATAAATCATTTATTTATTTATTTTTCACTAATCCAGGGATTTGACCCAAGTCAAACACCCTTTCCCTCCAACAAATAATAATAAAATATTCCATAGAGGTGGATCTAGATTTGATTAACATTATTTTAATCATGCACCAAGATCTAGAATGACCCAATATTTTGTTATAAATAGGAGGGTTTTCCCCTTCATTCTACACCTTTTGTTGCCTATTAGATCACTCTGGATCTATACACTTGGTCTCATTTTTCCGCCATTTTGCTCCCATTGAGCTCTACCTTCTACATTGGGTTTTCTACATCTACAAGAGAGAGAAAGCTTAGATTTGAAGTGCTGAGGACTATAAAGAACCCATCCCATTGAGGAGATCTGGATACACCTTCTTGTTTCCTCCCAGGTGCCCTGTAATATAAAAATTCATTCAAAAATCGTGTTCTTGTCTTGTCTGTTGGATGCATGGAGCAAACTCTTTACTTTTCTGCTTAATGTGTTTCCATTTATAGATCTGTTTGTTGCAGCACTTTAACTACTAATTGCAGATCTGAAGATGTTTTGTAGCCTTTATTGTTGTTAGGGCTATTAGTTATGCGTAGCTAAAGTGGTTCTTTTTCGTACGCTTCGACAAAGCATTCATACTAACAAATGGCGACTCCACACGGGTTTTAAATTACGACCGCTGTCGTTTTTCATATTCCTGCATATCCAGCTACTTCAGGCCCTAGGGCTTCTTTTCAGCTGCTTAGTTTTTCTCTTTTCATGTCATTTTTCTCACATAAAACCCTAAAAACTTAAAATTTCTAACTTCCATGTGTTTCTGGCCCTATTGCGCAGGTAAGCGACACCAGCCGCAACTGAGACGGCAACTTTTCAAAAAATCTGCCGCCGAGACAACCGGAACGGGGGGGTCGCACCTTTTGGCCGAAAACCTGCGACCTGGACGCACTTTTCAGCCTGTTTCCTGCGACCTCAACTCAGATCAGGTCAGAACCTGCGACCTGCCTTTTTTCCAGCATTTTTTCTGCAATTTTTCTGGGTTCTGCTGCAGCCTCTGCCAGGGTCTTCCAGCCTCTGTCTCAGCCCGCCTTGACCAAGATCTGATCTGTTTTTACTCACCTAAGTGGGAACCCAACCCCTTAGGGCTTTAGTACCCTCCACTTTTTGTGGAAGAGTTTCAGCTGTTTCAGCCGTCGGTTTCAGAGCTTCAGCCCCTTCTTTTCCAGATCTGTTACCTCCCTTTCAGATCCATTGAAATCAACCTCTTTTCCTTTCAAATCACCTCCTGTCGTTTTGTTTGGACCTCCTTTGAAGGCCTCCGCCTTGCCCCCCCAGTTTTTGCTGATTTCCCTTTTTCCAGCCACCTTGACCTCTGTCTCTTGGCTGTGACCTGCACCCCTTGTCTGCAGCTTTATCCTCCAGATCTCTGTCCCCTTTGACCCCAGATCTGTCGAGCGTCCTTTGTGTGTGTTTCCATAGTTTTTCCCTTTCTTTTCAGCATAGTTGTGAGAGACCCACCTTCTTGGGTTAGATAGATGCATACGTAGCTGTTATTTCTCTGTTATTTTAGCATTTCATTCTGTTCTCTGTAGGTTTATTTTCAGCTACGCAACACACTTTTTCTTGCTCTCAACAACGGAAAGGGTTTAAAAATTAAAATTAACGCACGCCACACACTGACCCTAAGTGAAGAAGCGCCTGGTTAACACCGCCCGGCAAAGACTCTAAAATAAATTGTCACTGCACCTTTTCTGCCCTTGACCGTAATTGATTCTGTCCCCTTGTTGCCCCTGTCGGTTTCCTTCTTCCTGTCATCATTGCGCCCCCAAGGCGCCTTTCCCGGAGACTTCTTGGCCTTCACCCTCAGTTTCCGGTTGATCGACCTGCTCCACACCGCCGTCGTCGAGCCAGTCCACCTTCGAGTCCGCACTCCGATTCCTCCCCTGATTCCTCGGGTCCTCCTTCCCCTCCCGGTTCTCCTGCCCCCTTCACCATGTCTGGTCCAGGGCCTAACGCTAGCGGTTCTCCCGGCCCCAATGCCGGCCCTACTTCTAGCGGAACCGTCACAACCACTACCCCGGCCACCCCTGTGCTGCCGTACATTGCAGGCCTCAGCCTCCCCGATTTCCATCAGTTGATTAATGATCCCATTCACCACAATGCTACCTGGCCCACTATGCCCACCAAGCTGCCCTCTGATATCCCTAAGTTCGAGGGCCTTACTGGAGAAGATCCAACCAATCACGTCCGATCTTTCCACATGTGGTGTTCCTCCAATTCCATTACCGATGACTCCATCCGTCTTCGTTTGTTCCAACGCACGCTTACCGGCGAAGCTTCTAAATGGTATGTCGAACAGGCCACTTCCTCCCATACCATGTTCGAGACTCTTGCCCAAGCCTTCTTGTCGTACTTCCAGCTCCCTCTCCGATACGACACTGGTACGGAGCTCTTGACTTCATTTAAGCAATCCTCTTCCACCCGCCTTTCTGCCCATGTTCAGGAATGGCGACGAAGACGGAGCTTATGTCGAGCCCCTCCCTTTGAAGATCGGGTTTACATGGACTGGTTCCTTCGCACCCTCCCGTCTCCCATCGGCAAAGATGTCGCCTCTCACTTTCCTCAATATGAAGAAGCCGCCCTCCAAATAGATTTAAAATATGACCTGATCTACGCTCAATCTGGTTATGTTTATACCGTTCTCCCTGACATCCCCAGGCCCGGTGGCGCTAACTGCCCGGGGGCATCTTATTTCGCCGACGGTATTGTTGGATCTCTTTCCCACCCATCTGCTCACCCTCCTATGAGCCATGGTCTCCCTCAGGGAGGGGCCAGCACCTCAAGTACTCTTCCCCCTCCCGGCAACATGCATCCAGGATACGGCATGCCTCCTCCTTTTGCCCAACCTCGTGCTTACCTCAATGTCGCCCAACACAACCCTTACTTTTATCCACAGCCTGGTGCGCCAGCTCCTCCAGCATATGCTCTTCCGCCTCCCTTGCCTCCTCACAACCCGCAACAACACTTACAACCCCCTCCAGGGCAAGTATTTGCACAGCAGGGTGCGATTAATCCCCCTTCTTCTCAAAGAAGGTGGAGAGGCAACCAGAACCCATCTGCCCCTGGTAACCGAGGACCCAATTCTGGTATGGACCCTAACACTAGCAACCAGCCTCAGGGCATTCCGCCCAGGCCGGACAGGCCGCTTGGCAAAAACAAGCCCTGTTCGTGTTGCGGTGTTTACGGTCACTACACTCAGGATTTTCCTCTCTTACCCCAGATGCGACAGATGTGGGAGTCTCAAGCCACATTGCGCGGACAACATGCCTCCCCTCATGCTCCTCCTAATGTGGCCACTACCCAGCCAGCTGTGTTCACTGATCCTTTCCCCCAACAGGGATTCGTGGCTACCCAATCCCCCGATAGCCATGTAGCCACCCCCTCGTCCATTTCTGGTTCCTCTGACTACCAGATCCTTATGATGCACTCCGATCCTTCCCCTTCCGTCGACCTTCACCTTCAAACTCGGTCTCGCCAGTACCCCAAGCCCCCTGCTCAGTCTGCTCCCGAGCCTCCATCTTCAGGTTCTACAGAGCCTCTTTCGACATCCAGTGGCCCCTTACACATCCCTCAACCCAAAGTTGAGGTTCACCCAAAGATTCCAAAGGGTCCCTTACGCCGAAATGCTGCCTCCGGTCGAGCCGCTCAATCGTACAATATAGTAGATGATTTGGCACAATCCCCTGCTGCCATTTCCACACTGGAACTCCTCCAGTCGTGCCCTTCTCAAAAGAAGGCTCTACTATCTGCCGTGGGCGCTGTTGATCCTGCTGATGACCAAATGATTGTTTTCGATGCCACTCAATCGGACCACCCTCCTCTTCCTCCTTCCGTTGCTTTCCAAATCCCAGTCAAAATCCGGAACGCCACTGTATCCCGGTGTATAATTGATGAGGGGCATCCACCTGTGTGATGTCCGCTTCGGTTTGGAAGCAACTCGGATCCCCTGAGTTGGCCCCTTCCACGATCACCCTTCGAGCGTGGGATGGTCATGCCTCCCAGCCTATTGGCCTGTTTCGTAACTGTCCCATCACCCTCGCCGGTAAGACTGTTTGCGTTGATGTCGAAGTCATTGACCCCCCTCTAGACTACAACATTCTATTGGGGCGAAGCTACACCTATGCCATGTCTGCTGTCCCATCCGCGGTTTTCCGCAAGATGTCTTTTCCGCATAATGGGAAGATAGTCACCATTGACCAGCTATCTTATCATGAGCCGTCGTCTCAGACCTCCTCCGAGACGACCATCTCTTCTGTAGCCAACAAGCAAACCGTCGATTCTTTGACCAGTGTCTCCCCCGACGTCTATAAAGATTCCACCCTGCTTGGTACTTTTCCTCACCTTCCTCCCCCCCCCCCCTCCTGTTACTGATCCCAGCTCGTCGAATGTTTGCATGATGCAATCGTCTCAAGCTGCCCATAAACGGCCTGCCTCGGCTAGTCTGCACCCTCCTCCCCGCCCTCCGCAACCCGCTCCTAGCCATTCCTCTCCGCCAGCCGGACCTCCTCCTTCCGGCCCTCCCCCTACAGCTGGTATCCCCGAACCTCTTTATCCTCCAGGCTCGGTCCCCCCCGGCCTTAACCATCTTGGAGCCGTACCTCCTGGTCACTACCCTGCTAGACAGATCCCCTTCTTGGCTCCCCCTCCCGGAGTATATTCTGTCCCCGTCATGGCCACCCTCTCTCTCCCTAACTTGACCTTGGGTATTCGGGTTTGGTACCTTGACCCCCCAGCCGCCACCCCCCCTGGTCACCCCAAACCTTACATGGCTTTGACACCGGTTCAACCGGTCCCCCTCGCTTCCTCCATAGCCACTGTGCCCCCAGCACCTCCATAGGACCCTTCTCCTGTTGGGTCGGCTCCCGGGAAGAAAGGCAAAGCCCGCAAGGGGGCAACCAAAGACCAAACCACCACGACCAACCCGGCTCCTTCTCCACCCCCAAAGCCTTGTGCCTTATGTGGTGTCATTGGTCATGCCACCCATGCTTGTCCCGAGTTACCTCGTATCCGACCCATGGTAAACTTCGCGTTCCCCGACACTACGGTCCCTGAAACTCCCACTCCTTCTTCGACCGTCCCCAAGAACGCCAAGACTCTCCGCACCAACAAGCCTTGTGCTTTGTGCGGTGTCCATGGCCACTACTCCCATTATTGTCCTCACCTGACGCATTACCGCGCCTCCCTTGAGGCGATCCGCGAGTATGAGGTTGAACAAAATCAATCCGCCTCTCCCATTCTCGCGCAGTATGCTTCAGGCCAGCCTGAGGATCCCCCCGCTCCCATCCACAGTCCCCCCCCTGATGTTCAGATGACGGAGTCTACAGTCACCATTCTTTACCTATCCTCCTCTGCACGACACTCGGAGCCTAGCCCGTCTGCAGCCTCCCCCATTGTGTCCCTTGATACCCGAGATCACCCCACTTGTGTCTCTGTTGACCTCCGCAGCCCGAGTCCTCGCCCTGTTTCCGATAGCTCTCATATACCACCTTGTTTGAGTCTTGATCATCCTGCCCCTTCCCCCTGCCATTACTGCTCGATGACTTCTGTACCCTCACGCTGCCGTCATTTCCTTTCACCTCCTCATTTATTGTCTTGTCACACCATTTTGCAGGACCCCTCGTCCACACCCTTTATCGGTTACGCCGATGGTGCAAGTCGCTACTCCAGGAATCTTGCCTCGGCAGGGTTGGCCATCTTCACCCCTTTGCATGACCTCATTCTGTCTAACGGGGTATGCATTGGTTCTGCCACCAACAATCAGGCCGAATATGATGCAGTGCGTGGCCTATTAGCTGATGCCCTGTTGCATCGCATCCGCCATCTGCACGTTCGTTTGGATTCCATGCTTCTTGTAATGCAACTAAATGGTGTTTATCGTGTGCATAACCCTGTACTGTTTAGACGCTATTTACGAGTGAAAGTCTTAACACGTGCGTTTGAAACCATCACTTTCAACCACGTACCCAGAGACCAAAATCACTACGTAGATAGTATTGCAAACCATGTTCTAGATTGGCATTTATCACACACAAGTCATACAAGACAATAACATTAAATCAACCATCACAAGACGATGCATATCCATAATATGTGTCGCAAACCATATATTGATGAGTCCATCTACTCTGATACATACGACATGCCCATAGCATGTTCCAAACAACTGGGGGCACCATACGCCCCCCCATACATATACTTACGACGTGCCCATAGCATGTTCCACAAACTGGGGGCCCCATATGCCCCCCCATATATATCCATCCGACATGCCCATAGCATGTTACAAACAAAATCAAAAAAACTGGGGGCACCATATGCCCCCCCATACATTCTAGGGGGCACCACTTGCCCCTACACACATCCGAGAGGGCACCATATGCCCCTATATCTGGCCAATACACGACGAACACCCTGATCCGCCTGGATCTCTGTCCGAAGTGTTCCCAGATCCCTCTCTCTCCAGTTGACCCGCAACTCTGCCATACCTGCACAACCACATTCTTTTTGTCAGTGTACAGATCGAG
>JAXQQM020069452.1:0-109689 GCA_034641835.2 Pinus albicaulis | reverse complement strand
GACGTGGACAACCGGGACCCGTTCGAAGGAGGCTGCGACGTCAGAACTCGGTTGTAACTTCTATTCGTTTATCACTTTAATAGATGACTATGATTATGGTTCCACTCCTTTTGCAATCATGTTAATCCGAGTAATATCTTTACGACCGATATTTAGTTACGATATCTTAGGATTCCTATGCACATGTAGATGTCCGTCTCTTACGTGTGCGAGGTGTTTCGTCACGGAGATCGTGGAAGAGTTGTGATGCACGGTGAGGCAGCAGGGGGCATCTTATTCTTAGGATCTAGCGTTGGAATCGAGGTGGGCTCTTATCCCAAGTCTTTCATTTCGTAACTAGGAGCTTGCGTCATAAGCATTGTTGTTTGTTGCTAGACCCTGTTTGGGCTAGTAGGGATGGATAGCCTCTGTCATGGAGGATTGACCTCCTCAACAAATTGGCGACTCCGCTGGGGATCGTCCGGTTTTCCTTGTCCCGTTTATGATTGGTTCGCTTTGATTGTTTCTCCTTGCTTGAGGAACCTTCTGGGTTGGATTCTTTCATTATTTTAGCCTCTTGGTTTGCTTAGCTTGTGTTGGTCTCTTTTCAGATTAGCTTGTTTTTTAAGTTTCATTGAAGAACTCGACTGGCGCGGGTTTTTACCTGACAGTGCGCCACTTGGCGCGTGTTGCATTTGTCTGTCTCGCGCCACTCGGCCTCTGGCGCTAGTTTCAAGGCCACAGTCGCGCCAACCCTGTGACTTTTTTGAGTTTCTTCAATTTTTGGCTTTCTGAGCTTGACCAGTACTTTTCTTTTTGATTTCCTGATTGTTTGAGTGTATTGGAGTCTTGTTTGACTGGAATTCACCGCTATCCTTTGGTTGTTTGCCTCTGTCTCTATCGGTTTCACGATTTGAGCCCTAGGGCATCTAGTGGCATAGTGAATAAGGCCTCCTTGGGAGTTTTGGTGTCTTGATTGTCCTGTCAACTTCTTGATTGATTCTCCACGCCCTCTTAGCAGTCTTTGACTGTTTTGTTGCGTCTTTTGAGTGATTGTTCATTCTTTCATTCAGAATTCGTTTGCACTTGCTTTGGACCCAGATACGGGTCCATTGGGTGTTCCAGTCTTTTCTTTGATCAGAGAGGCTTTTGGGGTGGATTTAAATTTGGTTGCTTGCTTCGTTGAGTGAATATTTTTTGCTTCGCTCTCTTAGATATCATTTCTCAAATTGTTCCTTTTGTTTTCAGTGCAAATTAGCCATTAAACATTGAAAATCAAAAAAATAATCTCTTTTGCTCTTGTTTAATTAGTGCAAATTGTGATCTTTTCCATATTGCTAGTGATTAGTGTTTGAATGAAAAGTGTGCAATTGCATTAGTAGCATTAGAGACATTCTTGTTTGTATTCCGTTCATTTCGTTTGTATAAAAGCTCTCAACTCTCATTTAACTAGTTTTCATCGAACGAAATGTTGCACCATGGCATATAGCTTGCATTTAGGAGACACTACATACGATAAGGCCTGGAAATTGAAACTTAATCGAAGATCAACTGTAAAATTTATTCAATTAACCTAAGGCAGCATTGGAACTTAACGAAACATATCTAGAAGGTCTAGGCTAGAGACGTGTTCCGGCGTCGTTAAACCTAGCATCTGTCGTTCGCCTGTTGGCTTTAGACAGCGGTAGTACGGACTTGTGCTCCCCGTACCGTCGCGTATATAAAGGGAGACCCCTATAGGTTTGCAATCCTTTATCCACAGGAAGCCGAGTCTGCCGCCTTTTACCCGTGATACACCGAACACAGAATTCGGGGAGACTACCTGCACGTACGGAAAGTCCTTGGTCGATTTCTGTTTCATTTTGAAACCAAGGTGTATATTGCGGTTCACGGATATCTGGTACACCCTTTGTACCTAGTTTTTTCTGCAGGCAGTCATTTGGTCTTTTCTGACTCCCAAAACTTGAAAATACCGTCAAGCGCTTGTCCTTTCACGCTTGTATCAACTCTGAAAGAGATAGAGTCATCTTTTTATCGTTTCTCGACTCTTAAAACATGAAACGGTAGAATTTGTTTATTTTCCAATGCGGTAAAATCAATCTCCCACGATAACACACCCGTTTAGAGATTACTTGTGACTGTTTGATCGTGTGTCTTAATTCATTTTCAGCCCGTGTGTGTGTGTGCTCTCTTCTTCTAGTCTTTTGTCACGGTGGCGGAACCCTCGGTTTCGTCTATTGGTAGTCCTTACACGGACGATTCTTCGAGGAGGCCAGGCCTTGGTGAACCACGACGACTTTGTTGTTTCGAGTTCTGACAGAGGAGGCCGGTCCTCGCCAACCTTGACCCTTTGGAAACCGTTTGACTTCCTTGGCCCTTTTAGGACCTCGTGCAGATTCGAAGGATTAGGAGCTGATTTTCCTTTCTCTTACATCGGGTTCACCGTTTGTTGCTGCTGTTTTTCCTCCTAGTCCTCGCCGTCTTTTGCGTGATTTAACGGCAGGATCAACCATGAGTGATTCTGGTGAGGAAATTCCGGGGTCTGATGACTATCAGCGCATCCCTCGTAGATTGTTTGAGGGAGACGATTCTGAGCTGGCCACCACGTCGTCAGCCAGTCCTTCTTTACCGCTGGGATACAGATCTCTGGGTCAGATTATTTCAGCTGTTGCCTCTATGGGAATATCATCTCCTGCTTCGAGGCCAGCTGCCACTACACCCGGGGTGTCTCCTTCGACGCGAGTCACTTAAATTCCGTACGACCTTGTTTGTGTGGCTGCCTCTTCTGTGTTGCCTCGGCCATGCAGCTACTAGATCACGGGCCAACTCCAGAGGACATTTATCTAGCTACTGTTATACCGGAGAATATCTCTCTGGAGGAGTATCGGTTGTTTTTACAACAGCCGAACGCCGGAGCTGGACAGCTCCCCCAAGATCCTTACCGATCTTTCTTTTTGCATTATGCACAAGACGGCACTCCCGTGTATGGTTTTCCGGGTCAGCTTGATGAGCATGGAGACATTTTGCGTCTCCCTGCTCCTGAGGCCTATCTTTACGTTCAAGGTTTACCGTACAACCAGGCTCAGAACTTGCAGGCACAACCTTTCCAAGGTTAACCTGCAGGACAACCTGGCTATCAGTACGACCCACAGGGACAGCCCAATCAAGGCTACTCTGCGGGCCAGCAAGGGCCATTCTATAATCCGCAAGGACCATATTATAACCCTGCTGGTCAACCTGCTCGGCCTCCATTGCAGGGTATCATGGGGCCAAACCGTGGACACGGGGGCAAATCCGGCCTTCCTTACGGGTACAGCCAACGATATCCTGTTGTCCACTAACGTTGCATATCGGCAGGACCACTTTATGGTTACGCGGGGTCAAGCGGGTTTCCGGCAAGCACCTGGTCTTTGTTCCACCACCGAGTAACCGGGTCATCGGTACACAACTGGTGTCCCGCCTCCGGAGATCGGTGAGCTTGTTCGGTGCAACACCAGGAGCTCACCCTAGCAAGGTCGGCCTGCGCAACCGGCTTCGCCTCATTCGAATCGCTTTGTTCATTCGAATGACCCCCTCATTCCGTTCCTCTGCTCACTGCTTTGCTCATTCAATGCCGCGACCAAATCAACAGCCCTACGTACTGAGCCTACGCAGTGATTTCCACTTATCGTGATCTACCTTTCCTCGGAGTAGTTTATCATCCGCATGGTCGATCTCAGCCAAGACTATAACCACTACCAGGCTCTCAGTATCCTCCTCCTCCTCACGGTTCTAACTATGCTCAGCAGCCAAATCCAAACGCTGCTTATACGGGGCAGACGCCTAATCAGGGCCCGAACCCTGGTTATCAGGCCCCACACAATGGTTACCAGCAACCAAATCAGTCCGGCTATACGAATTATGCCCCTCACGGTCAGAATCCTACGGGACAGAACCCATGGGGGCAGGGATATTCACAACCATCGTGGAGCATGGGTACCGGACCTTATTCTGGGACTGGCATGGGAATTAACCCCCCATTGCCGTTCCTGGCTACCTTGGATCTACCGGACGTTTTGAAGTTGACCAATGATCCGATTGCTCATAATCCATATTGGCCCCCGGTTCCGACCAAGATACCAGGAGACTGTCCCAAGTTTGAGGGCAAATCTGGAGAAGACCCCCAGGCGCACGTGATGACGTATCACCTCTGGTGTTCGTCTAACTCTTGGACTGACGATTCGGTTCGTTTGCGTCTTTTCCAGCGTACGTTAACAGGAGCTGCTGCTAAGTGGTACATAGAGCTATCCCGTGGTATTTTTCAGGATTTCAACTCGTTAGCTATGGCTTTCCTCACGCATTTTCAGTTACCAGTCCGGTATGAGACTGGGACGCACCTCCTGTCTTCCCTGAAGCAGGACTCGGCCACTCACATCTCGGATCACATTCATGAGTGGCGGCGCCGTCGTCGACTGATCAAGTTTCACATACCTGATCAGATTTTGACTCACTGGTTCACCACCTCCTTTGTGAACAAAATCGCTCGGGATATCGCAATGGGAGCGTGTGTGACGGAGGAACAAGCTATCGCGCGTGCCCAGTACTTGGATCTTGTTTATTCACAATCTGGCACGCTTTATGACATCCTGCCTCATGCACCACGGCCCGGAGCCAAAAAGACCCAACCCACCCCTTCCGTGGATGGTGTCATTGGTTCCGTTTCTCAAAATTCGAAGAAGTCTTCGAATGGGAGGCAGAAGGCTAATTCTTCCAATAATCCCTCTGCCAATCCCGCCTCATCCGATTCTGGTAAAACCACGGAGGTAAATGCCGTCCAGGCCAATCCTGCGGACAAATCCTCCAAGGGGAAGAAGAAGGGCAAAGGCAAATCAAGATCTGATGCCCCAAAACCGGAATCTAAATCTCGGTCTGAGGATGGCTCACAACGTAAGCCGAAATTTCCTTGCCTCATCTGTGAAGGTGACCATTCCACTAAAGATTGTCCAAGACGATCCGAAGTCAGTCAACTTCTTAAAGGCTCAAAGGGAACTCCGGCTGTTTTAAAGGAGCCGTTTCCATCTCAGCAGACCCGGATGGTCGAACAAAGTTCATCATCTGCACCGTTTGGGTCTCAAGTTTTCATGATGAAGACTAATGCACCTATCACTATCGCTACGAGGTCCAAGGATTACAATAATCAGCAGCAGGCACCCGGGAAGGCTGTGGCGGATGGACCGCCTCCCGCATCTGCTTCTGGTTCATTGGAAATTGAGAAGCCGACTCTCGAACCCGTTGTGAAGCCACCTCCCAAGGGTGTTCTTCGGAGATCCTCTTATAATCCAAACGCCCGTGCCGCCCAACATTACAGTATTGTCGAGGATCTGGCCCAGGCGCCGTGTGCCATGTCTGCACTTGAGGTTCTTCAAAGTTGTCCTTCACAATGGAAGGCTTTGCTGTCTGCCATCGGTGGTATTGATCCCGCCGATTCGAGCCTTCTCACCTTTGATCTGGAGAATTTTACTCCCCGGCTTCCACATCAAATCGCTTTGATTATTCAAGTCAAGATTAACGGCCTGGACGTTCACAGAGCCGTCGTAGATGAGGGTGCATCTACTTGTGTTATGTCCTCCGCTTGTTGGAGAGCCATCGGCTCTCCAACTTTATCATCATCGCCCAATGCCCTTGAGGCATTTGATGGCCGAGAATCTAAACCCCTGGGAGTTCTCGAGAGTCTGGCGATTACATTACAGGGAAAAACTGTCAACGTGGAAGTAGAAGTAGTTGACGCTAAACTCAACTACAACATACTTCTTGGCCGCAGCTGGACCCATGCCATGCTCTGCGTGCCGTCTACTGTCTTTCGATTCATCAAGTTCCCTCACGAGGGCAAGATTGTCATAGTAGACCAGTTGTCATTTTTTACCTCGAGCTCCGAGAACAACGTGCCGTATGTGGATCAAATTCCGAATCCACCAGACAGCATAGGACCTGGTCTTTTCAAAGACCCGGTCCTCATGGGTATTTTCCCTGCGCCGCCACCGAATACCGCTCAAGTCAACATGTTGTCCAGGACTGATGACCCCTGGCTGATTCCTACACCTGAGCAGGTATATGAGTTTGGAGAGTCCATGCCTTTAACGCCAGTAGAGATCAGCTACTGTGAGATTGTTGCTGCATCGGACCCTCCACCTCCTCGGCATGCTCCGATGAGCATGGCTCTTGACGTCTACTCACAATCCCCCTGGCTTGGTCAGGCTGATTCGCCTGATCCTCTTAGAGAGACTTTTCCCTCAGATGAGGCTATAATTGAAACTATGTCTCTGGAGGGGCTACCTTGGGGCGATGGGCATCATCGTTCCTCGTTTATGCCTAGCTTGGGGGCAATGACGGATTGTCTCGAGCGCTATGCTACTCAGGTTCCTTCCCCTCCTCTTCAAACACCGATCTTGACGCATGAGGTCTTTTCGGAAGGCAATCTGAGTAACATTACTCAAACGGTTCCTATCAACATCTCTGTCAAACCGGGGATTGTTGAGAACATTCACGTGGGTGTGACCTGTTCTCCTGAAGAGATCCAGGTCTATACGGAGCTTTTCAAAGAGTTCAGAGATGTCTTTGCATGGTCCTACGAGGAAATGCCGGGAATTGATCCTAGTATTGTCGTGCACGAGATTCCAACCTATCCAGGTGCAAAACCCGTGCGCCAACGCTTGCGTCCCATGCATCCTCGGAAAGCCGCCGCTATCAAGGCAGAGGTTGAAAAACTTCTGAACGCAGGGTTTATTTATCCTATCCCCCTTACAGAATGGGTGTCCAATATCGTCCCTGTCGATAAAAAGCAGGGTACCATTCGAGTCTGTGTAGATTATCGCGATGTCAATCGCGCCTGTCCTAAGGACAATTATCCCACTCCGTTTATCGATCAGATTATTGACGATTGCGCCGGGAGTGAGATCTACTCCTTAATGGACGGTTTCTCAGGTTACAACCAGATTAACATTGCACCTGAGGATCAACATAAGACCACATTCATCTGTCCGTGGGGCACTTTTGCATATAAAAAACTCTCGTTCGGCTTAAAGAACGCTGGCGCCACGTTTCAACGTGCCATGTCATATGCTTTTCATGATATTCGCCATATTGTCCTGCCTTATCTGGACGACTTGCCTGCCCATTCGGGTAAGCGAGAGGATCATCCGGAACATCTTCGCCAGATATTTCTTCGTTGCAGACGCTACAATATTAGGCTGAATCCTCATAAGTGCGTCTTCTGCGTCGACTCTGGCCGTCTTTTAGGCTTTATAGTCTCGAAAGACGGAATTCACCTCGACCCTCTGAAGGTTGAGGCCATTATAAATCTCCGTCACCCTCCTCCCTTTATCAGTTGCAGAGTCTGCAAGGGAAAGCGAATTTTCTTAGGCGCTTCATCCCGAATTACGCCGAGGTGGCCAAAGGATTCACTCGTTTGTTAAAGCAGAATGTTCCCTTTCATTGGGACGAAATCGCTCAAGAATCCTTTGAGAAGCTGAAGACATTGTTATTCAATGCTCCGTTGCTTCGTCCTCCGGACTACCACCGCGACTTTACTTTGTATCTAGCCGCCGCATTAAGCACCATCGCCATGGTCTTGGTGCAGGATGACGAGAACGGTGATGAACACGTTGTTTATTACCTCTCTCGGAACCTTCTCGACCCGGAAACGCGTTATGCACATGTTGAGAAGTTGGCCTTAGCAGCCGTACACGCTGTACAGCGCTTTCGCCATTACATCCTTTTGCGCACGATAACAGTGGTTTCAGACTGCAACCCCATGACATATATTCTTTCCAGACAATTGCTGGGGAGCAAGTACTCCAAATGGATTGTCATCCTGCAGGAGTTTGATTTGGAGTTCACCACTGCCAAGTCAACTAAATCACTGGTCTTCGCGGACTTGATTTGTTCTCTCCCTACAGACTCTCTTCCTGAACACTCTGAAGATCATATTCCGGACGAAACGTTGTTTCTTATCGATACTCGTGATCCTTGGTACGGGGACATCATAGTGTATCTTCAGACCGCGAAATTTCGGTCTGAGTTGGATAAAGCTGCACGCCGTCGGATTCGGCACCAGTCCCAACCCTGCCGCATAGTGGGAGATACCCTATATCGTATTGGAGTAGATTCGGTGCTCCGACGATGCCTTACCTTGGACGAGGCTGAGAAAGTCTTGAATGACTGCCACAGTGGCGCCTGTGGTGGACACATGTCCGGATATGCCACTGCCCAAAATATTCTGAGGGCAGGTTACTTCTGGCCTTCTATATTCAAGGATTGTATCACTGCAGTCCGAAAATGCCATCCGTGCCAGATTTTTCAGCGCAAAATGCGCGCGTCGCCGTTGCCTTTGCATCCCGTTATTACCGTCGACCCTTTCGCGAAATGGGGCGTAGATTTTATGACGTGTAACCCTCACTCGGCCGGGGGGCATGCGTATATCATTGTCGCCGTCGACTACTTCACTAAGTGGGCCGAGGCGATGCCTACACTAGCTGCTGACGGAAGAACGGCTGCTTCATTTTTATTCAACCATGTTATTGCACGATTCGGGGTTCCTCAAGCCATCGTCACTGATCACGGTACTCATTTCCGTGATTACATGATGGCGGAGCTGACAGCTGCGTTGGGCTTGCGTCACGACAGCTCAACGCCATACTACCCTCAAGCGAACGGTCGGGTTGAAGCGGTGAACAAGGTTTTGGTCACTATGCTTCAACGAACAGTTGGGATTCATAAATCCAGTTGGCATCTCCAACTGTTCTCAGCTCTCTGGGCGTACCGAACATCTGCTAAAAGTGCAACCGGATTCACACCATTCCAACTGGTGTATGGTCTGGAAGCTACTTTGCCGGTTGAATGCGAAATTCCTTCGCTTAAGTTAGCTGTGGAGCTCTTACCGGATACTTCTCCTGAGGAAGAGCGTCTTCTGTATCTCGAACGGTTGGATGAAACCCGTCGTCTCGCTGCTTTGATCATCGAAGCACAAAAGAAGAGGGTCAAATCTCATTTTGATCAATCTGTTTCTCCCCGTTCTTTCATTGAAGGAGACCTAGTCCTCTTGTATGATCAGGCACATGATAAGCTTGGTGCCGGTAAACTCCAGCCCATGTGGCACGGTCCCTACATAGTAAAACATGTTTTGAAAAATGGGGCCTACGAACTTATAGATTACGAAGGAGTTCCATTGGCGCAGCCCAGAAATGGGCTGTACCTCAAGAAGTACTACGCCTGAAATGATTTCTTGGTGTGGTGTGTGTACATAGGTGTGTGATTGTCATTTGTGTGCATGGTGTGGTGTGCTTTGTAAACGTATTTCTGCTGATCGAGTCTTCCTGGTTGTGCAGATGTCTACTCATCCGTTTGTTGGTTTCGCGGACGGTGCCTCCCGCAGTACCAGGAATCTGTCTTCTGCAGCCTGGGTAATCTACGATCCTGCTGGTGAGTTGATCGACCTACAAGGTGTTTGTTTAGGACGTACCACGAACAATATCGCGGAATATAGCGCCGTGTTGGAGTTATTAACCGAGGCTGTAAACCTTGGTATCCGTGAATTGCTCGTGTACCTAGATTCACAGCTTGTAGTGTTGCAGCTGAACGGGCACTATTCGGTAAGAAACCCGTCCATTTTACGATTGTATTTGCGTATTCGATTGCTGGAAAGGAATTTTGAATATATTACATATCATCATATACCCAGACATTTGAATGCATTAGCAGATACAGTAGCAAATTTGGTGTTAGATAGACATTTACGCAATTTATAAATCATCATCACATGTAAAGAAGACTCATCCAGAAATAGATATGCATATATAGATATCGAAATGTTTACATAGAAGTGTGTCACATAAAACTCAAAAAATATACATAAGTGTCTTAATACATCCGGAGACACTGAGTCTCTCAAAAAATAGGTGTGGCTAAATCCTAGAGACTAATCGGCATGGTGCTCATGATAGCACGTTACTGCACGCACTAGCCGCCTCAGGATTCGGTGGAGCCGATTTGGGACTCCCACCGTATGGCGCTGGTACTCCAATGGTACATCTGACAGTCGGGCATAGTCTGGGATCCCATGAACGATCCCCTCAAGGTTCTGAACCAGTGCCTCTCCTCCGGCACCTTCCCCCTGGATCTCAGGGGCGAGCTGTGTCCTCCGAAAGATAGGAGACATCCCGGCTGGTCTCTCAGGTCCTACATCTGCATGCATGTATATTTGTGTTAAGACAACTGTGTATTAACAAAAAATCATATAAACATAAAATCAAAAATATGAGGTCTTACCCAGCTCTTCGTCCCAGTGGTCTCCTTCTGGTAGCGGGAGATCCGGGTCCCCTGTAAAGTCAGTTCCCGCATAGGGCCAATCTTCCACAACGATCAGTTGGCACCGTATCCATCTGAAGAACTCGGGCTTCCAGGACATCTGTTGCCCGCCTCCAGATCTGGGCATCAGTGCTGCCCAGCGAGCCATTCTCGGCTCTCGTGGTACTGGAATCGCCACAGGGGCCTCTTGGCCCTGGAAGGTTGGTATGCGTTCCAGAATGAACGACACCAAGATGGAACCATACCCAAACTGCTTCAGTTTGCCCTTTTTGCACTTTGTGAGCTGCCTTTTCATGTTAATGGTGACGGTTGTTGCCCAGTCATACAACCGGGGACCCATGCATTCTGAGGCCAGTAAGAGTTGAGTCTTTGTAGCCTCGTGCGGTGCCTGCGATCCAGCAGCCCGCGTAATGGTGTGGAGTACGACTCTCAGTGCTAGGTCGGGGATGGTCGAGATGTACACCTTCTTACTCCCTGTTCCTGTTTGTGCCCCACGGCACACCCGCGCCATTACTTCTTCCATCTTCTCCCCTGATGGTCTGCTCCCAGTCAGTACAGGGATTGGACCCCTGCGGGATAATCCGGTAACAAAGTAAATGTCGGTGACCTCCAATTTCAACACCTGGTCTCGTATTCTGAATACCTGGTCATTTTCATCCCAGAGGTTGATCAAATATTGGAGGAGCTCAGGCTGAGCTCGTAAGCATGGCGTGAGGAAGAATTTCTTTAAGCCACGGTCCCTTAGAGCATTCATGCAATTCTCATTTTGCATGGCCTCTTCGTCCTCATCTCCGTGTTCCCGTTCCTTCCATTCAATCACCATTCTGACTGTTTATCTGCATTCACATGGTTCAAAGCCCCTAATTAGATCTTCTGTGAGCTTAAAATTTCAAAAAATTTGGCATAAATAGAGGATTTTTAGGCGGAAATTTGGGTTGCGCCGCTGGCGCGACTGTTTTGCTGACAGTCGCGCCATGTGGCACGGGCCCTTTGATAAAAAGAGCTCAGTGGCGCGGGTCCGTGCCCGATACCCGCGCCACTTGGGCCGGCCCTAAAAATTCAAGAGTGCCCTTACAGAGCTGGTTTTTTAAGGGAAATCATTAAAAAATATATGGAAAGAAAGAGAAAAGGAGCGCCTCTTACCTGTCACATACGAGACGCTGAATGGTTGCCTGGATCGGTCGCAATCGCCGTCAGAAGATTCTGCTCCAAATGGACCACTGCTACTCTCCACAAGGTAAATAGTAAAAAGTAATTTCATTTTTTACCATTGGACATATTTATAACTTTTCGACGTTAAAATGAGTTTTTTAGTTATTTCTTGTCAAATATTTGCATGTATTATGTCGAAAATGGATTTTACGCTTGTTGGGTATGTGCAGTGACAGGTTTTTGCGACTTAGAAGGTGGAAACGAGTTGTATTTTATACTTTTTCGGACTCGGTAAATACACGAAAAAGTCACTCTGGAGTCATCTTTCGGCTCTTTTCTGACTCTCTAAATATGAAAAGATCGCCGAGGCCCTTGTCGTTTCGATCTCGTTAAAATGGACACGAATCGACATTCACCCAGTATAAGTTTAACCCTTTTTCGGGCTGGGTTGGATCGATTACGAAAAAGGAATACCCTAGCCTATCGCGACTAGGAGGTTTTCCCGGATATTGTTTTCTACCTTTTCGGATCTGGGGAACTATTTACGAAAATGGACCTGTGGAGTTTTCTTTTCAGCTGTCTTTTCAAACTCTCTAAATATGAAAAGACGCCGAGTTCTTCCTTTGTCGGACTCGTTAAACCCTGATGACATTGGATTCCGTCGCAATGACGTTCTCCGAGTTTCTCCTTCCTAGGACTCGTTAAATGCACTAGGATGGATTCGCCCGAAGGGCGGACTTATATCACAAGCATATGCTATCCCCTTCAAGCTTGTCATCAAAAATAATTGGGGTACTCGCCAGAAATGGTGGGGGAAAAAATGGAACCATCGTCGTTGTCGTCGGCAGTATGTCGCTCTTGAACATAGCACTTGTCTGCATTCGTGTCGGGTTGGGGACATCTCATCTCGTTGCTTCACTTTGCTTCCATGGGTTTGGGTAATCTCTTTTGACCTCTCATCTGTTCACTGCCTCGTCGCCATGACCTTTGATCTGTTGATGTCAAATAATGCCAAGTCCATTGACGTGCCGTTTATATGTTCAAGAGAAGTTGGCCTCTGCGAATATCAACCTTCCTCTGTTTCTCATATGATCCTGATTCACAACAAAACATTATGTTCCTCTGTCTCGTGTCGATGATGTGGGAATCATTATGGCCCACCTTCGATCAAGGTCACTTCCTGTCGACTTCAACTCATTATCCAGGAGGTTGGTCTAGAGACTCCTGATGGTACCTTGGAGCCTGCATGCCTTAATGGCAGGTTCGTCGCATTCGACGAGAGGTTTTCATTATTGGCCTCCGATCGGATGATTCTGCGGGTGTTCGACGTCAGCTCATTTATTCACATGCCGTAGATTGTACCTGTAGTACCTTGAGGACCATTGTCATTATTGGTGGTTTCTCTCGCGTCTGTTAACAGCTTTCATCATTGGCTGGTAATCAGACGATGTTCTTTCATGTTCGACATCAGCTCACATATTCACATGCTCGAACTTGTACTTGTTTGGGTCGAGATGGAGCGCAAGACCCTGGATTGTGTCTGTTGTAATCCAGGCTGCGATTGTGGATTATTATCATTATGTACATGACTCACTGATTGGATAGCTGCGACCATACCTGAGTCTATTTGTTTGATCTTAGTTGGATGGCTGCGCCCATACCCTAGATCCGGATTATAGCATACTCTGTTCGGATGGCTGCGTCCATACCATATATATACATAATGTACTTGAGATATCAGTTGTATCTGTCTGTGCAGGTTTTCCGAAGGCGGGCCTTCGGTTGGACATGTTCTCGTAAAGCATTTCACCCCTCTCTCTCTCGGGCCTCATGCTTTAGGGGGCATCTGTTACACAGTAATTTGTCACCGTCCCTACCATTCCCCGTCCCGCACAATGGAGGACCCATAATGTGACCTGTGAACACTGTCATGCACTGAAAACATCATCATTGCATCCCTCCGAGTATGAGCTTCATTTCCCCTTGAGACATCTCCTTGCAAAATCCATGAAAAACAGCTCTTTTTGCATTGGCGCGGGTAGACAGTTCAGTACTCGCGCCACTCAGGGAAATCCTGTAAAGAGGTCGCGCCACTTGGCGCTCTGTCATAGAGCAGCAATCGCGCCACCCATTTTAGGGAATGTTTTTTATATATGGATGGCGGAAGTTGAGTTCAAACAAACTCACAACCACTGCCTATCTTGAGTTGGGAGGTTTGGCTACGGGATTTCTATGGAAGGGAAGTAGTTTTGCCACCTTCTATGGAACCTTCCTTGTTGATAGGGCCAATCCCATAATAATAGGGATCCCAACTCCCTCCTTCCCCATCTATAAAAGCTTGCTCGGATCCATGGCAAGCTAGTCTTGAAGTGCTGAAGCTTTGCATCTCCCTATTCCCAAGTGCCTTTGTGCTGTAAAGAATCCCTTCTTTCCCTTAAGGCCCATTCAAGCGAGGAGACCATTGTTACGAGACTCTGGAGAGGTTTCCCTTTCCTTGGCAAGCTTTGCGAGACGTGGACAACCGGAGACCCGTTCGAAGGAAGCTGCGACGTCAGAACTCGGTTGTAACTTCTATTCGTTTATCACTTTAATAGATGACTATGATTATGGTTCCACTCCTTTTGCAATCATGTTAATGTGAGTAATATCTTTTCTGACCGATATTTAGTTACGTATGCTGGTTCCTATGCATGTATCTGTTCGTCTCTTCTGTGTGCAGGTGTTCGTCCACGGAGATCGTGGAAGGATTGTGATCTGCCAGGGTTGAAGGACGGGGGCATCTTCTTCTTCAGATCTAGCGTTGGAATCCAGGTAGGCTCTTATCCCAAGTCTTTCATTTCATAACTAGGAGCTTGCGAAGGAGGCTGCGACGTCAGAACTTGGTTGTAACTTCTATTCGTTTATCACTTTAATAGATGACTATGATTATGGTTCCACTCCTTTTGCAATCATGTTAATGCGAGTAATATCTTTTTAGACCGATATTTAGTTACGTATGCTGGTTCCTATGCATGTATCTGTTCGTCTCTTCTGTGTGCAGGTGTTCGTCCACGGAGATCGTGGAAGGATTGTGATCTGCCAGGGCTGAAGGACGGGGGCATCTTCTTCTTCAGATCTAGCGTTGGAATCCAGGTAGGCTCTTATCCCAAGTCTTTCATTTCATAACTAGGAGTCATGGCCATAGCATTGTTTGTTTGTTGCTAGACCGGGCCGGGGCTAGTAGGGACCGCCCTCCGTCCGCAGGGGACTTACTCTCGAACACAAGGGTATCGGTGATGCGAGCTATCCCCCCCCGAGGGCTGTGGAGGACCCCGTATGGGTAGATGCCATGGTGGAAGAGTATGATTCGATTGTCAGAAACAGTGCATGGGAGATTGTCCCAAGGCCGGAAGGGAAATCAGTGGTGGGTTCGAGATGGATCTACAAAGTGAAGTAGGCAGCTGACGGGAGTGTGGAGAAGTACAAGGCAAGATTTGTTGCCCGAGGCTTTTCACAGATAGAGGGGATCGATTATGAGGAGACCTTTGCACCTGTCGCAAGGTATTCTTCCATATGGACGATTCTTGCTCTCTCAGCGTAGATGGGGTAAAAGTATCCATCAAAATGGATGAGACCATGCTTCCTCAACGGAGCCGCTCGAGGAGGAGGTGGCAGAGAAACCCAAGGTTTCGAGATCTTCAAAGAAGCGAGTTGGATGTGCAGTGCCTAAGAGAGCGCTATATGGTTGTGTGCCAAGCACCGTGTCAGTACACATGGACAGGCGCGTTTCACCGTACTCTGGATTCTTCAAAAGAGTGAGTTAGATCCTAACCTCATACCGTACTGTGGTGAGGTGTTACTTATCATTGTACTTTCAGGTAGATGATTTGATTTTGACAGGTGATGAGCCGTTGACACTTCCCATGCAAGGAGGATAAAGCAAAAGAGTTTGAGATGTAGCGGACCTGGGCCTTCTACCAGTTTCTAGGGATTGGAAATTTCCACAGCGTACAGTGGACCCGTTGTTTCTCGTAAGTATGCCTGGAGACAACGGAGAAGTTCGAATATGGCCATCGCAAGCCTGTTGACACTCCTCTTCCTGGTGGTTGGAGGAAGGAGGATGCTACTTCAGCGGAGGTAGTGGATGCCACTGTCTATCGACAGTTGGTGGGGGTCGCTTATGTATCTGGTCAATACACGACCCGATATATGCTATGCAGTTAACCAGCTTTCGCAAGCTATGGTTAAGCCTACCAAGCTCTTTTGGAAGGCGGGGAAGCATGTATTGCGCTATATCAGAGGCACATCGGGATATGGACTTGTGGCATGGCGCTCGTATGATGCGTGACGCTCGTGGCTCTGCCGACGCGCATTAAAAGGAGCCCACCCGACAGAAATATACAATCGTAGTGGATTTTCAAAGATCGGGTTTGTTGCCAGCTTTTGGTACAACAAGAAGCAGAGATCTGTGGCACTCAGTTCAGCAGAGGCCAAGTATATGGCAACAAGTTTGGCTACATGCGAGGCTATATGGATGAGGAAGATCCTGGTCGGGTTGTTCGGTTCACACTTAGAGCCTACTGTGATTTATTGTGATAATTAGAGTTGCATCAAACTCTCGGTTAATCCAGTATTTCATGACAGATCTAAACACATTGACATCCGGTATCATCATATCAGAGATTGTGTGCAACGGAGAATCATGTTATTTTCATACATTCCTACGGAGGATCAGGATGCTGATATCTTGACGAAGGCGCTCACCAGGAGAAAATTAGAATACCACAGGGGAAGGATAGGGGTTGTAGATAATCCTTATCTTGTTGAGAGGGAGTGTTGATATTGCAACAAGATGAGGAGCTTAGTGGAAAGGAGTCGCCTTCACTAAGTAGGCCCGCAGGGTATTTTTGGCGCAAAGTCTATTTTTAGACATATGGATCATGTTATATGAGTTGCAGGATGCTATTTTTGGATGGTTGGTCAAGTCAAGAAAAATATATGGACTTCTATTTTTAGACATACGGGGCGGAATCTATTTTTATATTTCCAATCTAAAAATAGATATGTCGAATATTATTAGCTCTTAATAATATTTGGACTATAAACATTATCTTATCCTCTCGGAGCACTGCAGTTTGATGCCTGGATGTGGCACATGCAGCTGACAGAAGGAATTACGCTATTCCTAGGGTTTAGTGGAGCTATTGCATGGTTGACTTCAGTTAGAACTCATGTGACAGAGTTTGGTGGAGTTGATGAGACAGTTAATGGAGTTGTGTCCAGTTTAACTTAGTTGAGCTAGTTGTATCTAGTCTAACTGATTGATACAATTAGTGAGAGTGGTGTGAATTAATTATCAATTAATTCAATAATTATTAACTCATAAATAAACTAAAGAATACATCAGTTAACTGCAGTGCATGGACAGTTTCAGTGGAGACCAGTGGAGAGGTAGGTGAAAGAGCAGTGTGAGTATCAGTTGTGACTATACTGGTGCATGAGATTTGCACACACATTGATGGAGAAGCCAATGAGGATTGCGCAGTACATACTGGTGGGATTTGAACCTGGATCTTATGATTAGCCATATTGTATTGCGCAGTAGAGGCAGGCTAACAGGTGGAGCAGATTGGAGCATGTGTTTTGTATGATCTGAGCTTGTGTAGTGTGTAACAATTGGAGATTTTACTGAGAGCTTGTGAGGATTTTGTACAATGATTGTTACATGATCTCTATCATTATAATATACAGATAGTTGGGGGTTTTCAGCTTTAAGCTTTCCCATAAATACTGTGTTTATATGTGTGATTGTTTATGGTTTTAATGTGCGCATGCGATTGTTTAATTTCCGCAAATTGATGATCAATAGTAGAAGAGGTTATGTATTATGCATGAAGCTCAAATAGTGTGTGATCAGGATAATCTCAGTGAATAATTTAACAGTTATTCAAATTTCTACATTATCTAGGTATAAAAGTGGGCCCTCATTTGTAATAAATATCAATATCATATCTCTTGTCCAAAAGGCCGATCGGGGACCTTTTGTTTGCATCTAGTATGGGTCGCAAAGGTTTCTTCCATCTATATGAATCCTCATTAGACAATGTTTTTGTTCGATAAATGTATCGATCTTGGCACCCCAAATTAGCCAAGAAGTCAACCGCTTTGTTTCTTGTTCGTCGAGAATGAGAAGTTGTAACATAAGGAATAGAATGAAGTAACTTTTGACTTTAGGAGATAATGTGTTCCAATCACCAACTCTTGGAAAATTTTTCTATAGGTTTCATGTTGATTAATTTCCTGGCAGTTGAGATAATCAATTGGTAATCACCATCAATTTACAATTTTGGATGTCCTTCATTGATTGCTAGTACCAAACCTATCTCCAAATATTAGGGGAATTTTGAGGTCTAAAATGGGCCTCCTAAGGAGTTTACTTTCGTAGATAATGTGTTCCAGTCACCAACTCTTGGACAATTTTTCTATAGGTTTCATGTTGATTACTTTCTTTACAGTTGAGATAATCAATTGGAAATCACCATCAATCTACAATTTTGGATATCCTTCATTGATCACCCGTACCAAATCTCTCTCCGAGCATTAAAGGAATTTTGAGATGTAAAATGGGCCTCCTAAGGAAATTAATATTTAAAATATAAAATAATAAAATAAAAATTATGATTTTTTAAAGAAAAGTAAATGGAACTACTTTTTTTATTGTATTTTTTACTTCTTTGTAGGTTTACTCAAATTTCAAGTTTAAACACATGTTGGATGCTAAATTAAATTTCACATCCAACAAGTAAGCATTACATATACTTCTGAATAGACCCACATCAAAAAAAATTGAAAATACATGAAAAAAATGTGTTTAAACACGCCTTTTTCATGTATTTTCATTTTTTATTTCCAGTGTGGGTCCACTCAGAAGAATGAAAAGTAGGTACTCAATGGATGTGGAATTTAATTCTACATCCAATTGGTATATACAGTTGAAATTTGAGGAAACCTACAAGGAGATAGGCTGAAAATACAATTTAAAAAATGTAGTTTTCTTCTTTTCCCTCCAAAATATTCTCCCCTAGGGATGAAATCATCATATTGAATCCTATTGGTTCTTTTAAATTTAATTTTTTAGTATATTTTTATTTTGAGACCCATTTTTTACCTCAAAATTCCCTTAACGAAAAGGAACTCAACCACATTATTACTTGTGATACCACAATTTGCAACATACAACTTTGAAGCACTATCTTCCCAGTATTGAAATATCCCTCCATAATTAATTTTTCTTTGTTTCATGATCATTCGATTTTTAGTCCTCCTGGGTCCATGCTTTAGAGAGGAGGAAATCATGAAATTTTTTCTTAATAATTCTCTATGTCATTCCTTCTTCATGTTGTTTCGTTTAAATATCCTCTTATTTCTTTCTTTCCAAATCACCCACATGGGAAAGCTAGGAACAAGAATCCATGTTCGATTCAAAACAAGGTTACTTAACGTCATTAGAGAAATTTTGAGCTAATAAATGGGCCTCAAAACAAAAATGTACAACCAAAATCAATTTTATAAGAACCAATATGATTCAAGATGATGATGTCAACCATAGGGGATGATTCACCATTTTTTGAGTAAAAAATTAAAAAGATTAAAAAATTTTAAAAATAGAAAAACTAATTTTTCAACTTGTATTTTCAACTTATCCCCCTACATTTTTACTCAAATTTAAAGTGGGAGCACTCGTTGGATGCAGAATTTAATTCCTCATCCAAGGAGTACCTATGTCACATACTTTCGATGGACCCTACTACACGAAAAAAGAGAAATACATGAAAAAAGTGATTGCAATAACGTTTTTCTTGTATTTCTCATTTTTCATGTAGAAGGGTCCATTGAAAGAATGAAACATGGGTAATCCTTAGATGAATTAAATTTTTCATCCAATGAGTGTTCCCGCACTAGAAAATTTACAAAGAATATGTATACCAATGTATTCATTTCGATCACGCAATATTCTAGAGCAAGATATTGAATCCTTCTACAATTAATTTGCGGAAATTAAACACGATCACACAATCACACCAAGTAAGAGAAAGAATCAAATCCACAACACATGAAATTTTCTAGGGAAAGAAATCTGCTCAAAACCCCTCTATCTGTATAGTATAATCAAAACCAAGGAATCATGAAACAATACAATACACTCTTCTCACAAGAGTCTGCTGCACTCTACCAACTACCTCATACTGATCCGGTCAAAATCAACCAACACTTAGCCAATTTCCTACCTCTTCTCAACCTACATTTCTTGCACAATTCTAAGAAGAATTGATCCCTATTAATAAGGAAATTAAACCTTCCTAAACTGCAAAAATACATCACAGGAAATCCTATGGTTGTCTAATTGTGCGCCGATAATTTAATAATAATACAACTGATAGATAACATCCCTTTAACCTATGTCTCAACTAGGTCTTCATTAGAACTGGCATGCATGCAACTATTAATAGTAAATCATCAATCACTTGACAGATCACTGCATGTGAATTAAATCTGATTTAATTCACTTGACCTCTCACTAGTGCAACAATCAGTTACAACTAGTTAGACTGACTTTAACTCACTTAATTGAGTTAACTAATTTCTCATGCATTAAACTAATACACTAACTGCAACTTGGACTCTAAAACAAGTAGAATCACTCTACATGCCTCACCAACCACTCTCAACTCGAATTTCATGAGCTAACTGAGTCTATCACACTCAGTTAACTATTAAGAGTGATTATGAGATAAGATTACAATTTATTGTCAAATTTAATTAAGGGAAAATAAAATTAGACACACATTTCTTGTTGAATTTTCAACACTCCCTCTCAATAAGAAAGGGATTATCAGCTACCTTGATCCTGCCTCTGTGGTATTCAAATTTTCTCTTGGCGAGTGCCTTCATCAGAATATCTTCATCCTCATCTTCCATGGGAATGTACTGAAGTAACATAATGCGTCTCTGAACACAATCTTTGAGATGGTGATACCAAATATCAATATGCTTGGACCTGTCATGGAATACTGGATTAACCAAGAGTTTTATGCAACTCTGGTTATCACAATGTATCACCGTCAGATCCATCTGATGACCAAACAAACCAACAAGTATCTTCCTCATCTAGATGGCCTCACATGCCGCCTGACTGGATACCATGTACTCTGCCTCGCCTGAATTGAGTGCAACTGATATTTGCTTCCTGCTGTAACAAGAAAATTCTGTCGATCCTATGCTAAAGATACCTCCTAATGTTCTCTTTCTATCTGATGGACTTCCTGCCCAATCTGCATCGGTGAAGCCTTGAAGCTTCACTCCCTCTGTCCGTTTGTACCATAATCCATACTCTTTAGTGCCCCTGAGATATCTCAGGACATGCTTCCCCGCCTTCCAAAAGAGCTTGGTCGGTTTAACCATAACTTGAATAAGCTGGTTAATTGTGTATCATATGTATCTTCATGTGTTCACTAAGTACATGAGTGAACCCACAAGCTGCTTGTAAACAATATCGTCCACTACCTCACCTGAATTAGCATCCTCCTTCCTCCATTTTCCTACAAGAGGAGAATCCATAGGTTTACAGCTCTCCATGTGGAACTTCCTCAGAATCTCTTTGGCATACTTGCCTTGAGAAACAAATAGCTCCCCATCCCGCTTACATATCTCCAAACCAAGGAAATAGTGAAGGATTCCCATGTCCTTCATCTCAAACTCTCTTACAAGATCCTCTTTGCAAGAACTTATGAGATTCTCATCACCTGTAAGAATAAAATCATATATATTCATAAAGTATAATAATCAGAAGCTTACCATTAACCACAATCTGGTATAGGTTCGCATTCGCTTCACTCTTCGTGAAGCCCAACCCAGTGAAATAACTGTCAATCCTGGTGTACCAAGCACAAGGTGATTGCTTCAACCCATACAATGCTCTCTTGAGTCTGCACACATGCGACTCCTTGTCAAAGGTCTCAAAAACTTCTGGTTGCTCAATATTGTACACTTCCTCCTCAATAAATACATTTATAAATGCAGTCTTCACATCCATATGATGCATTTGCCAACCCATCTGCACTGAGAGTGCAAGGATAGATCTAATCGATGCATAACATGAAACTAGTTCAAAAGTCTCCTCATAGTCAATCCCCTCAACCTGTGAGAATCCTCGGGCTACAAATATAGCCTTGTACTTCTCCACACTCCCATCTGCTGCTTGCTTCACCTTATATATCCATATATATCCAACCATTGAATTCCCGACTGGTATTGGGACAACATACCATGCTGTGTTCCTGATGATGGAGTCATACTCCTTAACCATGGTGTCAACCCAAGTTGGTTTCTACACTTCTTCCTCAAAAGAGGATGGTTCTGACACAACACACTTGCTCATAAGAGCCATGTGATCTAAAAATGGGTTGGATAAATTGTTATTCTTTTCAAGAACCTCTCACTCATTTAAACAAAATAAGATCTAGCTTATTCTTGACTTGTGCAGAAATGAATACTTGAAACAAGTGTATTTTTCTAACTATTTAAGTGATTTAAGAATATTTGTTTTTTGTTGATATTAAGCATGTGCAACAACCATATAATGCAACAAATAAACATCAACACATAACAACAAATTTAATAAATTAGTTCACCCGAATATCGTGGCCTACTTCTCATAGAGCCTATGTCAACTGACTTGGCTCTTTGGGATTATGAAATTTTTTCTACAAGTAAATACTTAACTCCAATGGTTATTTTGGCTAGACCATTAGGTTTAGAAAAACATCATACCCTTGTCATGGCTGTCATCACTTTGAAGAAAGAACTAGGTTCCCTTAGACTTGATTTCTGCTGTCGGTGCCTTAAGATTCCATGAGCTTCTCTGTGGCACTAACCCTTAAATAAATCCTTTTCTGTCCCTGAAACCTTCTCTATTGTCTCCAACATACATCAGACCTCCAAAATAGACTGATCATGTGCTCTGTTGTATCTCAAGAAACAATCCCTTGGCTGTGGTAAGGAATCAATGCTTAATACATTTTATAAATGTATGTCACAATTACCATATCAAATGGCCTTTGTTTAACACCCTTGGAATTTAGTTACATAATACACTCAATAATTTGATATAATGAAAGCCTTCACAATGCCATAAATTGTTGATATTCGAATGGAATGAAAAGAAGAACTATAAAGGTGTTAGGTCCCTATATTACTAGTATAGTCCCTTATTGTTGTTAGTGTAACCCCCTTATTGTTATTATTGTACCCTTGTAACCCCCATATTGTTATTATTGTGCCCTTAAATTATTATTGTTAGGTCGGCTAGGATTACTTGTGGCCCCACTAGGATTACATTGTGGCCCATGGACTCCTATATATATAAAGGAGGTTTTGTAATTTGAATCATCCAAGAATGATTCATTCATGTAATGTATTGGAGGTTTCCCTCTCGAAGTGGCTTATTTATAAGGCATTGATGTCTCTTTTCTTCTCTTTTTGGAGTTGGTTTCATAACATTTGGTATCAGAGCTTTGAGATTCTAGGGTTTCGCTGCTCCAAACAGGTCATCGTGGCATTTTCGCTATAAAATTTTTCTACGAAGATTCAGAATATGAAATTTTTAGAGTGCGAAGCCAAAATCCCGAGGAACATCGTCGCAAAATTTTAAAGCTTGGTTCGCAATATTTTCGGAGATATGATCTGTGCAAGTTAGGTCATTTTGTAGGCTCCTGAATTTAACCTAAAGAGGTCATCGTGGTATTTTAGTAATAAATTTTTTCTAAGAAGGTTCAGAAGCTGAAATTTTTGGAGTGCTAAGCTGCAATCCTAAGGAACATTGTCACAAAATTTCAGATATTGGTTCACAATATTTTCGGAGATATGATCTGTGGAAGTTAGGGCTTTTTGAGGCTTCTGAATTTCATCTCAAAGAGGTGATCGTGGGAAAATATTCATAGCTCTCTCTCTGAGCATCAGATTGGAATGCTGTAAAAAGTGGCTATAAGTACATAGACTATAGTTTTCAGTCTATCAATTTCAGAGCCAAAGGAGGAAACACTGACACGTGGCAAGTCGTACAAGTTCGCTCTATTGAACCAATCCAAAATTTGGTCATTGTGGGAGATTAGACATAACTTTGTCTTGAAGAATCCAAATCAGATCAGACCTGTGGCATTTGAAAGAAGCTTTAGAGGGCTAATACAGGGCTGAATTATAGATAGTGAGGATCTGTAATTATATAGATAATTCAATTTCAATATCGAGCTCCTCAAAAGAAAGTAAAAGGTGTGTATTTTTTTTCCAAATTGCATAGGTATTGTTTGAAGAATCAAGTGGAATTGATTCCAAGGGAATATTGTGGAATATATATTAGTATTGGATTCTAAAATGGCCCCTAAAAATAATTCAACACCCATTAAGCCTTTAGAAAGCTCTACTATGACTCATGAAGACGAAGAATGGAAACATGACATATCAAAAGTACAAGAGCAAGTGCAACAAATTTCGCTCTTGCAAAGAGCAACGAAAAATGACATGGAAGTTTTGAAGAAAGGCGTGGAAACTAAGATGGATGGTTTGAAGAAATATGTGGAATCTAATATGGATGGTTTGAATAATGGCATGTAATCTAAGATAGATGGCATGGAATATAATATAGATGGCATGGAAGCTGGCATGGAATCTAAGATGGATGACATGGAATCTAAGATGGATGGCATGGAATCTAAGATAGATGGCATGGAAGATAAGATCGATGAGAAAATGGAAAACATGAAGAATGATCTAAAAGCAGACATGGAAGGTTTTACAAAGTTGATACAAGAAATGTTTCCTAATGGTGAAAAGATAATAGAGGAAACTCATGATGAGAACAAAATAAATGTTAATCTTGATTTCATAAAATATAATGTTGGTAGGAAGAAACACCATATTCCAAAAATGGATATGAGGAAGTTTGATGGAAAGGATCCTGTAACATGGATACTACATATGGAGCAATATTTTGATCTCCATAATGTGTAAAACACACAAAAGGTACGCATTGCAACTTTACATTTAGAACAAAATACATCTGTATGGTATCGATGGCTTTGCTCCCGTAAAAAAATGTCACTTGGTCAATTTTTACGGAGGAAATGATAGCAAATTATGAGGATACAAAGAGCAACACCTTCTTTAGCCAATTGATAAATCTCAAACAAAAGGGTTTAATGGGGGAGCACATTGAGGACTTCCAAAAATTGAATATAAGGGTAACTGATATTCCAGAGGAACACAGGATTGATCTCTTCATAGGTACTTTAAAGGACAACATCCAACATGAAGTTCGTGCTTTTGGAACTCGATTAATCGTAGAATGCATTCGTGCTACAAGAAAATTGAATGTAAATATGGTGACATGAAGCTTAACACCTACTTGTTAAAGAGGAAGTGTTGCTACCCTAGATTTCCACAACCTACAAGGTTGACACCACAACAATTGGAAGAAAAAAGAGCAAAAGGGCTTTGATATAGTTGTGATAGAAAATACACTAAAGGTCATAAGTGTGCTGAGAAGAAATTATTTTACATAGATTGTGAAGAGGAAGAAGAAAATGAACAAGAATATTCAAAAGAAGAGGACATACACCAGGAACCAACCCTAGAAGAGGAAGAAATGAGTCCACTATATTTGTATTGCATTAAGAAGAAATTAATATTCCCTAAAATTCCAAGATAGAAGGAAATATCAAGAAGAAAAAGGTAATAGTGTTGACGATCTGTAGTACCTATAATTTTATCTATTGTAAGGCTATGAATTGTATTGTTTCTTATACCTCAAAACCCCACAAAATGCTTAAGGATGGCTAGGAAATTTATGAACTATAAATTGCTCTGGAAAATGCCATAATATCAAGATAAACATGGGGGAATATGTATTGAATAGCACAATGCTTTCCATTCCTATGGGAGGTGTTGATGTTGTACTAGGAGTACAATGGTTACAATCTTTGGGGACGGTAGCTTTTAATTTTCAAGAACTTTTCTTGAAATATTTTTCAGAAAGAAAGGAAGTCAAATTACAGGGTATTGTAGGGAAGCTAGGAAAGATAATAAGCTCTAATGTCATGACAAAGCTTCTAAAGAAAGAATAACGAGGCATAATTGCACAATTATGCCCACTAGAAGTTCCAACATCAAAATCATCTATTTCTGTAGATCTCCAAAAAGTCTTGGAAAATCATTCCAAGATGTTTGAAACTCCCTTAGGACTCCCACCTATTTGTGATCATGATCATGCTATTCATTTGATTCCATGAAGTGTTCCTCCAAACATCAGGCCTTATAGATATCCTTATGTCTAAAAGAGCGAAATTTAACGTATGATTGTAGAAATGTTAGAGGCTGGTATAATTCAACCTAGTCAAAGTTCTTTCTCTGCTCCTGTAGTATTTATGCATAATAAGGATGGATCATGGCGCATGTGTCCAGATTATAGGGAACTCATTAAGCTCATCATTAAAGATAAATTTCCCATTCCTGTGATTGATGAATTATTGATGAATTACATGGAGAAATTTATTTTACCAAGTTGGATCTTCATTCAGGATATCATCAAATTAAGAAAGATTTAACATATCCAAAAACAACATTTCGAACTCATGAGGGTCATTGTGAATTTTTGGTCATGCCTTTTGGCCTTACCAATGCACCTTCTACATTTCAAGGGTTGATGAACTCCATTTTCAAACCCTTCCTTGGAAAACTTGTGCTAGTATTTTTCGATGATATACTAATCTATAGTAGGTCATGGAAGGACCATGTTGAACATGTTGATAGAGTGCTCAAACTATTGCAGGAGAAACAATTATATGCAAAAACATCAAAATGTTTCTTTGGAGTACAAGACGTGGAATATCTGGGTCATATTGTATCTCACGAGGGTGTTAAAGTAGACTTTAAGCAGAAGATCTGCCACATGAGTCCAGAGCCCTACAACTACAAAGCCAGCCACAGGATTTCTAAGTTATTGTGGTATTATCGAAAGCCCATAAGAATTATGGGAGAATAGTAAGACCTCTAACAACATTATTGAAGAAAGATGCATTTTCATGGACTCCTGAAGCAACTAAAGCCTTTGAACATCTTAAAGAGGCAATGTGCCTAGATCCAATCTTAGCTATGCCAGACTTCACAAAAACCTTTATTGTGGAATGTGATGCCCTAGGAAATGGACTTGGTGTTGTTTTAATGCAAGAAGGAAGACCCATCTTTTGAAAATCGGCCAATCAAAGGAAAAGTATTTACACAAAACCTATTTTATGAGAAGAAACAATAGCAATACTACATGCACTAAAGAAATGGAGAACTTACCTAATGGGATACTCATGGGTGCAAATGATCATGATAGTCTTAAACAATTCTTGGAACAAAGAATATCTTCAAAATAACAAAATAAAGCCACAAAGATGTTGCTGGTGGACTTCTTTGAAATAATCTACAAAAAAGGGAAGCTAAATGTTGTTGCAGATGCACTCTCAAGAAATAATGAAGAGGTGGAAGCATTGATTTGTGTCATTTCTATTATCCAACCAGATTGGATAATCGAAGCAAGATATGAATGGAAGAAGGACGAAGAAGTGTGGACACTCATTCAAAAGTTGCAGCAAGATCCTAGTACGTCTGTTACATTTAGTTGGAAAATGATTCCTTATGGTACGAAGATCGCTTATATCTTTGTAAGAATTCCCAACTAAAACAAAAGATTCTTTTGGAATTGCACACTTCTCCTTTAGGAGGACACTTAGGATTTTAAAAACTTACCACAGGGTGAAGAAAGAATTTTTTTGGGATGGCCTTAAATCTGATATTCAAAATTTTGTGGCAGAATATTTGGTTTTCCAGAAAAATAAAGTTGAGACAATTAAGACCACAGGTCTTCTACAGCCTTTTTCCATTCCATGTGAACATGGGAGGTGATTTCAATGGATTTTATCATAGTTTTACCTAATTCCAAAGGAAAGAGTGTCATCATGGCGGTAGTTGATAGAATTATCAAGTATGCACACTTTTGTGCATTATATCATCCATTTAAATCAAGTACAATTGCTACTACATTTATGGACACAATTCAAAAGTTACATGGAAACCCAAGGTTACTGGGAGGACAGAGATTCCATTTTACCTGGAAATTTTTAGCGTAGTTATTTTCTTTTTGCATTAAATTAGCTCATAGCTCATCTTATCATCCTCAATCCGATGGTCAAACTGAGATAGTGAATAAATTTTTGGAAGGATATCTTCGTTGTTTTGTATCTGATAAACAAACACAATGAGTCAAGTGGTTACCTCTCGCTGAATGGTGGTATAACAATTCCTTCCATACTACAGCAAAAATGACACCATTTATGGCATTTTATGGATATCATCCATCATCCATCACATAATATTTAAGAGAAAATTATAAGGTTCAAGCAGTGGAAGATCACATCGAGCATCAAAAATAATTTTTCCAACTCTTAAAGGATAACCGAAATTTGGCACAAAATCGAATGAAACAACAGGCAGATCAACATAACAATGAGAGAAGTTTTGATGTAGGAGACTAGGTATTTTTACGGCTACAACCATACAAAAAAATGTCCCTCAAGCAAAATACATGATAATTTTTTATCGCTAAAGTATCGTGTGATCTTACAAGGTGTTGCAAAAGATTACACTATGGCATACAAATTAAGCTCGCTCACGCAGTGCATCCAATTCTCTGCCTATGCTTAAAGAAGGTTATAGGTGAAATTCTTCCAGTTCAAACAATATTGCCAGAACTTGATGAGGAAGGAAAAATCATATTGGAACCTGAAGCGGTCACAGAAACAAGAACTCGACAGCTACAAAATCGATCAATTTCAGAGTATCTCATCATGTGGAAGAACTTACCCACTGAATATTCTAGATGGGAGGATGAGAATTTTATATAGAAGCACCCAGAGCTACTCAAGCGTTGAGGACAACACTTTTTTGAAGGAGAGGGGCATGTTAAGTCCCTATATTACTAGTATAGTCACTTATTGTTGTTAGTGTAACCCCCTTATTGTTATTATTGTACCCTTGTAACCCCCATATTGTTATTGTTGTACCCTTAAATTATTATTGTTAGGTCGGCTAGGATTACATTGTGGCCCCACTAGGATTACACTGTGGCCCATGGACTCCTATATATATAAAGGAGGTTTTGTAATTTGAATCATCCAAGAATTGTTCATTCATGTAATGTATTGGAGGTTTCCCCCTCGAAGTGGCTTATTTCTAAGGCGTTGATATCTCTTTTCTTCTCTTTTTGGAGCTGGTTTCACCACAAAAGGAAACTCTAAATGATATGCTGAAAACACAAAATCTACCACTTCTAAGTTTCATAGGAAATTCATGGAAAAAGAAGAAACTCGAAATAATATGTTGCAATCACAGAATATATTACTTTAAAGTTTCATCAGGAGTTTGTGAAGAGAGAAGAGATGAGGTGAAGTTGCGCAAATTAAGGTGATTTAACTCTTAATCACAGATGTAATTAAGAGACTAACTACTACATTACTTCACTTCATTCAAAGAAGGAATAGACATAGAGCGAAATAGGAAAGCCATATCAACATCAACAGGTGTAGGAAAATTGATCTTTTTTGATTATTTTCTCAGAGAATTCAGTTCTAAACTAATAGTCCTCTAGAGGTCCAAAACTCAGAACCTCTTTTCTTTATTTCTATCTCCTTAAATACATAAGATTAGTTCATAACTACTGAACTTATTGAACTATTTAGCTTCATAAAATGTTAAGATTACTCGTGCAATTATAACAAGAAAAAAAATTGAAACTTGGAAATATGTTTCGTTTTGATGAAACAGATGTTGCTGATCCGTCCTCCTGAAGCACCGAGGTGGTATTTCTAGTCATGATAATGTGGCTACACAGCTCTGTAATGGTGCCTCCATGCCTGACTTGATCCAGTTGTCGTGCTCCTAACGGTGCCGCTATACGCTTTTTAGCCTGACTCTGCTTATGCCCCTGTGCTTTCAAATGTTGTCACTCATATCACCTTCTACCCAACTCTGCCTCTTCTCCTTTGTTCTGCGTTAGGTCACTTACTCAAGTTTTTCTGACGTGTTCTGCCTATTTCTTCATTGCCACGGCGTTTCACCGGTTTCATGTTATAACACTCTTTTCTTCCTCCAACATAGTTTAACACATGAAAATGACTTACTTCAGGATCTGAAAACCTTTGGAATTCACCTTTGAAACCACGTCGCATCCACCCGCACATTGCACTTCGATGTTTTTAACATTTACCTCCGCACTTATTCTTTAAAAATTGCGATTGGCAATTTGCAATTTGGCCCCACCACATTGCATATCGCACTTTGGTTCTTTGAACATTTACCTCCACGCTTATTCTTTAAAACTTGCGATTTGCGATTTGCGATCGGGCCCCACTACATTGCATATCGCACTTCGACGCTTTTAACATTTCCCTCTGCACTTATTCTTTAAAAATTGTGATTGTTGGTTTGCGATTTAATCTCCACCGTCTATCTCTCCACTCCAGTTCTGCACTTTGATCCCAAACGTCCGTTTTTCCCTTTGTGCCTCCTCCAAATCTCTTAAGTGTTCAATGGAAATGCGCCCTTTCTCCACCTTTGGGAAATTAGTTTGTTTACTCCACGGTGTAACCCTCCTGAGCTTATTTGATGCCATGCCACGCTGGTCCCTCCTACGCTTGCAAATGAGCCCGACTCGACCCTATTTGGCATGCAATGCCCTGAACGTGCCCATCGGTCAGGCTCTTGAACTATTCTGCACGTGAATGAGCCCGACTCAACCCACCTTCACATCTCATCACATAATGTTAATGTACCGACATATAAATAAAAATTCTTATATGACACAAAAACTTTTACATTTTCTAACATGTATGCTTTTTTTGGTGTTTTGAAACATATTTCAAAGGTAAATTGCAAATGAGCCACAACATCTGGCTCCACCTGGGGATAGTGCTTTCTTCCACGGAAGCACTAGGAACCGCAGACTAGTGCTTACTCCATTGGACATGGAGTAAAATACTTCTTGGTGACATATGAACAATGAGAAATCTGGTATTTACAATGGTGGAGTGCTGACTTTTAATTATGGAAATAATGCTTCAGATACTGCTCGTTCACAAACAGTTGTACTGGCTCTCCATCTAGATATTCCAAAATGAATGTGTTATTTGACCTTGCCTTAGGGATTGTGTATGGAACTAGACAGGATCAAATTTATCATGCTTCCCCTTATCTTCTCATCCAGTGTCCCATCTCAGTACCAGATCTCTTGCTTGAAAGAGAACCTCTTTTGCTTTCCTGTTGAATATAGACTTCATATTTTCCTAATAAGTAATCAATTTATCCCTGAATTTGTTTTTGTTTTCACTTGATTCAATTATTTTGTTCAATCTCCTTACCAGAGCATTAGGTTCTTCCTAAGCTTCTTGAAGGAAAGAAATCACTGGTTTAGCCAGATGAGTAGGAAACAATGCTTGAGTTCCATAAGCCAACTCATATAGGGCCTTTCCAGTAGATCTCTTGGTAGTGAATCGAACTGCCTAGAGGGAAAACTTCCACTTCATGTCCCAATCCTTCTATTTTCAGCGATTGTCTTCTTTAAGATCCTGACCAATGTCTTGTTTGAGGATTTTGCCAATCCGTTCTGTAGAAATTATATAACTAATATGTTATATCTAAGATTCTCCTGATCATACACTATTTGACTTCATGCACAATACAAAATCTATTCCAACATTGATCATTATATGCAGAAATTAAATCAATTGCATGCACACATTAAAACCATAAAAATTCAGACATATTAACACAGTGATTTACGAGAAATCCTGAAGCTAAAAACCCCAACTATATGTATATAACATATTTCATAGATATCATGCAACAATCCTCATACAACGATGATCATATCAAGCTCTCAATACAATACAATAGCTACACACTAATCAGGCCCATTCTAGCAAATCCATGCATCGATCTTTGCCACCCGCTAGCCTGCCTCTACTGCACAATCCCTGCTGAAGAATGGCTCTGAATGAACTCGAATTGGTCCAGCCTTGCTCATGCAATCCTCATTGGCATCTCCATCAATGTGGCAAATCACAACACTACAATGTTAAATTTATAGTAAACTCGTTCTTTCACCTATCTCTCCATCGGTTCCACCGAAAACTCGGTTTCATGCAATCGTAGTTAATCAAGGCATTTTAAGTGGATTAATGACATAATTAGTGAATTAACTAATAATTAATTCACACCACTCATCACTAGTGTATTTATCAGTTAGACTAAATACAACTAGTTCAACTAAGTTAAACCGAACACAACTCTACCAACTGTCTCATCAACTCCACCAAACTCTGCCACATGAGTTCTAATCAAGTTCTATGCAACAGTTTCAACAATTTTTGTGAATAGCACACCTTCTTGCCGTCTTATGCTTTCGTTGTATATCCGGGTACTTAAATCGGCGTTCCAAGAGAATAAGACAATGCTTATAGTCCAAATATTATTAAGAGCTAATAATATTCGATATTTATTTTTAGACCCGGAATTTCTAAAATAGATTCCGCCCAATATGTCTAAAAATAGAAGTCCGTCTATTTTTCCAACTTGACCAACCATCCACAAATAGCATCCTGCAACTCATAGAATATGATCGACATGTCTAAAAATAGACTTTGCGCCAAAAATAGCCTGCGGCCCACTTAGTGAAGGCGACTCTTTTCACTAAGCTCATCATCTTGTTGCAATCTCAACACCCCCTCTCAACAAGATATGGATTATCTGCCACCCCGATCCTGCCTCTATGGTATTCGAATGTGCTCCTGGTGAGCGCCTTCGTCAAGATATCAACATCCTGATCCTCCGTAGGAATGTAAGAAAGTAACATGATCTTCCATTGCACACAATATCTGATATGATAGTACTGGTCCATGAAGCCATGCAGCCTCAAGTCATCCTCCTGTCTGTACCAAGATCCATATCCCGATGTGCCTCTGAGATATCTCAATACATGCTTCCCCACATTCCAAAAGAGCTTGGTAGGCTTAACCATAGCTTGTGAAAGGTATTTGGTTAACGTATATATGGTCAGTGTATTGACTCGATACCTCAGTGACTACAACTGTGGTCATGGTGGCATCACTGCCTGCATTGTAACGTCCTGTCTTATCCAACCACGAAGAGGTATCAATGAGCTTGCAGCCATGCATGTTGAACTTCTCAGGTATCTAGGGCATGCTGCCTTGAGACACAAACAATCCGCATGCTATGTTGCCAAATTTCCAATCCTAACGGAAATAATGAAGAGAGCCCAAGTCCTTCATCTCAAACTCTTTGCAAGATCAACCTTTGGCGAATGTTATCAGCTGATATCCACCGTCGAAAATCAGCATACATAAAGTACAGGCGGTCAATAACACCTCCACCACAATACAAGGTATGGATTCCGGATGCACCCTCACTCTTAGTGAATCAAGAGCCAGAATTGAAATAACTGTCTATCTATGTGTACCAAGCACGAGGTGCTTGTTTCAACCCATACAATGCTCTTTTGAGCCTGCACACATGCGACTTGCTACTGAATATCTCGAAACCTTCAGGCTGCTCTATGTACACCTCCTCCTCAATGAATCCATTGAGGAATGCAGTCTTCACATCCATCTGATGAATTTTCCATCCCATCTGCGCTGAGAGAGATAGGATACTCCGTATGGAAGAATACCTTGTGACAGGTGCAAAGGTTTCCTCATAGTCGATCCCCTCAATTTGTGAGAAGCCCCGGGCAACAAATCTTGCCTTGTACTTCTCGACGCTTCCGTCAACTGCTTGATTCACTTTGTAGATCCATCTTGAACCTACTACTAATTTCCCTTCCAGCCTTGGGACAATCTGCCATGCACTGTTTCTGACAATTGAATCATACTCTTCCACCGTGGCATCTACCCATGCAGGGTCCTCCACAACTTCCTCGAAAGAAGATGGTTTTGTCACGATACACTTGCTCATCAGAGCCATGTATCCAGTATATCAGTCAGGTGACTGTCTCTATCTGTGCTGTGATGTAGGTGCTCCTACAATCTTATCTGCATCAAGATTCAGTCGCTCAGCTTCTGTAGTGCGCTTCCGCCCTCTGATGGTTGGCGCTGCATGAGTGGTTTATTCCACTCCATGAACCTCCTCTTGTGGCTGATCCACATCCTGAGGCTCATCCTTAGGAACTAATAGCTCCTCATCTTCATGCAAGTGTGGCTCCCTCTCAAGCGAACACTTCATGGCTTTCTCCTCATGAAATTTGATATCCCGTCGCACAACAATCTTCCGACTATCTGGAAAATACATACGATAGTTGTGGGGTGTTTCTATGTACCCCAAAAATATCCCAACCTCTGCGGTTGGCTCCAGCTTCTTCCTGGCATCCTTCGTCACATGAATGTAAACAGGTGAGCCAAAAATCTTCAAATGAGAAAGATCAGGCTTCTTACCAGAAAACGCCTCTTCGGGTGTACTCATGCCAAGTACTCTGTGAGGACAACGGTTTTGCACATAAACCGCAGTATGGCATGCCTCAGCCCACAGATGTATGGGAAGGCCCTGATCATGCAATATCGCCTGTGCAACACCCATGATCATTATGTTCTTTTGCTCAGTGACCCTATTCTGCTGTGGGTTATGAGGCACTATGAGCTCTCTTCGAATTCCTTTTGTGCTGTAAAAGTCCTTGAATTAACCAGAGATGAATTCACCACCATTATCGCTCCTAAGAGCCTTCACCTGCTTCCCCGATTCTTTCTCCACCAGTGCCTTAAACTCACAAAACTTAGAGAATGTCTCGCTCTTCTTCTGCATGAAGAAGATCCAACACTTACGAGAAAAATCATCAACAAATATCACATAATACCTGTGCTTTGCTGTTGAAGCTATTGAGAAAGGTCCACACACGTCTGTGTGAATTCTCTCAAGGATTTTCATGGCGCGACTATCCTTCTCATGAAAGGTGGCTTTCACAAATTTTCCCAAAGTACATCCCTTGCACTGATCTGACTGCGCAAGTGTACCTTTGGGAATCCCGGTAGAAATCTGTTGCAAAATTTTCAAAGCACCATGGTGAAGATGGCCCAATCTCCTGTGCCATAGCTCACCCTCATCCCGACTCACCACTCCTTCTTCTTTTCCTGCCATTGCTACACAGCCATCTACCTGTAACTGATAAAGGTTCTTAACTCGAACCCCTATCCTTCGGGTTTCACCAGTTGTCTTACTACGCAGGAAAGCCTTTCCCTCGCTAAAGACAACATCATATCCCTTGTCTTCCAACATCGCCACAGAGATAAGATTCTTCTTCAATCCTGGAACATGCATGACATCCTTCAAGATGAAAGGTTTGCCAGACTCCCTCTCAAAGGAAATGGTCCCGATACTAGTCGCACTGTATCTACCATCATCGCTCATCTCGATGTGCACTCCAAGATCCTTCTCATCCAAATCAGTAAACAAATATTTGTCTCTGGTCATATGGAAAGACGCACCACTGTCAAGAAACCACACTGAACCCATCATACTTGAGACCAAGCATGCGATCAGTGAAAAATCCAGCTCAAACTGCAAGGCTAAGGCCTCTCCAGCTGCAGATCTAGCAGCCTGCTTATTTTTCTTCTTCTGTGGACAATTAGTGGCGTAATGTCCGTGTTGGTTACAATGAAAGCACTTCACCTTGGACATGTCCTGCTTCTTGCCTTTCACACCAGATTGAGAAGTATTCTTCTTGCTCTTCCCCTTAATTTCTTTGGAAGCCAAAGCACAATTTTCTTCATCTTCATTCTTCGATGAAGATCCATCCCTGGTACTCCGCCTTATCTCGTCCTGCACAAGATCCGACCAAAGTCGCTCCCATCCTGGCAGTTTCTCCCAACCATTGACAGAGTCCTCATAGGAATGCCAACTCTTCGGAAGCCCAAGGAGAGCTAAGCTCACCAAGTCCTATTCATCTACAATAACCCCCACACTTCCCAGCTCGTCCCTGCACTGGACGAACTTCGTGAGGTACTTGGGTATACTGTCGCCTTTCTCCATTTTTATTTTCCTGAGCTTATCCTCGAGCGCCAACTTCCTATGGTCGCTCTTGCTTTGGAACAAGTCTGTCAAAGCTTTCCGCATCAAGAATGGAGAAGCTTTACCATGAAGGCTGGACACTATGTGATCCTTCACACCTTCCAATAGAATCCTTTGACATTTTGCTGTCTTCGTTTGCCATGCGTCAAGTGAGGCAGCATCGCTAGAAGCAGGTTTTGGAATTTTTGCATCTATGAAATCCTTCAACCCATTATCCTCCAGCACCGCCTCCATCCTATCCTTCCATGAAATATAATTCAAGCTGCCCTCAAGGGCATACTCCAATCACAATCCATTGAAAGACATCTCAACTTTGACACCAAGAAAACACTGCTGCAAATTCAAATTCCACCAGCACAAAACTCAACCGCTTCAATGCTTTGCAATTGCTCCAATGATCAATATCGCTCTGATACCATGTAGAAATTATATAACTAATGCGTTATACATCCAAGATTCTCCTGATCATCCACTATTTGACTTCATGCACAATACAAAATCTATTCCACCATTGATCATCATATGCGGAAATTAAATCAATTGCATGCACACATTAAAACCATAAAAATTCACACACATCAACACAGTGATTCACAGGAAAGCCTGAAGCTAAAAACCCCAAATATATGTATATAATATATGTCATAGAGATCATGTAAAAATCCTCATACAAAGCTGATCATATCAAGCTCTCAATAAAATACAATCGCTACACACTAATCAGGCCCAATCTAGCAAATCCATGCACCGATCTCTGCCACCTGCTAGCCTGCCTCTACTGCACAATCCCTTCTGAAGAATGGCTCTGAATGAACTAAAATTGGTCCAGCCTTTTTCACGCAATCCTCATTGGCATCTCCATCAATGTGTGGTGCAAACTCATGCAACACTATAGTCAACTAATAGTCAACCTGCTCTTTCACCTACCTCTCCACTGGTCTCCACTGAAACTGTCCATGCACTGTAGTTAACTGATGTATTCTTCAGTTGATTAATGAGTTAATATTTAGTGAATTAATTAATAATTAATTCACACCACTCTTACTAGTGTATCAATTAGTTAGACTAGATACAACTAGCTCAACTGTGTCTAACTGAGTTAAACTGAACACAACTCCGCCAACTACCTCAATAACTCCACCAAACTCTATCACATGAATTCTAACTGAAGTCTCCATGGAATACCTCCACTTAACCCTTAGGAATATCATAATTCCTTCTGTCAGCTCCTGTGCCACATCTGTGCACTTAACTGAAGTTCTCCAGAATAAGATAATGTTTATAGTCCAAATATTATTAAGAGTTAATAATATTCGACATATCTATTTTTAGACTAGAAATCTAAAAATAGATTCCGCCCAGTATGTCTAAAAATAGAAGTCCATATATTTTTCCAACTTTACCAACCATCCACAAATAGCATCCTGCAACTCATAGAATATGATCGACATGTCTAAAAATAGACATAGTCTAAAAATAGACTTGCGCCAAAAATAGCTTGCGGGCCCACTTAGTGAAGGCGACTCTTTTCACTAAGCTCATCATCTTGTTGCAATCTCAACATGTTCCCTTTAGGATGATATGCTGTGGAATGTGATAAGATTACATTATATGTTTGACAGAAATTAATGAAACGAGCAAAGTTGAATACCTGAGCATTATCAGTCACAATTTTGACTGGACAACCGAATTTGCTGAAGATGTTTTCTCCAGAACTTCATCACTACTTGGTCATTTTCCTTCTTCGTGGGTATTGCTTCAACCCATTTCGTAAAATAATCAGTGGCAGTCAGAATCCACTCGAACTGTCCACTTGATGGTGGATTGATCTCTCCAATAAAATCCAATCCGCATTGCCTAAAATGTTCTTCAATAAATATTGGGTTGAGAGGTAATGGAGCAAGTTTTTTCTTTTCAACAAACAACTGACACTTCTTAGAAGTTCTGACCAGTCTATAAACATCTGAAAACAGGGTTGGCCAATAGAAGTCTGACTTGAAAATCTTATGAGTAGTGTCCTTCCAGCTATAATTTTCTCCACACAGACTTTCATGATATTTTTTAGTGACTTCAATAGATTCTCCTTCGGTCAAACATAACAACAAAACACCAGCAGGATATTTCTAGTAATGGTTTTCTTCTATGATAACATATGGCTGAGACTTGAGCTTGAGAGCTCTGTATTTTGTTCTATTTAGTGAAGTTGGATAGGAAAATAAAAAAAAGTAGTGCACAATATCCTTATACCAATCAAAGCACAAAAATTTGTAGTGAATACCTGTTTTGGACTAGGCTTTGACCTTCTTCATTAACAAATCCATCCATTGGTGCCAACAGATTAATTCCCAAGGCTTGAAAATTTTCTCTATCAACAACTGCGCTAAACCTTGTCCCTTGACCAGTTTCGTGGGTTTGATGTCCAAATCATACCCTTGGATTTTTGTTATCCACTTCCCCCTTTTTCCTTCAACATCACTTTGGACCATCACGTATTTCACAAAAGAATTAGGAACATAAGAAATGATTTGGGACTGCAACGCATAAGTCTTGAAGGCTTTTAGTGCTTTGACCAAAGCATATACTTGTTTCTCCAAAATATTTTATTTGAGCTCAGCATATCTGAGAAATTTATTGAAAAATGAAACTGGCTGCTCCTTATTGTCTTCATTTTTCTGCAACAACACAACATCAATAGTAGTGGGGGATGCAAATGAGAATACCTGAAAGGATTTTTGATAGTCTGGACTAATCAGAACTGGAGCTTCCTACAATGCTTCCTTTATTCTAACAAATGCACTTGCTTCTCCCATTTCACTTCTGCATTTTTCTTCAACGTATCTGTTATACTTATCACGATCTCAATATAATTGGGCACAAACCTCCTCAGAAAGTTTATCTTTCCCAGTAATATCTGGATATCCTTCCTGCTTTTGGGTAAAGGAATAGTCTAAATGGCTTCCACCCTTGCTGGGTCAATCTTTACTCCTTGTTTAGAAACTATGTGACCCAATAAGTTACCTTATTCTAAGGCAAATATATATTTCTTGGGATTTAATGACATACCAAAATTTCTGCACTTTTAAAAAGTTTTTTTCAAATGCTCCAAGTGTTCATCATCTGACCCTGAGAAAACAGTTACATCATCCAGATATATAACTACAAACTTGTCACCAACGAAGGCTCTGTCCATGGCCCTTTGAAATGTTGCACCTGCATTCATAAGGACAAATGGAATCCTTGCGTACATGAAGGTGCCCTAGAGTGTAGTGAAAACATACTTCTTCTGATCTTCTTTTTCCACTGTTATCTGATTATACCTAGAAAATTTGTCAACCATAGACAACCTGTGAGCTCCTGTCACCTTTTGCAAGACATAATACATTTTTGGCAAAGGATAATTATCTTTTAGAGATGCTCGGTTCAATTTCCTGAAGTATACACACAGTCTTATCTCTCCATTCATCTTTCTTAAAGGGACCATATTGGAAACCCAGTTTGAATATCTGAGAGTGACTATAATTTTTTCCTACAACAGTTTCTTCACTTCTTTTTCGATTGGAGCTAACAACAAGGGATTGATCTATCTGAGCTTCTTTCTATGTGGTTTGAGACCTTCCTTAAATGGAATCTTATGCTGAATAATTCTTTTGTCATATGTTTTCAGGTCTTCATACAACCAGGCAAACACATCCATATACTTCTTAAAAAGATCAATGTATCTTTCTATGTAGATTTTGGGAGCCCCTTTGAATAATTTCACTATTTTGGGCTCCTGCTGAGTTCCCAAATTAAAATCTTCCATCTCTTCCTCTTGATGTATTTTCTTTGAATCAACAACAACATCATTAGCATTGAACAATCTTTCAAGGGGAACCAACCCTCTAAGGAGCACATAATCTTTCAATTGGATAATCTTCTGTTCACCTATTGATTGCTTGAGGTTTCTTATTTCTATTCTATGGTCTGTTTGTTCTTCCTCTTGGTCTATCTCATCATCTTCAAAGTTTTCAATCATTGTCAGGAACTGATTTATATGTTCATCATCATCAAACACTTGCCAATGTTTCACATTGTCATGGATATAAGGTCTATGTCTAACTTCAATTTCGTACCTTAGCCAGGGATTTATGGGAGGTTTGAAGGTGATAGCTACAACTTCTAAAGAATCAGCTAATATATTCTCCTCCCTCAGAATATACTGAAGATTGAAGGCTTCAAAATAGTTTTCTATCAGATCCCAAACTTCATTCCTCTACGATCTTAATCTCGGATTCTTGGTTTGACAATGATTCTTGATTTACCTTTTTATCAATTGAGAGTCACCATAAATTTAAATACATTTAACCCCCATATGTTTAGCAACTTGAAGGATTGAGATTAACGCCTCATATTTAACCACATTGTTTGTCAAATCAAATTCTAGTTTAAAAGAGAATGGCATGAGGTTACCTTCCATTGATATTAGCAAGAATCCAACACCTACGCCTTCCTTGGAGTAGGCGCCATCAAAGTAGAACTTCCAAATATTATTTGAGTGCAGTTTGTTATTTACAACTGCTGAAGAGAGATGCTTCCCTGTGTCTTCAGCAAATTCTGCATCTTCATGCAGCATGAAACAAGAAAGATATTCTGTTTCTTGACTATAAATGGGAGAATTTCCTGCATCTTTCTTAGAGGTGGTCTTCACAAAACTTGTTTCCATGTACAATCTCCTTTCTTCCCCATTAAAAACAAAATGATAGCATAAGTGAAATCTAACTTTAGTACACCCCCCAACTTAGATCCCCAATACCTTGACAGGAGCATTCCAAACCTGGCTGGGATGTCAGCAACCACTACATCCATGACTATACTCTTTACTGGGGTTTGTTCCAACGAAACTTCTACATATTTAATCAACCCAAAACATTTCACCCTTTTGGAACCAAATGAATACAGATCCCTATAAGGTTTGGTATTCTATAGGTTAAGCTCCTTCATAACAGACAATGGCATGAGTTATGGGATGCTCCCAAGTCCAGCATTTACGTAGAGTAAAATCATGAAGCAACAAAGAAATATAGAAGGGTGGAACAGAACGATCTAATTCTTCTACATGAGGGCCAAAGGTGACCACTAAATTTTCTTCTTGTAGGTTCACCATGTCACTTATATCTTCCACCAGTGTGAGATTAATAAACTCTGAAATTTCTTTATTGTAAGCTGGTATTTTAGCCAATTCTAGAAGAGGTACCTGAATTTTAACCTTCTCCAACTCTTTGGCCAAACCGAAGGCATGAGTTTGCTTAACAGCATTTTTAGGTTCTTCTTCAATATTTTTGGGATCTGTCGCTTGTTTGGGCACATGGACAACTCTCTCCAGAATATTAGTGTCAACTGATTTGTCCTAAGAAGATTAAGCCTGCTGCACATTTGTTCTGTTAAGTGAGTTCGTAGGTTGTTTCCCATTACTGACCTGTCTCACAGGGTCCTTTTTTTGTGGAGTCGCCATTGGAGGAGGAATGGAACCTTGTTATTCATCTGCATTATCCTGCACTCTAGATCTCTTTGTAGACCTTAAATCATACTTTTTATGTAACTCAGCTTGCATGAAGTCTGTGAATTGTCTACAGTATTCATCCATCTCATATTCATCAAAATATACTTCAAATTCAACATATTCTCCCTCATAATCTTCCTCTTCATCCATACATTGCAGATACCTGATCCTCAACCTCCCTTTGGTCATCTTTTGCTGGCTCTGCGGGTGCTGCTTCTATATACAACGACGCTTAAACATGGTCTTGATCTCTTCTTTCCCTCTGCAAAATTTGCAGGGGATGTCTTCTGAATTGAGGGTTGAAACCCCCTCGATTTTTTTGTGCGTGCCTTTGGGAGTTTTTATTTTCCAATTCTATCTTAGATAGCTTATTTTTCAGATTTTTTATCGCCCTTTCCATATCTTCTATCCTCAGATCTTGCGACGATTCTTCTTTTTCTTTCCCCTTCTCTTCGACTGGATGTTTCCCTTTGGCCTTTCTAGCTGTAGTCATATTAGCTTCAATCTGTAAAGCGTCTGACTATATCTACTCAAGCGTAGGGGATCTTCTTTCTCTCAATGTAAAGCTAAAATCAGCTTCGAAAGCCCCAACAAAAACTACCTTTTCTCCTATAGTGGGGGGGGGGCTTCATCTCTATAGGTAAACTATTGTACAATTTATTGAATCTTTTTACAAACTCAAGAATGTCTTCATTAGACCTTGTTTTAATTGCATTAAAATTTGTGAATGAGTAACCATGATATCTCTTTTCTCCCCATCTCTGAGTGAATATATTTTCTAACTCTTCCTAGTTATTTATCGAACCATTTGGTAACCCTTTGAACCATTTTATATCCTCTCCATATAGAGACTGCAAAAATAGTCTCATCACAACATACATGTGTTCTACATTAAAATTATCAGCAAAAGTGCAAAACATAGGTAAATGTTGTTTTGTAGTTACTTCATTTTCTCCAGTGAAATGAGGAAGTAATTTGAGGTATTATTTAGGCATGTCGTTCATTGGGTGTGCAAGATTTAGTGGAGCATATCTGTTCGTTAAGAAAGCTGGTACTGCCATATTCACAACTTGGTTAAATTCTCCTTGGGAAGTTGAGGCTGATGAACCTGCTGTGAAAGTGAATGAAGGTGGAAGTAATACTAATATGGGAGTGGGTTGATGAACAATGGAAGAAGAACCAGCAACTATATTTGGCTGAGCTTGAGTGAAGGTAAAAGAAATAGACTTGAAAGAATGTTCTTCTAACTGAGGTTCTTGAAAATAAATGGGCATGGAAGGGGCATCTTGTTCCAATAAAGGGAGTTCCTTGGAAATATATTCAAACAAAGGGTTATGAGAATTTCTTCCAGGAGTAGACAATGCACGATCAAGTATTAAAGGAGTTTCTGGTTTCTGAGCCTCTTTAGAAACCAATCTTTCTGGATCTGGCAAAGCATGTTTTATCTGCTGTGAGGTATCTGACCTCGTGTGAGGCATTTTGGAAGCCATAATGTTGAAAATAACAAACACAACTGAATATTTCCTCCTCATTGAACAACTAGAGGAAATAATGTGAAAAATTCAGGGAAAATAAACTTCGTTTCTTCGTCCCCGGAAATGGCACCAAAAAACGTTGTATCTCAAGAAACAATACCTTGGTTGTGGTAGGGAATCAATGCTTAAGACATTTTATAAATGTATGTTACAATTATCATATAAAATGGCATTTGTTTAACACCCTTGGAATTCAGTTACTTAATACCCTCAATAATATGATATAATGAAAGCCTTCACAATGCCATAAACTATTGATAATCAAATGGAATGAAAAGAAGAACTCTAAAGGAAACTCTAAATGATATGCTGAAAACACATAATCTAATACTTCTAAGTTTCATAGGAAATTCATGGAAAAAGAAGAAACTCGAAATAATATGCTGCAATCATAGAATCTATTACTTTAAAGTTTCATCAGGAGTTTGTGAAGAGAGAATATATGAGGTAATTAAGGTGATTTAACTCTTACTCATAGATGTAATTAAGAGACCGACTGCTACACTTCACTTCATTCAAAGAAGGAATAGACAAAGAGCGAAACATGAAAGACGTATCAACATCAACAGGTGTAGTAAACTTGATCTTCTTTCATTAATTTCTCAGAGACTTCAGTTCTAAACTAATTGTCCTCCAGAGGTCCAAAAATCAGAACCTCTTTTCTTTATTTCTATCTCCTTAAATACATTAGAGTAGTTCGTAACTGCTGAAATTCTTGAACTATTCGGCTTCCTAAACTGTTAATATTACTCGTGCAATGATAACAAGAAAACAAATTGAAACTTGGAAATATGCTTCGTTTTTCTAAATTTGATGTTGTTGATGCGTCCTCTCGAAGTGCCGAGGTGGCTTTTATGGTCCTGATGCAGTGGTTGCACAACTCTGTAACGACACCTCCATGCACGAATTGATCCAATTGTCATGCTCCTAACGATGCCGCTATATTATTTTCTTCCCGAATTTGCCTATGCCCGTGTGATTTCAAACACTGTCACTCGTATCACCTGCTACCCAACTCTGCCTCTTCTCCTTTGTTCTGCATCGGGTTACTTACCTCATTTTTTCTTCTGCGTTCTGCCTATTTCTTCATTTCCAAGGTGTGTTAAGCAGGTAAATCCTCTCTTCAGACAGAGACGATCCCTCTAGCCCTAGAGTGGGTCTAGAAACAAAGAGACATGCTAGAGTGTTGATTCCAAATTACTGAATGACAAGAGGACATGGTAGATCAACCTATCTAGAATCCAATGTTATCGTCGTGGCTGTAGAGGTGGTGGCCTCTCGTTCCTGCCTCGGAAAGTCACAATCCTTCTGCAGTCATGCTTAGATACCTGCACATAGATTAGCAAACAAGAACATCATACGACATAATAACTTCATTCATAGCTACTAGCCAGTAAAAGAGGGCTAAGCATATTGCATTAAACATCTAACTTAACAAAAAATGGGAACCAAACAATAGTCACGTATATGTATTGATAGAAGGAAGAGTTACAACCAAAGCTTTGATATCGCAGTCTCCTCCAGTGGGGTTTAGCCGAAGCGTGTCTTAGATGCTCATCAGGGGCTTCGGGTAGGATGAGGGTATGGAATTAAGCTCTCTCAATGAATTTCCTTCTTGTTCTATCTCTCCAATAGTTCATCTATATTATACTCAATTCTCCATGTTCAGCTATAGTATACTCAATTCTCCATGTTCAGCTAGCTAATGCAAGGAGAGATAGCTTCTTTTTATAGAGGAAAATGAAGAGGTTAGGATCCCTACAAAGGTGGAAGGGAGGCCTATCCTTTAGGAGGTTCCCACAAGAGGTGGAAACCATAAACTAAAGGAGGGAGTCCGTGGTTATTCAGTCCAACCACTCCCAACGACTCATCCTCAAAGTTGTTAGAGTGGAATCTCTGCCTCTATTTTTAAAAAACATTCCATAAACAACTTGGCGTGGGAGGCTAACTGGGACAGAGTGCCGACTGGTGCGGGTCCCAGTGTTAATCTTCCTCATTGGCGCGAGGGCAGAACTGGCTACTCACGCCAAGGCAAAAACAGGGGTTTCTAAAGCTTTGCTCAGGGAATTGTCAACAGAAGGAATATTTATCTCATGTAAAGGGATGCAATGATGGTCTTTGCAAGGCATGCCACTTCTTATTAGTCACAGAAATGACCCTCCAATGTGCGAGATGGGGATTGTAGGGATAGTGAAAAAATGTTGTGTAACAAATGACCCCTAAAGCATGATGTCCGAGGGAGAGGGAGGGGTGAAATGCTTTACGAGAATTCATTTGAACTAAACACCGCTATCAGAAAATCTGCAATTAAAAATACAACTGATATCTCTGATACATGAACATGTGGTATGGGTGCAACCATCCATAATAGAGTGCATAGAAATTGAGATCTGAGGTATGGACGTAGCCATCCGGTAGTAAAGATCAAAAAATAGACTCATGTATGGTCACAACTATCCAATCAAAAGAGTCATGTAATAAGTCATGAGAATCCAAAAGAACTCGCATCCTGAATTTTATCAAACAAAACCCAGGGTTTTGTGCTCCATATCGACCTGAACAAGTACAAATTCAAACATGCGAATATATGAGCTGAAGTCGAACATGCAAGAAAATCACCTGATTACCAGCCAATGATGAAAGCTTTTAACAGGCACGAGAGAAACCACCAATAATGACAATGGCTCTCAAGGTACAATAGGTACAATCCATGGAATATGAACAGTGATCTAGTGTCGAACACCCACAAAATCACTCGATAAAAGGCCAATGATGTGGACCTTGTGTCGTGTTATCACCTAATTTGGACCTCAGGCTGAAAACGGAAATCAGGGTAACCTCAAGCCACGCTCAGCCTTGTAGCTAGCCCTACAAGGCTAGGAGAGGGCTCTCTCTGTAAAAAAATATATTCAATGAAATGTAATTACAGAACTGATTTTAGGCTAGGTATAATAATGGGAAAATGTTTTTTTTTTTTTTTAAATTTCAGGGTTGTATGGAAAAGATGGGGCAGTTTGAAACTGGGGAATTAAATCAGGGATACATAGTATTTCATGGGGCAAGGTAGGCAGGAAATTTTAGCAATTAAGTTTAAATAATGATGGGATGGTAAGACTGGTGAGGAGATGAAAAGGGAATAGGAGATGGATCCTTTTCAAACAGAAGAAAACACAGAATATTGAATGATTTCCCAAGGCAGAGCATTAAAAATGGATTCTACCTATCTATCTTGAAAGAATTCAGCCATAAATGTTTATGAATGTATGGTGAACATGACAAATTTACATATGAACACAAAGGAACGAAAAAATGCTAAAATTCATACCACATGGATCCCACAAATCAGAGCTGCATATCTTATTAATTCCCTGTCAAATTGTTACAATGGGAGAGCATAGCGTCCTCCTTGATTTCCACATTATTCCCCTTATATTCCCCCTTACTTCTTCCTTTACAAATGACTGAAAATTACATCAAATAGACAAAAATTAGGGAAGTAGATCCACAGAAAGAGGAGCTGTTTTCCAGCTCAGAAACTGAAATCCGATCATAGAAAGAAACCAACAATCTGCTCCTTAAAAGAAGGAACAACAATACATTTTTTACCATCTAGAGATTCGCTGTTAAATTTGCTTTAAATAGAGGAGAAGAAAAACTGTAATGGTCTTTGCGTTTCATAATTAGCTTCCTAGCCTTTGACTGTTTTGTCTCTGTTTTAATCCTTTGAAGAATAACCAACTTCTGAAGAAAACGATTTTGAAACCAATTAAAATGAAATTATGCCCTTTAGTGAAGGAAAGACTCATTTTGAATGAAAAGGAGCAAAAGGAAAGGAGGTGGGCCCGAATCGCAATCGTAATCGGAGGGGGAGAGGGTGCGACATATAATGGAGCGATTGAGAACTGCGATGCAATTGGCTATGGGGGAAGACGCATGGGATAATCGCAATCAGGACGGAAAGGGGGGTGAGATTGAAATGACATGACAAAACTTGCTATGCGATTTAAAAAATGCGATGGGGAACGATGCGATGGTATATAGTGGAAAGGGGCAATAGCAATCGCCAATCGGAGATCGTGGCGGGGGAGGCATAGGGATAAAACATTGATAGCTTGCGATTTGGGGAGAAGTCCTTATAAAACGAAATAAAATGACTTTGGGCTTTACAAAGGGAAAAGGCCCTTTTATTTTGAATGGGCAGAAAAGGTTTTTTGTGGGACCGGGGAGTAAATCGCAATCGCAATCGAAAGGGGGACAAGGTTAACATATAGCGGAGTAAATGAAATATGCGATGTGACAAAAAACTTAACAAATATTTTAAAATTTGATTTTTCGCATTTACAAAGGGAAAACCATTTTTTCATATGGAGAGGGGCGGAAACCTTATGGTGGGCCCAGTTAATCGCAATTGAAATATTGGAAGGGGTAGTGGGGCAGAGGCAAAGGGCTTTGGAAATGATGATTGCGATTGGTGATTGATCGCATCGGAGAAATGCAATAAGGGAAGGGTCAATCAGAGGTGCATAATCGGAGCGGCGACTGATCGCTGCGATTGGATTGGAGGTGCGATTGGAACGGAAGAGAAGGGGATTATCCAATCGCATCGGAGTTTTATGGTTTTAGAAAAAGGCCTTTGCAATGCGAATTATGCAATCGGGTAGGGAAAAGGGGGGATTTAATAATGAAAAACTTAAAAATTTTATGAAATAAATTATACGGGACAAATGGAAAAGGGGAAATATTAGGCTATAGGGGACCTTCTTTCACTTAGGCATAATTTTCGATCTAGGAGTTAGTTTTGAAAATATAATATACCGTTGGAAAGCTCTTTCTGGGCTCTTTCTGATGGACATACTTGGAACAGGATTTTGTGCTGAAATTTCTGTGGAAAACACCTTTGAAGGGCAGGGAGGTGGCTTTGTGATGATAGCAACTTCTGAAGTGCAACTTATTACACATGAAGACATAAAATTACATAATAAATGATAATAAAGGAAAAGTACCATGTTTTCACCTCAAAACATGGTTTTGAGGTGAAAATTACATCAAGCTCAATAGAATATTTCTTTGATTTTCCTGGATGTTGTGACTTAGAGTTTATTTGACCTCCTCATGATCTTGCTGATATTTATTGACACTTTACTTATTAATTTGACCATGATGAGACCCTAGAACCTAATGAGACCAACCCTATGACCTAATAATATGAATTGGGAGTGAAAGTGACTCATGAATGAAGACCATAGAGAGGGGAATCAACAAGTATTACATGAGGGAAAAATGATGAGAGACCACTACCATCAATGATCTCATGACCTAATAGAATGATGAAAATTTATGGTATGGGACTCCTAATATGCAAATGCAAAAGAGTAAATTTGATCACTGATGGCAGTATGAAAATAATAACACTAACATTGGCTCCAATGGGGATGGTAGCTCATTGGAGGTGCCAAGAATACCGTAGAACAAGTAGCCTTATCCATTGGGCATGGAGTCAAAAAATACTGAAAACTGACACAATGAAAACTGACTCTGACTCAAGACTAAGACTGAAAAATAACATAAAACCAAACTATACACATATCATTCAAGTTTTATAGCCTTCACCTCGGGCCCCAAACTTCAATGACTGTGTACTTGAAATCTGACAAAAAATAACATGATATATACAATGATTGTGACATAGATTTTGAACCATTATTTTCAACGGTGGTAGTGCTTCAAAAGCCTACCATTTACTACTCCTCCAGGGCAATCTTGGCCATCCATCTCTAAAAGCAAGAAAGCATTCTGTCCCCTGTATGCTGAAATACTGTATGGTCCTTTCCACAGGTTGTTGAACTTACCATGCTTCCCTTTGTCCTCATTTCGTGCATCCCATCTCAACACCACATCATCCAACTGAAAATTTTCTGCTTTGGTCTTACGGTCATAGATATTCTTAATCTTCTCCTCCAACTGAATAGCATTCTGAAACACTTACTCTCTTGTTTGTTGAAGGTGGATCATTTGATTGATCCTTCAATGATTATCATCTTCTTCATTGCCAACCTCTTGTAATAATCTCATGGCCGGAAGTGTAAACGATGTGGGAAAGACAACATCAGTACCATAAACCAATTCAAACGATGACATACCTATGGATTTCTTACTGCTGACTCTGTCCGCACATAACACGTTGATGAGCTTTCGATGCCAGTTTCTTTTTTTTTCCTCAAGCATCTTCTTGATTATGTTTATCAGAGACTTATTCGACAATTCTGTCAGGCCGTTTCCTTATGGGTAGTACACTGTTGAATGGCCCAACACAATATTGTATTTGTTGCAGAAATCCACCATCTTCTTAGATTTGAACGCTGCTGCGTTATCTGTTATAATTTTGTGAGGGAAACCAAAACGAGATAAGATATTCGACTCTAAAAATTGAATGATTACCGTATCTATAGCCTGCCTTGCTGGAACGACCTCAATCCATTTGGTGAAGTAATCTGTACCTGTCAAAATCCAACGATGCTATGCTGATGATGCAGGATGGATTTCTCCTATGAAATCAAGTCCCCACTGCTGAAAGGGAGCGTTTACTGCAACTGGTTTCAAAGGAAGAGGAAGCAATTTCCTTTTGCCTTGGAAAATTTGACACTCATGACAACTCATCACTGTTTTATACAAATCTGAAAATAAAGTTGGCCAATAATACCCTACTCTCAACACTTTATTAGCTGTAGTTTTCCAAAACAAATTTCTACCACAATCACCTTTCTGGAAGTCATAGATCACCTGCTGAGCCTCATCTTCAACCAAAAAATTAAGCATAATACCTCCTGGATCTTTCCAATAAAGAGCGCAGTTTAAAATACAAAACTTAGCAGACTTAAGTTTTAGTGATCTACCTCTGGTTTTAGACATCCCTGGAGGTGGTGAAAGATGCTGAAGAACATAAACAATATCTGAATACCATGGGGATTGTAGAAAAATTTCTGAAATTGGAAAAAGAAAACCTTCATCCTCATCTTCTGACATTGCTGTTATGAGATTTATATCCAAAGCGCATAGGTTTGATTGGGCCATTAATTTTTCCAAGCCTTGGCCTTTGATCAACTTTGTGGGTTTGATCCCGAAATCATATTCCAACATTGCTACTATCCACTTACCTCTTCAACCTTCTGGATCAGTTTGCATCAAAACGTCCTTTACTGCTGCATTAGGAACATATGCTATAGTATGTGAATGCATAATATATAATCTAAAATCCTTCAATGCATTTATAAGAGCCAATGCTTGTTTTTCAATGATATTATATCGCAAGGCAGCATCTCTAATAGTCCTACTGAAGAAGGCAATTGGATTTTCAGTCTGATCTCTCTTTTGCATCAAAACCGCAGCCATAGTGTGCTCCGATGCGAATGAAAATATAATGAAATCTTGAGTGTAATAAGGACTAATCAATACTGGGGCATTGGACAGAGAAAAATTTACTAGATTAAAAGAATTGATAGCCTCCTCACTCCACTTGACAATGCTATCCTTCTTCAACATGTTCGTCATTTCTCTTAAATGTTCAGCCAAATTGGGTATAAATCTGCACAAGAAGTTCATCTTACCATTGAATGCTTGAATCTCCTTTTTGTTCCGTGGAATATCTATGTGCTGAATTGCCTCCACTCTTGAAGGATCAATACAAATACCATCTTTAGAGATGATATGACCCAGCAGCTTGCCTTCATTCATAGCAAACAAACTTTTCTTTAGGTTGAGAGAAATCCCAAAATTCCTACATCGCTGAAAAATAACCCTCAAGTGGTGCAAGTTTTCATCATCAGAACCAGAAAACACTGTCATATCATCCAAATAAACAACAAGAAAAACATCCTTTTCATTGGCAAAAGCACTGTCCATTGCTCGTTGGAAAGTAGCTCCAACATTCTTTAGTCCAAATGGCATTTTGGCATATTGGAAAGTTCCCCAGGGTGTTGTGAAGGCAGTTTTGTCTTGGTCTTTCTCATGCACCAATATTTGATTATAGCTTGAGTAGCCATCGAGTAGTGACATCCTTGATGCTCTAACTACTCTCTGTAGAATATGGTCCATCTTCGGAAGTGGATAATTATCCTTTAAGGATGCTTTCTTCAGATCCCAAAAATCTATGCATAACCTTATTTCTCCTGTCTTTTTACGTACTGAGACCAAATTTGAAATCCAGTCAGAAAATATAATTGGGAAAATGATACCATCTTTATACAATATGTTTACCTCTTTTTCAATGGATGGCAACAACTTCGGGTTGATCCTTCTCAGATTTTGTCAAAATGGCTTCTAATCCAGCTTGATGGGAATAGTATGCTGAATTATGTTTTTATCATACACCTTCAAATCTAAATAATCCCACACAAACACATCAGAAAATTTAGAAAGTAATTTAACATACTGTTCCTTTACCTTAGGGGATAATTCTCTTGATAAATTCACAAGCTTGGGCTTGTCAGCTGTTCCAAGATTCACATTTTCAACTCCTTTCTCAGTAGGCACTAAGCTTGGTTTATTTGCAACATCATCCTAATCAAAATGCTCCTCTAAAGTTATGAGACCTCTAGGAATTACACTATCTTTCAGCTGCAATATGTCCATCTGATTTGCTTCAATTTCTTAATCATCAACCTCATAATCACCTTCTATGGGAGTATCTTTGAATTTTCCTTCACTCTGCAAAAAAACATTGATTTCATTGTCATCCCAAAACACTTGCCAATACCTTAAATTGTTTGGAACAACAGGCCTATGTTTGACATAAATATCAAACTTCTTGCTGGAGTTCATTGGAATTTTCAAGTTACTTGCAGTAGTGGAAAGAGAATCAAAAATAATATTCTGCATCCTGGGTACTGCTGTCAAGGTGTACTCAGAAAATTTCCTCAAGATGTCAAGGACTGCATTTCTATATGCCCTCAATTGTGGATGCTTTGCTTGATACTCTCCTTTTACTTGTTTGATTATCAGCTCTGAATCTCCATAAACAGAAACCCTCTTTGCATTTAACTTCTTCAAAATTTTCAAACCTGCAATCAAAGCTTCATACTCCGCTTCATTGTTAGAGAAATCAAAAGCCAACTTGTAAGCACATACTCTAACATTACTACGAACCTTTTCAGGCTGGAAAACAGGGCTCCAAATCCATATTCCTATACCAGCTCCATCCTTACCAACAACTCCATCAAATTCCATGCTCCATAGGCCTTCTTATTCCTCTTCTAGATGCTGAAATTTTGCTTCTTTCTCTATTTTATCCTGACTGATTTCTACATCTTTCTGCTGTTCACTGTCATTTGGGTTTTGGCAGGCAGGACTCTCAAGAGTGCTCGCTACTTTATCCTTTTCCTGTTTGAGGACTTCCCTAAAATTTTCTGAAATTTCAGGTATCTCATCTACTTCTACCAACTAAACATTTTCATCATTCAAACCTCCATCTAAATATAATACAAATGACTCTAAATATGTGTGAACCACATTAATGGGATGATTAACTAGCTTCTCTTTTCTAGTGATCATATATTTCATTTTCTTCTCCCTATATATTTTTCTCAACTGACCAAACATAGGAATGGTGGCATAGGAGAAGTCAAGCTACATGGTTCCTTTAAGTTTTGCACCCCAAGACCTAGATAGAAGCATTCCAAACCGTGGTGGAACATCGGCAACAACTACATCCATAAAAACATTTTTGGCTGCGATTTGATCTAAAGATACTACCAAGTCTTTGATAAGACCAATACAATGGACCCTACCCGAGTCAAAGGAATACAAATCATGGTATTTGCGGGTAATATCAAGTCCTAACTTCTCCATAATGGCCTTGGGCATCAAATTATGTGAGGCTCCAGAGTCCAACATAGCATTATGTAAGATGAATTCATGTAATCTAAAACTCAGGTAAAAGGGAGGGACTTCACTTTCTTCAGATTGATCTTTTGTGGCTGGACCAAAAATGAGTTCAGGATAATCATCTTGAATATTAACCATATCTGATACAGAGTCTATTTGCAAAATTCTAGACACTTGATGTTTATAAGTGCTATTTCTCACTAACTCAGTCAAGGGCATAGACACCTTCAACTTAGAAATTTCATTTTCCAAATTAAAAAAAGGAAAATTTTCTACCTCTTTGACAGGAGGATCTTTCTTCTCAACTTGCTCCTTTTCTGCGCTCTGCTGGTTCTTTTCATTTGCAGTGTTGATCGATGAAGATGTTTTACTGGGGAAAGGATCGACAGGCTCTTTCCCTTTCTTCTGAGTATTTGGAGAATCATTCTTCAATTGCAGCTCTTTTCTTTTCTGAATGGGACTGATCGGCACATCTCTGCTCCTCAAAGAGTACTGTTTCTGCTGCGCTGATAAAGCATTCATGTATCCTCTTTGGTAGTCATCGGACTCTTCTTCTAACACTGTATCATTAGCCAATATGAAATCTTCATCCCTTTGAATGTCTTTAATCGCTGTGTATTCTTCATCTTCTGTGAGAAAGATGGGAGCACCATTTGCAGTGAAGAAATTATTGGCTTCAATCACAGGATCATCATCATCGTATGTCTCTATTCCCTGAACGTAATTTTGCTATAATGGGGTTCTGATATGCTATTGTGGCGGTGCTTGGTCCTGCGCTCTCTGTTCTCTTTGTTTAATTCTGAATTGCGGCTGCTGATGTCCTCTGAAATTCAGATTTCTGATTTGTGCTTTAGGTCTGTCTGAAATTTTCAGCCGATCAACCATCTTCTCGACTGTTCGGATCAAAGTATCCATGTTGTTGTCTGAAGGAGATGCTTCTTCTTTCACAATTACTCCCTTTTCAGCCTTTTTCCGTGCTCTTCTGGCCAGTAGATTTTCTTCTACGCTCACAACTATCTTTTGCATGTCTTCGAGTGTGGTAAGATCTTTTCTCGTAGCTGATATGCCATATCAGCATCGAAACCATCTGGAAACTTGAGCAAGGCTAATCCCATAGGGAGTTTAAGACTGGCTGGAATAGCATTATATACAACATTAAATCTTACACAATAATCTTGTACAGTTTCACCCACATTTCTTTTAATATTTTCATATTCAGACAAAATTTGGAGTGGGTTTTTCTTTACCTCCCATCGGTCTAAGAACTGTCTATGTAACTCTTGCAAAGTGCGAATAGAGCCTGCTGGTAAGGCTCTGAACCACTTTCTAACTTCACCTCCAAAACTTTTGACAAACAACCTTGTGGTTACATTCTCTGCCTCTACCTCATGAAGATCAAAAAATTCATTCATCTTATCAACATGCTGCTAGGCTGTGATGCTTTGAGTGGCATCAAAGATAGGTATTTTACTTTCATAATCAGCAGGCATATCATTTAGGTTCTGAGGTAAAACCAGGGGTGCATACTGGGTAGCCATGACTCGAGGTGGATTTACAACAGTGTTGGTGCTACTAGGATTTAAGGGAGGTGTTGATGGAGGAGATGAATGCTGAGAATTGACTGATGGGAATGCTGATGAATTAAGGGGAGGAAAAGCTACTTCTGATAATTCTGAAGGCTCAGGGATATTAGTTATAGTGATATAATTTTGAGGGGATTTCAGAATATAATCATCAATTGATGTATTTGACCTTTGAACTTCGATATCTACAAGAAATTCTGGATCTAAAATTGTGTCATCAAGTGCAGTTTCAAACTTACTTCTAAACAAAGAAAGCTCAAAACACTCATCAAAAGAAATATCTTCTATAAACAACAACTCACTGGGCCAAGTATGCGATCTGAAGATTGGTCTAGGACTTAGTGATCCTTCTTGTCTTCTGACTATTCTTGGAATGAGATTAGGATTTTCAAACACAGGGGGAGGATTTGGATCAGGATTGGCCCTTGTGTATCTTCTTGAAGCCAGTGTGGTTAAATTTCTATTTTACAAAAAATTATTTCAGCCTAGCAAACTCTGAACATGATCATCTAGAGTCCAGTAATTTACAAGGAAAATATTACTGGGGTGATCAATCTTTGTGTTACAAAAGTCCCCAGTATGGTCACCAGAAATGTTATCACCTAATTTGGACCTTAGGCTAAAAAAGGCAAATCAGGGTAACCTCAAACCACGCTCAGTCTTGTAGCTAGTCCTACAAGGTTAGGAGAGGGCTCTCTCCGTAAAAAAAGATATTCAATGAAATGTAATTACAAAACTGATTTTAGGCTAGGTATAATAACGGGAATTTTTTTTTTTTTTATAAATTTCAGGGTTGTATGGAAAATATGGGGCAGTTTGAAACTGGGGAATTAAATCAGGGATACAAAGTATTTCATGGGGCAAGGTAGGCAGGAAATTTTAGCAATTAAGTTTAAATAATGATGGGATGGTAAGACTGGTGAGGAGCTGAAAAGGGAATAGGAGATGGATCCTTTTAAAACAGAAGATAACACATAATATTGAATGATTTCCCAAGGCATAGCATTAAAAATGGATTCTACCTATCTATCTTGAAAGCATTCAACCATAAATGTTTATGAATGTATGGTGAACATGAAAAATTTGCATATGAACACAAAGGAAAGAACAAATGCTAAAATTCATACCACATGGATCCCACAAATCAAAGCTGCATATCTTATTAATTCCTTGTCAAACTGTTACAATGGGAGCGCAAAGCATCCTCCTTGATTTCCACACTATTCCCCTTATATTCCCCCTTACTTCTTCCTTTACAAATGACTGAAAATTACATTAAATAGACATAAATTAGGGAAGTAGATCTACAGAAAGAGACGTTGTTTTCCAGCTCAGAAACTGAAATCTGATCATAGAAAGAAACCAACAATCTGCTCCTGAAAAGAAGGAACAACAATACATTTTTGACCATCTGGAGATTCGCTGTTACATTTTCTTTAAACAAAGGAGAAGACAAAATATAATGGTATTTGCGTTTCATAATTAACTTCTCGGCCTTTGACTGTTTTGTCTCTGTTTTAATCCTTTGAAGAATAACCAAATTTTGAATAAAACGCTTTTGAAACCAATTAAAATGAAATTATGCCCTTTAGCAAAGGAAAGACTCATTCTGAATGAAAAAGAGCGAATGGAAAGGAGGTGGGCCCGAATCGCAATCGCAATCGGAGGGGGAGAGGGTACGACATATAATGGAGCGATTGAGAACTGCGATGCGATTGACTATGGGGGAAGACACATGGGATAATCGAAATCGGGACGGAAAGGGGGGTGGGATTGAAATGACGCAACAAAACTTGTGATGTGATTTAAAAAATGCGATGGGGAACAATGTGATGGTATATAGTAGAAAGGGGCAATGGAAATTGCCAATCGGAGATCGCGGCGGGGGAGGCATAAGCATAAAACATTGATAACTTGCGATTTGGGGAGAAGTCCTTATAAAAAAAAATAAAATGACTTTGGGCTTTACAAAGGGAAAAGGCCCTTTTATTTTGAATGGGCGGAAAAGGTTTTTGGTGGGACCGGGGAGTAAATCGCAATCACAATCGAAAGGGGGACAAGGTTAACATATAGCAGAGTAAATGAAATATGCGATGCGACGAAAAACTTAACAAATATTTTAAAATTTTATTTTTCACATTTACAAAGGGAAAACCATTTTTTCATATGGAGCAGGGCGGAAACCTTATGGTGGGCCCGGTCAATCACAATCGGAAGATCTGAAGGGGTAGTGGGGCAGAGGCAAAGGGCTTTAGAAACGCCGATTGTGATTGGTGATTGATCACATAGGAGAAATTCAATAAGGGAAGGGTCAATCGGAGGTGCGTAATCGGAGCGACGACTGATCACTACAATTGGATTGGAGGTGCGATTGGAATAGAAGAGAAGGGGATTATGCAATCGCATCGGAGTTTTATGGTTTTAAAAAAAGGCCTTTGCAATGCGACTTATGCAATCGGGTAGGGAAAAGGGGGGATTTAATAATGAAAAACTTAAAAATTTTATGAAATAAATTATATGGGACAAATGGAAAAGGGGAAAGATTAGGCTATAGGGGACCTTCTTTCATTATGCATAATTTTCAATCCAGGAGTTATTTTTGAGAGTATAATATACTGTTGGAAAGCTCTTTTCAGGCTCTTTCTGATGGACATACTCGGAACAGGATTTTGTGCTGAAATTTCTATGGAAAACATTTTTGAAGGGCAGGGAGGTGGCTTTGTGATGATAGTAGCTTCTGAAATGTAACTTATTACATATGAAGACATAAAATTACATAATAAATGATAATAAAGGAAAAGTACCATGTTTTCACCTCAAAACATGGTTTTGAGGTGAAAATTACATCAAGCTCAATAGAATATTTCTTTGATTTTCCCGGATGCTGTGACTTAGAGTTTATTTGACCTCCTCATGATCTTGCTGATATTTATTGACACTTTACTCATTAATTTGACCATGATGAGACCCTATAACCTAATGAGACCAACCCTATGACCTAATAATTTGAATTGGGAGTGAAAGTGACTCATGACTGAAGACCATAGAGAGGGGAATCAACAAGTATTACATGAGGGAAAAATGATGAGAGAGCACTACCATCAATGATTTCATGACCTAATGGAATGATGAAATTTTATGGTATGGGACTCCTAATATGCAAATGCAAAAGAGTAAATTTGATCACTGATGGCAGTATGACAAGGCTGACACTAACATGTTGAATGCGAAGAACCTACCATTGAGGCATGCAGGCTCCAAGGTACTAGAAGGGAGTCTCTAGATCAGATTCCTGGATAATGAGCTGAAGTTGACAGGAAGTGACCTGGTCAAAGGAGGGGCATAATGTTTCCCATATCATCGACACAAAATAGAGGAACATGATAATAGTGAATCATGACCAACAGAGAATTAGAGGGAGGTTGAAAAATGAAGAGTCAAACTTCTCTTGAACATATCAATGACACGACACTGGATTTGAAAATATTTGACATCAAGGGATCTGAGGTCATAATGACATGGCAAAGAGAAAATGAGAGGTCAAAAGAGGTTACCCAAACCCACGGAGGGAAAAATGACGAAATGATATGTCCCCAAAAACTGACACGAATGTAGACAAGTGTCATGTTCAAGAGTGACATAGTGCTGACACAACTAAAATCTGGTTCAATTTTCCCCCACCATTTCTGGCGAGTACCCGAATTATTTTTGAAAACAAGCTTGAAGGCGATAACATATGCTTGTAATGTAAGTTTGTCCTTCGGAAAAATCCAACCTAGTACATTTTACGAGCCCTAGGAAGGAGGAACTCGAGTAACGTCATGGAGATGAAGTCTAATGTCATCAGGGTTTAACGAGTTTGACAAAGGGAGAAATCAACATCTTTTCATGTTTAGAGAGTTTGAAAAGAAGGTGGAAAAGAAAAATCCAGCATGGCCCTTTTCCTAAATAGTCTCTCAGATCCAAAAAGGTAGAAAACAATATCTGAAAGAACCTCTTAGTCACGATAGGCTAAGGTATTCCTTTTTTGTAAATAATCCATCCCAACCCAAAAAAGGGGTAAACGTATACTGGGTAGATATATTTTTGTAGCCATTTAACGTATTCAAAATGACAAGAATCTCGACAATCTTTTCAATTTTAGAGAGTTAGAAAAAAGCTAAAAATGACTCCACCTGGAGGTACGAGTGGTATTAAGGGTAGAAACTAGTTTCGGTGATGGTGGAACTACTGAGAACAAGTAAAGGTCAAGAGGTTGGCTAACAAGACCACTCATTGCAGCAGTTCCTACGGAATGGGTAAAAAAATCAAGTGAAGGCATATGATTGTCCAAGCAGATGGTGAAGATGGAATGAGAAAACCAAGCTTCATCTGGAAAAACAGGCTGATAAAATTGCAATCATGAGAGTTAAAATGAGAATGGTTTCATGTTTACACAAGCTTGAAATCAGAAAACTCTGCTTGAAGTAGGTTTCATTTTTACACAAGCTTGAAAATTTAACAAACTATGCTTGAAATGTTTGCATGCCCCCAGAATGGTGACTCATGACCCTGGGTTTTGTCTGATAAAATCCAAGCTACGAGTTCTTGTGGATTATTGTGATTGATTACATGACTCTTTTGATTGGATGCTTGCGACCATACCTGAGTCTCTTTGTTGATCCTTAATGTTGGATGGCTGTGTCCATACCTTGGATATTAGTTTTTATGTACTCTATTATGGATGGCTACGCCCATACCACATGTTCATGTATCAGAGATATCAGTTGTATTTGTAATTGTAGGTTTTCTGACAACGGTGTTTAGTTCAAACGCATTCTTGTAAAGCATTTCGTCCCTCCCTTTCCCTTGGACCTCATGCTTTAGGGGGGCATCTGTTACACAACATTTTGTCACTGTCCCTGCAATCCCCATCTTGCACATTGGAGGGTCATTTCTATGACTAATAATAAGTGTCATGCCTTGCAAAGACCATCATTGCATCCCTTTACATGAGAGAAATATTCCTTCTGTTGACAATTCCCTGAGAAGAGCTTCAGAAACCACTATTTTTGCCTTGGCGTGAGTAGCCAGTTCTGCCCTCGCACCAATGAGGAATATTAACACTAGGACCCGCGCTAGTTGGCACTCTGTCCCAGTTAGCCTCCCACGCCAAGCTGTTTATGGAATGTTTTTTAAAAATAGAGGTGGAGATTCCACTCTAACAACTCAGAGGATGAGTCATTGGGAGTGGTTGGACTGAATAACAGCGGACTCCCTCCTTTAGTTTATGGTTTCCACCTCTTGTGGGAACCTCCTAAAGGATATGCCTCCCTTCCACCTTTTTAGTGATCCTAAACTCCTCCTTTTCCTCTATAAAAAGAAGTTATCTCTCCTTGCATAAGCTAGCTAAACATGGAGAATTGAGTATACTATAGCTGAACTATTGGAGAGATAGAACAAGAAGGAACTTTATTGAGAAAGCTTAAGTCCATACCCTCATCCCGTCCGAAGCCCCTGATGAGCATCTGAGATGCGCTTCGGCTGAACCCTACTGGAGGAGATTGCGACGTGAAAGCTTTGGTTGTAACTCTTCCTTCTATCATTACATATACATGACTATTGTTTGGTTCCCATTTTGTGTTATGTTAGATGTTTAATGTAATATTCTTAGCCCTCTTTGACTGGGTAGTAGTTATGAATGAAGTTATTATGTCATATGTTGTTCTTGTTTGCTGATCTATGTGCAGGTATCTGAGCATTACTACAAAAGGATTGTGACTTGCCGAGGCAGGCATGAGAGGCCACCACCACTACAACCACGACGATAGAATTGGATTCCATGTAGGTCGATTTACCGTGTCCTCTTGTCATTCAGTAATTAGGAATCAACAAATAGACTCAGGTATGGTCGCAACCATCCAATCAAAAGAGTCATGTAATAAGTTTGATAATCCACAAGAACTCGCAGCCTAGATTTTATTAGAAAAAACCCAGGGTCTTGCACTCCATCTCGACCCGAACAAGTATAAATTCAAACATGCATATATATGAGCTGAAGTCAAACATGCAAGAAAATCACTTGATTACCAGCCAATGATGAAAGCTGTTAACAGGCATGAGAGAAACCACCAATAATGACAATGGCTCTCAAGGTACAATAGGTACAATCCACAGAATGTGAATAGTGATCTGGTGTCAAATACTCGCAGAATCACCCGATTGAAGGCCAATGATGTGGACCTTGCGTCGAATGTGAAGAACTTGCCATTAACGCATGCAGGCTCCAAGGTACCAGAAGGGAGTCTCTAGATCAGATTCCTAGATAATGAGCTAAAATAGACATGAAGTGACTTGGTAAAAGGAGGGCCATAATGTTTCCCACATCATCGACACGAGATAGAGGAACATGATAATAGTGAATCAGGACCAACATAGAATCAGAGGGAGGTTGAAAAATGCAGAGGCAAACTTCTCTTGAACATATCAGCGACACGACACTAGATTTGGCAGTATTTGACATCAAGGGATCTGAGGTCATGATGACATGGAAAAGAGAAAATGAGAGGTCAAAAGAGGTTACCCAAACCCATGGAGGAAAAAATGACGAAATGATATGTCCCTAACCTGACATGAATGCCAAAAAGTGTCATGTTCAAGAGCGACATACTACCGACACAACTAAAATCTGGTTCAATTTTCCCCCACCATTTCTGGCGAGTGCCCCAATTATTTTTGAAAACAAGATTGAAGGGGATAGCATATGATTATAATGTAAGTTTGTCCTTTGGAAAAATCCAACTTAGTACATTTTACGATCCCTAGGAAGGAGGAACTCGAGTAACGTCATGGAGACGAAGTCCAATGTCATCAGGGTTTAACGAGTCTGACAAAGGGAGAACTCAACATCTTTTCATGTTTAGAGAGTTTGAAAAGAAGGTGGAAATGAAAACTCTAGAATGGCCCTTTTCATAAATAGTCTCTCAGATCTGAAAAGGTAGAAAACAATATTTGAAAGAACCTCTTAGTCGCGATAGGCTAAGGTATTCCTTTTTCATGAATAATCCATCCCAGCACGAAAAAGGGGTAAACGTATACTGGGTAGATATCGTTTCGCAACATTTTAACGAGTTAAAAATGACAAGAATCTCGGAAATATTTTCAATTTTAGAGAGTTAGAAAATAGCTGAAAGATGACTCCACCTGGAGGAACGAGTGGTATTAAGGGTAGCAACTAGTTCCAGTGATGGTGGAACTTCTCAGAACAAGTAAAGGTCAAGAGGTTGGCTAACAAGACCACTCATTTCAGCGGTTCCTCAGGAATGGGTAAAACAATCAAGTGAAGGCATATGATCGGCCAAGTAGATGGTGAAGACAGAACGAGAAAACCAAGGTTCATCTGGCAAAACAGGCTGATAAAATGGCAATCACGAGAGGTAAAATGAGAATGGTTTCATGTTTACACAAGCTTGAAATCTGGAAACTCTGCTTGAAGTTGGTTTCATTTTTACACAAGCTTGAAACTTTAACAAACTATGCTTGAAATGTTTGCATGCCCCCAGCATGGTGACTCAATTCGAGGTACATGCCCCCCAATCTTCAGTCCATATGAAAGGAAGATGGAGTGAAGGTTCAAATTACGAGATCAAGAGAAAGACTTGACTGGTATTTTACGAGATCGTATCAAGGACTCGAATTGAACATGAACGTGTTTCATTGTTTTAATGAGGTTGGCACATTAAAAGAACTATCCTTGTGACATCTTGTTTCATTTTTTAGGGAGATTGACACAAGGAAAGGAACTATGCTCTATAGACCTTGTTTCATTTTTTAAGGAGCTTGACACAAGAAAACAAACACTGCTCAGAAGACAACTCATCATGTCAAATAAGAAGTCATGGATTCCAAGAAGTTCACAACATCTTGGAAATTAGGACCCAATGCCCCCAGCACACGATGCATAATGACACTATCACTGAATGTGGGCATGGGACATGTAGCCACATAATTAACCTACGGCGGGGAAGATACAACTAGTGGATAAAGACCCAGAAGGGGTGATGGTGGACTAGATGTCACGTCAGGACCAAATAATGAAAGATGATTAATGGTCGCGATCCGAAATTTGTGTGGAAAAAAGATCACAAGAAAGAGGGAAGCGAAAAACGTGCCCATGGCATAAGCATAGTCACGTCCCAAGAGTAAATTGAAATCCAAGGGGCCTGGAACAACCATCACATCTATATAGACGATTTTCCCTCCCAAAGTAATAGGAAACTTTGTAAGGATCCCTAACGGTTGATTGGTTCCTCTGTTAAAAGCCAACAAATTCTGAGTAACAGGCACAAGCAGTGGAGAACCAAAAGCTTTCCAAGTAGTGGAAGACAGAATACTAACATATGCACCTTCATCTATAATGGTGCTGGGTACAACCACATCAAAGGTCTGTACCGTGATCTCAAAAGGCACATAAGAAGGAAGGCGGTATCCTGCAAATCGACTCCAATTGAAGGAAGCGATCAAACTACTTGAAGGGGGTACCATTGAACTGAGATGGTTATCCCCTGGTGTTATCAGAGAAAGAGGAGCATCCTATGGGACCTCCATCATGGGAGTAGGAGGAGTAGCTTCTCGAACTACAGGGACGGGAGAATCTTTCTCCAAGTCTGAGGAATCTGAAGAAACAAGAAAAACGTGGGGTGAAAGAGATCCACTCTCAACAGAGAAAAGACCTGATGAACCATGGACGGGATTAGATCAAATGATTCCATGACCAATGGTTGGCCAGGAATGGATTCATGAATTTTAATTTCCGAGGAAACGGGATTGACCAAGGATGAACCTTGACTGATCGTTGAATCAACTAGAGGAGGACTCAAAGAAAGCTTCTGGTAACCAGCTGGAAGGCAGGGTGCAGAAATAATAGGGTTGTCCAACACTCTCTTGGCTTCATCCATGTATAGACAAAGGTGAATGGGATGATGCCCTTCACACAACTTACAGGGATTTGTAATCTTACCCTGTTTCTTATGAGTCTCATCATGGCTAGTTGATGATGGGTCACCAACATGACTTCCAGAAGCCAAAGGCAATGATGGAAGACCCCTGGACCATGCTTCGAGTACCTTGGGAATGCCAGTGCAATCTCGAAGAAGGTGGTAACCTTTGCATAACATGCAAGGGAATTTGACTTTCTGTGGAAGGTCGGATGGTTTATCAATGGAAGGTTTCTTAGGTGCGATAGTCGCAAATTTGACCTCTCTCTTATCTGACTTCTTATTTTTCATCATCTTCTTCTTCTTCTTAGCCACCTGGTTACTAGAATCCAAACTTTCACCAAGCGAAGTAGAAGAGTAGGATGAAGAAACAGGTGAAGAAGCAGAGAGGTCCACCTTAGAATCAACATGATGTTGTTCAGGTTGAGGGGATGATTGTACAGAGGGAGGAATACTCGAGACCACGAAGGTCGATAATAACCAAATAGGAAACTCGAAAGTTAGCCCAGGTAGGGACAATGTTGTCATATAAGGAGCACCAACATTCCCAAAAGTAGAAAAAGGACCAGGATTCCCTTCGGAGGGGATTCCTTGGTTGGTAAACTGCAGAAATGTTGCCATTGGAAACAACCGTAAAACAAAATACTAAGGAAGATAACTTTAACTAGGAATATTTCATGGGTAGTTAATTTTTAAGACATTGAAACAAAACTCTTCCATTTCATATTTTAAGAGTCAAGAAACAGGAAAAAGGTGACTCTATCACTTTCAGGTTGAAACGAGCATGAAAGGACAAGAGCTCGATGATATTTTCACTTTTTAATGAGTCATGAAAAGATCGAAATGAATACTTAGGTAATCTAAGCAAGAGGGTGTACCAAGTTTCCATGAAATGAAATATACACCTTGGTGATCAAATGAAATATAAATGACCAAGGACTTGACGTACATGCAAATAGTCTCCCCGAATGCTGTGTTTGGTGTATCACAGTTACAGGGTGGCAGACTCAGCTTCCTGTGGATAAAGGATTGCAACCTATGAGGGTCTCCCTCTATATAATCAATGGTACGGGGAGCACAAGTCTGTTCTAGGGCTGTCTAAAGCCAAATGGAGAACGATAGCTACTAGGTTTTAAGATGCCGGAACACGTCTCTATCCTAGACCACTAAAGATGTTGCGTTAGGTTTCAATGCTTCCTTAGATTGATTGAATAAATTTTAAAGGTTTATCTTGAATTATGTCTCGGTTTCAAGGCCTTATTGAATGTCATCTGACAATCTCCTATATGCAGCTATATGAGAAAAGAAATATTTCAATTCGATGAATGCTATCTAGTTAAGGGAAGAGTCCCAAACAATGATACAACAAACAGAAAACGAAACTTTTTCCAAACTAGATGACTTTCACTATTCAAAAGTAATCTAAAACATTCAACGATGCGAATTATGGAATGTGATCTATGAAAAAACCTCATTTTTGAAAACTATGCAATTGTAATCTATGCACAATTTCCTTTTTCTTTTGAAAGAATAAGAATGCACTCAATGCATTTTTCGATGAAATGAGAATCTACTTAATGCTTGCTTTTAATGAAAGAGAATGCACTCAATGTGATTTTTAGCTTTCAATCATTAAACAATGTAATCTAAGTTCAATGATGGATCTCAAAAAATAAATTTTAACGCAATGCGATCTAATGCATTTTAACGAAAGGAAAACTATGAGACGAAAACTAAATGAACACAAATTTCCTTAATGGAAGGATGAATGCAAAAGGGATGCAAACAAACACTAAGAATTCAATCGTTGTTTTAAAAACTTTGTAACGAAAGTCCTTAAAAGGATACAAGACATATGAGTTCAAGCACAAAGAGGAATTCGAAAGTGTGGTCTCAAAACAAGGCATTCATTCCCTTTTACATCAAGAAATCATAGAAAGAGACTTTTCATCTGAAAAATGAGCAATGTAATCTATTCTCACAAGTGAACAAGTAAAGGGGAGAATGTGTAAATCATATAGAGAAAAGGATCGGAAGGGAAAGACACACAGGTGAAGGAATTAAGGAAAAAACATTAATTTTTCACACACCCTGAAATTGGCATGAGTTTTGTGGGTGAAACTAGCGCCAACTGGCGCGACTTGCTCACTAAAAACTAGCGCCAATGGCCAATTGGCATGGGTTTTTCACTAAGAACTAGCGCCAATCAGTGCGACTGTCAAAAAAATAAAAGCACCAATGCCTGAACAAGAAAAAACAAATAATTTCTCCCAACCAAGACCAGACTCACCACTTCAAACAAAAACTAAAAGATCGTAATTAATGAAAAACATAGGAACAAACAGAGAAAATGTCGTTCGACTAAACTCGTCGAATGACTAAGACCTCAAAGAGTGACAAACTCAAAGGAAATTCCCTAGCGGAGTCGCCAATTTGTTAAGTAGGTAAATCCTCTCTGCGGATAGAGACGATCCCTCTAGCCCTAGAGTGGGTCTAGAAACAAAGAGAAATGCTAGAGTGTTGATTCCTAATTACTGAATGACAAGAGGACATGGTAGATCGACCTACCTAGAATCCAATGCTATCATCGTGGTTGTAGTGGTGGTGGCCTCTTGTTCCTGCCTCGGCAAGTCACAATACTTCTGCAGTCATGCTCGAAAACCTGCATATAGATCAGCAAACAAGAACAACATACGACATAATAAATTCATTCATAACTACTAGCTAGTCAAAGAGGGCTAAACATATTGCATTAAACATCTAACATAACATGAAATGGGAACCAAACAATAGTCACGTATATGTATTGATAGAAGGAAGAGTTAGAACCAAATCTTTGACGTCGCAGTCTCCTTCAGCAGGGTTCAGCCGAAGCGCATCTTAGATGCTCATCAGGGGCTTTGGACGGTATGAGGGTATGGACTTAAGTTCTCTTAATGAATTTCCTTCTTTTTCTATCTCTCCAATAGTTCAGCTATAATATACTCAATTCTCCATGTTCAACTATAGTATACTCAATTCTCCATGTTCAACTAGCTTATGCAAGGAGAGATAGCTTATTTTTATAGAGGAAAAGGAGGAGGTTAGGATCTCTACAAAGGTGGAAGGGAGGCCTATCATTTATGATGTTCCCACAAGAGGTGGAAACCATAAAATAAAGGAGGGATTTCATGGTTATTTAGTTCAACCACTCCCAATGACTCATCCTCTGAGTTGTTAGAGTGGAATCTTCACCTCTATTTTTTAAAAACATTCCATAAACATCTTGGCGCGGGAGGCTACTTCCGGATCTGAAAACCTTTGGAATTCAACTTTGAAACCGTGTCACATCCACCTGCACATCGCACTTCAATGCTTTTAACATTTACCGCTGCACTTATTCTTTAAAACTTGCGATTTGGCCCCACCGCATCGCATATCGCACTTCGACGCTTTTAACATTTACCTCCGCACTTATTCTTTAAAACTTGTGATTGGCGGTTTACGATCTGGCCCCACCGCATCGTATATTGCACTTCTTGACTTTTAACATTTACCTCCATGCTTATTCTTTAAAACTTTCAATTTTCGATTTATGACCGGGCCCCACCGCATCGCATATCGCACTTCGACGCTTTTAACATTTACCTCCGCACTTATTCTTTTAAACTTGCAATTGGCAGTTTATGATTTAATCTCCACCGTCTATCTCTCTGCTCCAGTTCTGCACTTTGATCCCGACCGTCTGTTTTTCCCTTTGCACCTCCTCCAAATCTCTTAAGTGTTCAAGGGAAATGCACCCTTTCTCCGCCTTTGGGAAATTAGTTTGTTTGCTCCACTGTGTAACCCTCGTAAGCTTATTCGGTGTCCTACCGCACTGGTCCCTCCCGAGCTTGCAAATGAGCCTGAATCAACTTTGTTTGGCGTGCAATAGTCTGAACGCGCCCATCGGTCATGCTCTTGAACTGTTTTGCACGTGAATGAGCCCGACTCGACCCACCTTCATATCTCATCACGTAATGTTAATGTACTGACATGTAAATAAAAATTATTCTATGACACACAAAATTTTACATTTTCTAACATGTATGTTTTTTTTGGTGTTTTGAAACATATTTCAAAGGTAAATGCAAATGAGCGACAACATGCTCAAAATGAGCTCTGGCTCCCTAATCTAGGCCTCCATCCACTATTGGCCCTGGGCTTCCCGATACTTCCCTGTGGCTTCTAGACCTTTAGAAGTCTCCAAATGACTCTGAAAATCCATTCATTGGATTCAAAATTTCAAAAATAGTTAGAATAGACTATTCATTTGCATAAATTCACCTCCAGCTGCTTCGATTATGCCTCCAACACCTGGTGGCACCCCCTGTCTCTTAGTTCACTGAAAAATTCTCTGAAGCATATCGGCCTTCAGAAGTCCTCAAAAGCTTCCAAAAACTCCATAAATGGATTCATAAGTATTAATATAGTCATAAATGACTATTGGTTTGCTGATAATGGATACTGGTTGCTCTGGATAGACCTCATTCTCCTGCTGGCACCTGATGGCCCTGGTGGCCCCTGGAACTTCTCTAAAGAATATTGGCCTTTAGAAGTTCTCTACTAGCTCTAGAAACCTCACAGTTTCTTCCATAATATCTGAAACATCCAAAATTGACTATTGGATTCTTGAGAAAGGCCTCTCGCTACCCTGGCTAGGCCTCAAACTACTGTTGGCTCCTGGTTGCCCTAGTGTTGAGTCCCGAATTTGCCTCTTTTCCACACACTTTTCCATATCTTTTTCACTCACCTAAACCTCCAAAATTGTCAATATCATGTGCAAAAAGGTATCTAACATGGTTTTTAATTATGTTTTTGTGTTTTCTATTTGATTTAGATTTTGTTCATACAGCTGCGGAAACTTGCCACTTTCCGCAGCTGCTGCAACTTTCCGCAGCTATTTTGTGGAACTATATGCTACAGGTGTCTACAAGGGAAATGAGCCACATGGGCAGGCTAGGAATGACGTGGACATGGTTCGTGTCCTATTGGTTCAAGCAAACTCGTCCAAAGAAGCCGCGATCAAAGGCGTCCACGTGGAAGTCAACTATGGAGTTTCATGTCGGCCGGACTCTGTTTCGTGGCACATAAACATCCATACGGCCGTTTCTAAGCTTGCGGAGGTTAAATCGACATCTGTGCAGAGCTCTGGAGTCGAATTCAAGCATCCACCTTTCGTAGATTCACTTTCCAACACGGCCATACTCCTATATCCGTGGACGTAGTGGTCTACGTGCTCTCTGCCATCATGAACTTTAGGAGACAGTTACAGTTTGTTGTTATATATAGAGCGTTTGCATACGCACATAAAGTTAGTTGTTAGTTGATAGCTCTGGAACCACTTGCTAATACGATAAAGTGCTAATCGCATCGAAAGGAATCAAAGGCGCAAGTCTTTGCCATACTCCAAAGTTCCGATTACGATTAGCCTTGCAGCTTAAGACCCCCGATCGCATCGTTTATTTTATATATCCAGTAAGCCCACCTCCGGCGCTTAAAACATTGTAAATTTTCATTACTGTTCTACTTTTTCCTTTATAAAACCCAAGAACCCGCTTATCCAAAGTTTCAACTTAAAATCTTGAAGTCACGTGTTAAATATAAAATGGTTAGATTAAAAAGACCGATTGCGCAATAGTAATCGGGAAAATTTCAATGGGTTGATCGAAAAGACCAGGCCCGCAGTTTCGATTACGATTAGGCCCGCAGTTTCGATTGCGATTAGGCCCGCAGTTTCAATTGCGATCCTTCGATTGAATCTGGACCGTCCACGTGTCCAGATCGGACGGTCCAAAACTACTCCTCCTTATTCTTCTCCCGCTATCCTTTTTTCTTTTCTATGCAGATCTCCACCGTTGGTTGCCTTCATCCGACGGCTTCGCTCCTCCCCCGCCATCTGAAGCAGTTTAAACCTATTTCCGCAGGATTTCTTAACTATCTTTGTGTTTTGCAGGCGTTTTAATGGTTTTCTATTGTTTAATGAAAGAAAGCCGAGGGTTGGGAAAGACGTTTCCTGCGCCTTCGAGCTGTTAAAGAGAACCATCTGCGGGGTTTCGCTCCATTGTTTTCTCAATTCTTCATGGGCATTGATGTTTTTAAAAAGCCCAGTGCGGCCTGCACATCGACAAGACACTGTTTTAATTCAAAAACAGTTAAAGAGTATCAATTTGAAGACAGAACACAACAGATGAAGATTGAAGACGGTTTTTATGGGGATTACGGCTAAGACCGTTATCAAAAGCCTAATCCCCAATCTAAAACACAATTTAAAGGAAAAACCTAAAGTGTTTCATCAGACAGAAAGCCTCCACCGCCACATCTGAGGCAAATTGATTCCTCAGCTACCACCGAGCCACCTGTCGCCTCAAACCTTTAAAAACAGAGGCTGAAGTTATTGAAGAAAATCAGATATTCGCCTCCAGCGCAGCCAAGGAGTTACTTCTGCAAGGAAATCAATGCAGAAAATATCTGCAGAGTTACTCCAAACATTACATAAAGCCTCAAAGTCAAATAAAGCTTCCACCGAGCTTAATCTATAAATGTAAAACAGTTAATACAGTGTTCCACCTATGAACTTCTTCATCGAGCCTCTCAAATGGCTGAGAAGTCTTGAACCTGTATTAATTATCCTGAGAGATATTCTCTCAGATCACCTCCTCAGTCTTCTATAAATACCTCAGAAGAAGATGAGAAATTGTTGGTTGCAGAACTTTGAAATACACTTGAGCTCGAGACTTCTATTTGTACATAGTGTTCACTGGCCCTTGAAGCTCTGTTTGCGCTAGAGTAGTTAGGTTGAATAGTGAAGATGATTGTTGAACTGAAACATTGGACTTGAAGATTGTAACTGGTTTGACATCAATATAAAAGCTGTTTCTTGGGATCCTGGTCTTTATCACCGGTGAAGTGCTTCTTTCTTTGTTAATCGTGTTCCTTCTATGTATGCCATATTGTTCATTTTCCCTCTGTAAAGAACAGTTTAAACAGGGTTAGGATTTTCTGTATAGCAGTAACCTTCTCTGGCTGAGAAATATTTATCTTAATGTTTTCTTCAGATTTGTTTATTTAAGAATGATTCAATATAGTTTAAACAGTTAGGAATGTTGGCGTTCCCTCGTCCTTCTGTTTGCTCAAACATTGTTCTCGAATGTTATTTCCATTATTTTCTATTAAATTTAGACTAGAGAAGATATGGTTTGCCCTGATTCCTAGATTCTTTTCTCCAAAGGAAGATTCTGAAAGTTTCCCTTGGTGTTGACTGAAAGCAGACTAGGTTTAAAAGTACTTTATCTGATCTTAAGTTACACTCTGTTTTCCTTATGTGTTTTCATACTTTCTGAAGGTAATTATGTGGATTACTGGATTGTTTGTCAATTAAGCTGCTTTAATAAGAACTTGCCCAAGAAGTCTATGGTTAGCCCTGTCCTTGGTTGGTTTTAAAGCAGTTACTTAAGAGGCTTTTTCTTGTTTGGACTGACTATAAATCCTCTGAGAAATTATTATCAGTTTCCATCCCTCCAACATTTTAATGTTTCCATTTCATCATTTTAATCTCAATAATATTGTGGTATAGATAACTTGCCCCTTGGATCACACTTGATGTTGTTGTTCAATTAAAGCCCAGATATGACTCCATAGCCCAATGGACTAAAAACCAGCGTTATATCTATCTATTTGCCAAAACTGTTCTATTTGCTTGCAACTTCTCACTTTTGAAACTTTTTGCACTTAGGACTTTCCCCTCAAGTAACATTTCATGCTCAACCATCCAAAACAAAACAAAACCCTTGGCCTTTGTAACTAACCTAATATCATCACCTTAAGCTTTTCAAAGACAATATCCATCTTTGTACATATTGGAGAGATCCCTCTCCGGATTCAGGAGGGCTAGATCCTAGAATCCCAAAGTTGGTTGAAATGATGTTAACTCTGTGATTGGACTCTCCCAATATTGCTAATAAATTACAGAGACCTAACATTTCTGGCGACTCTGCTGAGGAACTACTTTAACTCAAAATCTCTGGTTCCATGACAATTGTTCTATTTTGCAGCTGAGCCACTAGGACCTAACATTTCTCGCGACTCCACTGGGGATATCGAACCCAGAATCATTTTCATTTAAAGATAATCATACGACGTCAGAGATTTGGTTCATAGAGCATCTGCTTTATTAACCAGAGTAAAAAGCAGCCTTTTCAAGCATTGCCTAATATAGGTAATCATGATGGAACTTGTTTGAATCAGTGACAAACTAGGTAAACCCTAGGTTTCTCTTAAGACTTCATCTAACCTTGAAAAATCAGCTGGCACAGCCATAAGAGTAGACTGCCTTTGTCTCACAACCTTAGCTAAGTTTTGAAACAAAGTTAGGACATTATTAACAACCACAAAACTGAAAAATGACTTAGAAAAACCTAAAAATATTTCAGATTGGAATTAAATAAACATGGTGGTGGACCATAAGACCTTTTACCTCTGAAAGGAGCTAAAAATTTCCACTTGGCGACTCCACAATCCTAGCAGACCTTAAGAATCCACTGGGAAGAACCGTTATCATTATAAAATCATTCAAACTCAGTTAGAGGAATGTGGGATTTAAAATTGTAAAAACAGATTGGTTAACCTCTCCAAGATTGTCATATCTGGTTGAACTTTTCTTGTTTTAGGTCTAAACAACATAGCATAGTGGCTTCTAAAAAGATTCACACCAGAGCCCATCCAGACCCTAACCCGCCTGAGATAGTTAATAATCCAGAAAGTATCCTTTGGAAGTCTCCTAAGGTCAAGTTAGTAACTGTTTTCAGATCACCCTTGAGAGCTAATTCAGTCCCTGAAAATCTTTCAGCTCTGCAACAATCACAAACTGACTTAGTGAACCCATTTAGGACTAGGTCATTTGATGATATAATCCAGTTAGACTCTGAATTTTCACTTTCATCTCCTGAAACAAGTGAACATCCTGGTAGCAGGGAAACAACACCTCCTGATTTACATTTCCTTCACAATCTAGGTATCTCTCATCCAAGATCATCTCAACAGTCTACTCCTGGTCCATCCACTTCTACTCACCCTACATCCACTGTTCAAACCACTTCACCTCAGCCCACTTTCCCTTATGTAAATCCACCTCCACCTCCTGCCATGGCAACATGGTATGCTCCCTTAGTCCTTCCTGTACCATTAGCCAATCTTCCACGGGACTATCAGTCCAAAATTCCATTATATGATGCTAGTAATACTATAACAACATCTCAACATGTGGACAAGATGAATGACTACTTTGACAGAAACGAAATTGATGATGATTCTGTCAAGTTGAGACTATTTGCTCAAAGTTTGGGGGGAGAAGTAAGAAAATGGTTTAAAGGTTTAACCCCCCATAGTATTAACGATCTCCAAGCCTTCCATCAAACATTCTTAAACAAATGGGAAGTGAGAAAGAATCCTCTCCACGTCCTTGCTGACTATAACAATCTCCATAGGAACCCTGGGGAAAGTGTACAATCTTATTGTACCAGATTTAACAGCGTCTATAATGCACTTTCTCCTGAACTAAAACCTCCTCAGGGCTCAGCTTTGAACAAATTTTCTGAAGGGTTCGATCCAGACATGACATATTCACTCAAAGAAAGAGTTTTTGCGACCCTTGAAGATATGCAAAGAGGTGCTCTTTCTGTGGAAGTTAACCTTATGGAGAAGAGAGCGAGGATGAAAGCGGAAAAGAGAGTATCTTTTAGAGAGGAATCCACACCTTATAATTCCAACTCAAAAATGGAGAGAATGATGGAAGAAATGATGAAAGAGATGAGCATAATTAAGAGAGCACAAGCAAATCAAAATCAAACTGCTCCTCAAAATAGGAACCAGAATCAAAATGTTAGAAGGAACCAACCTCCAAACAGACCCAGGGAAGATGATCAACATATCACCCCTCCCTTTCATCAAAACTATGTAAGTGAGGTTGAGTAAATAGAAGACATAACAGAGGGAGAGGATATCAACATGTTTGGAGAAGAGGATGATGACTTTGAGGTTCATTATGATAATAAACAAGGTCTTTACACACCTTACGACGACAAAAGAGATGATAATGAAAATTATTATCAGGACATGGAAAATGTCGTCATAGAACCTCAAAGAGGATATGACCTTAGAAGCAAGACCAGTCAACAAGCCCCCAACACCAAAACCTCTGACAAATCCTCTCAAAGCAGCACCGCAGCTAAACCCAAAACAGCCAAACAAAAAGACAAAACAGTGGCTGTTAATTCTGATAAGGATAAGGAGAAAAACACTCAAAATTCTGAAAAACAGAGTGAAGACATCAACAGTACGAACACTTCAGCTAGTACTCCTTCTACAACAGTTGTGTCAAGTAAAACAAATCAGCAAGCTGTAATTGTTGATAGAGTGATAGCTAATAAGGTTGAAACAAGTGCTTCAAAGAATCAAACCCCTTTCAGCCTTGAACAGGAAATCTTAAAGATCAAAATCTCTGTTCCATTAACTGAGTTAGTTGCCCAACATGTATATAGGAACCAAATTTTGAAGGCTTTAAATATAGAGGAAAATGGAGATACAGTTAATCTTAGTGACGACCTACCAGAGTTGATTTTTGGCCCTAAGATTGAAGGGAGGTTTCAAGAAGGACCAGTTCCTCCCTTTTATGTGAGTTTGAACATCCATGACAAAATTCTACACAACGCTATGCATGATTCCGGGGTTTCTCATAATTTAATGCCTAAAGCTGTGATGGAGAGCCTTGGTTTAGAAATCACCAGACCCTACAAAGACCTATACTCCTTTGACTCAAATAGAGTAAAATGTCTAGGATTGATCAAAGACCTCTGTGTTAACCTAGCCCAGATTCCGGCCAAATGTTTACTCATGGACATTGTTGTGGCTGATGTCCCCCCAAAGTATGGAATGCTATTATCAAGATCCTGGGGAGCTAAGTTACAGGGGACTATGCAGATGGACATGACATATGCGACCATCCCGGTTTTCAATCAGACCAGAAGACTTTACAGGGAGTCTCATATGCAATACACGGTCACAAGTCAAGACAAACCACGAAACTCTCCTATATATTCTGTCAATACAGGCCTTGATTCTTTTATCATGTTTAGCAATGAAACTCCTAGCGAGCAAGTCACTTTAACAGAATTTAAGGCCGACGGGGGAGAAGAGTATGATAACGCAGAAGTGTCCAAACAGTTTGCCACATGTGAAAACATTAGTAAACAAAGCATAGGTCTTGATTTACCGGTTATGAGTCCATTGTTTTTAGGACTTAACAACCCAGAAAATACCCCTAACATTTCTGACATCATCCCTCAATCTATTGAAGAACTTGAGGAGTCAAAACAAATTGAATTGGGTGCTGCTAATCATAAATAGTCAGAAGGCACCATAGTTAAAAGGGACAATTGCCAAACAGACGAAACCGAAGACAATCCTTTATGGAGTATGTATTTTGATGGGTCATGCACTAGAAATAATGCTGATGCAGGGGTTTGGATCATTAACACTGAAAACAACCACACAGAATGCATCTCATGCAAATTAAACTTTCAGTGTTCCAACAACATAGCAGAATATGAATCCCTTCTCTTAGGCTTGCATCTCTTGAAGAAATTAGGAGCCATAATAATTAATGTGTACGGGGATTCTGAGTTAATCATTAGGCAATTCAATGGGGAGTATAATGCGAATCATCCCAGACTTAGAGCCTATCGGAATGATGTCATGGATCTGTTGACAACATTTGAGGAGTCAAACCTGAGTTTCATCCCAAGGAAAAAGAACATTCCCACAATTTAGCTTTTGCGGCCAGAACATGTCTAACGCCATATGAGACTGGAGACAACACAACTCCGATAAAATTTAGACCGGCAGTGCCTGATAACGAAAAATATTGGCAAGTGTTTAACAATGACAAACAAATAGAAGACTTCATGCAATTCAGAAATGAGTTCGAACTGCATAGTTCAGATTCAGATTATGATACAGACTGCGGTGAAGAAAACTTTCTTGGTGAAGAAGAATCGTCTCCTCAACCTGCCAATATTAACCTATTGTCTAGCAAACTTGGGAGCAAAACACAATTAAGTGCAGAGTTAGAAACGGAAGAATTACAAACCCTGCATTCTAAAGATGAAAATTTTCCAAGTGGTCTAACGCCTTTAGAGGAGTTGTTTGATTTTAACGATGTGGCCAATAAACCAAAACTGGAACCTGTAGAGACTGAATTAGAGGAGTGCAATATAGGCAGTGAGGAAAAACCGAAAATGATCAAACTGTCCAAAACTTTGCCAGCTCACATTAAACTCAAATACATAGAGCTGTTCAAAAAAATTTCTGATGTTTTTGCATGGAGTTACGAAGATCTTAAATCCTATGACATTGAAATAATACAGCACAAGATCCCTCTTAAAGAAAACCAAAAACCATTCAAACAGAAACTGCGCAGAATAAACCCTGTCCAGTTGCCATTGGTCAAGAAGGAAATCATGAAGACGCACGATGCTGGCATTATTGTCCCTATTAGATATTCTGAGTGGGTATCTAATCTGGTGTCTGTTAGGAAGAAGACTGGAGAAATCAGGCTTTGTATAGACTCTAGAGACTTAAACAAAGCTTCATTAAAAGACAACTACCCTTTACCAAAAATGGATCACATTTTACAAAGGGTGGTGGGGTCTAAAAGGATTTCATTGCTTGATGGCTATTCAGGGTATAATCAGATTTTAGTTCACCCTGCTGATCAATTAAAGACAGCTTTCACTACTCCATGGGGCACTTTCATGTATGTGAAGATGCCTTTTGGTATAATGAACGTTGGAGCAACCTTTCAGAGAGCCATGGACATAGCATTCTCGGAAGAATTGGGCTTCTTCATCATTATCTATCTAGATGATGTCACTGTGTTTTCAAAAACAGATGAAGAACATTTAGAACATTTGAGAAAAGTTTTCGAGAAGTGCAAAGGTTTGGAATATCTTTAAACCCTAAGAAGACACTATTTGGTCTCCAAGAAGGTAAGCTTCTTGGACACATTATTTCAGAAGAGGGTATAAAGATAGATCCAAAGAGGATTGAGGCTATATTACAAATCTCTCATCCTCGAAATATCAAGGAGTTGCAGTCTTTCATTGGAAAGATTAACTTTTTGAGAAGGTTCATCCCTAACTTGGCAGAGCTCCTTAGAAATATCACAAACATGTTGAAGAAGGAGCAAGGGATAAAATGGACCTTGGAAGCAAATACATCCTTTGAGCTGGTGAAACAAGCATTAACCAAAACACCGGTTCTCATAAGCCCTGATTTTTCAAAATATTTTTATATCTTCTCATTTGCATCAGAACATACCATTGCTGCTGTCCTTTTACAGAAAAATCCACAAGGACAAGAGCAGCCTATTGCATTCTTTAGCAAGACATTGAGGGATGCCCCTTTGAAGTATAATATTATGGAAAAGCAAGCTTTTGCTTTGGTTAAAGCATTGAAAGACTTCAGAGTATACATCCTTCACTCACACATCATTGCCTTTGTCCCTAATTCGGTTGTTAAAGACATTCTAACGCGGGACCCAGATGGTAAGAGAGGTAGGTGGATTGTTGTTATTCTCGAATATGATTTAGAGATAAAACCCACTAAACTCATCAAAGGCCAAGGTCTAGCTAGATTAATGGCTGAATCCAATTTTGAAGTTCTTGATATTAATGTGATTAATGCTTTGGACAGCCAAGAAGAATTCTCAACTCCCATTATTGAAAACCATTTTATGAATTCTCCTTGGTATGCTGATATCGTTTATGTTTTTCTTAATTTAAATACACCTCCTAGTTTGTCGAAAACAAAGGCAAGGTTCTTAAAACTGAAAGCAATAAACTATTGCATTGTAGATAGGTGTCTTTATTGGAAAAATGCTAGTGGTATATTGCTTAAATGTTTGCCTGAGTTTGATGCAGAGAAGGTTAAGCAGGAATTTCATGAAGGAGAGTGTGGAGGCCATTTGTACTGGAATTCAACAGCCAACAAAATTTTGAGGGCTGGTTTCTATTGGCCCACCCTTTTTTCTGATGTTCACAAAATGACAACTACTTGCCATAAATGCCAATTGTTTGAGGGCAAGAGAAAATTATTACCCCTTCCTCTGCATCCAATCATTGTTGAAGATCCTTTTCAACAGTGGGGACTTGACTTCATAGGTGAAATCCATCCCTCATCTTCTGCCCAGCATAGATGGATCCTTACTGCCACAGACTATTTCACTAAATGGATAGAAGCCATTCCTTGTAGGCAAGCCAATGATTCAATTATTATAAAGTTCATAGAAACCAATATCCTCTCCAGATTTGGCTGTCCTACCAAGATCATCACAGATAATGCAGCAGCGTTTGGATCAAAGAAAATGGTTGACTTCTGTCATAAATACCAAATAACACTAGGGCATTCCACAGCCTATTACCCTCGAGGTAATGGACTTGCAGAATCTTCCAATAAAAGCTTAGTGAACATAATCAAGAAACTGTTGGAGGACAACAAGAAGTCTTGGCACACAAAGCTGATCCATGCACTTTGGGCTGACAGATTAACTTTGAAGAAATCTATTGGTATGTCACCTTTTTAGCTTGTGTATGGTACAGATGCAATCTTTCCTAATAGCCTTGGTGTACCAGTTATGAAGTTTATCCAAGAATTGCAGACTGAAGATAATGACATGATCAGAAGAATAAATCGGACCATTCATCTTCAGCAAATCAGAGAGGAAGTGTACAACAAAACATTGCAGAAACAGGACAGCATTAAGAAGCTTTTTGACAGAAGAACAAAGGCCAGCAATTTCAAGATTGGGGATAAAGTTTTAAAGTGGGACTCAAAGAGAGAAGACAAGGGAAAGCATGGTAAATTTGACAATATATGGCTTGGCCCTTACTCTATTCATTCAGTTGCTGGAAACAATGCATTCTTCTTACAAGAGCTGGATGGAACAGATTTGTTTGGGGGTCCTGTCAATGGCAGGATGCTCAAGCATTACTTCTCTTGATTCATGATATGTTTTTAAGCCTTCTTTTTTTCTTTTTTCCATTGTAAACATTTCATCCATCATTGCATTCAAAGTTATGAAAAATCAAAAAATACAAAAACAAAGAAAGAAAGAAAAGAGGGCAGAAATGAAAAACAAGAAAGGCACAGCCCCATGCCAAAAAGAGAAATAAATCTGAAAGTGTGCAAGCTTAAATGCCACTCCTGCAAAACACACTTCTAGTTAGTCAAAGTGTTTAATCTTGACTAATTAGCTTTTAATTTTCTGCTGATAGGGTAGTGAATTTGATTTGCCAAACTGTTTAATCTTGGCTTATCAGTAGATAGATTAGGATAGAAATTAAAGGTTCAAACATGTTCAAAATCTGAACCAAAGTTTCCAAAGAGAGATGACTCAAAACTGTTTTATTTTTCTGAGTCATAAAAGAGAAAAGATGGTTCTAATTTGCCCAAAATTTAAATTAGATATGAAGAAAGAGACAACTCAAAACAAAATTAAAAACAGAGCTGTAAGAAAAAGAAGGCCATAATGAGAAACTTTCAGGTCTTAAGCCTTCCATTTTAATTTAATTTTCGGCAAATAATAATCTATGTGCAGCTTTTTCTTATGCCATAGATCATAGCAAGTTGAACAGCTCAATCTTGACTTGACTATTTTTTAAATTTCTGTTGTAGAATTTAGAGAATGAAAGTTTGTTGGACTGTTTAATCCCAACAAACAGTAGACTAGGTAGAGAAATATCTGAGCTCAACTGTTTAATCTGAGTTCAGGGAGAAATAAAGATTAGAAATAGATTAGATTTCCTGCTTTCAAAAGAATAAAATGTTGTGAATAGAGTTTTCCAATCCAAGTGCACTCTGATGAAGAAAAAAATGCTAGATCTGTAGGATTGGGTAGGTAGCAAGCTGGTTGATAAAGGTCCATTGTTTTCATGGCTGCCAAATATGTTTTTAGAAAAATATCATTCAATCACAGAAGGACAGCCCAATGGATGAGGCAACTGATCAGCCTCCCAGAAATCAAGTCTGAATTCTTGATGCCTTCAAAGAAGGCACCATCCCCAAGTGGAGCCACTGTTAGCCACCTATAATATTTTGTTATACCAAAAGGTGGCTAAGATCTTTTTTGAGCCTCCAAGGAACAAATTTTATCACTAAAAATTGTTGGCTCTTGAAGTCTCTTTAAGGTCTCATGCCTCTGTCCCAAATCCTCATTTGCTGTCCCATTTTTATACTCAGGAATTTCTGCTGATTCCAACTGAAAGACTGCTGAAAGATCGTCATTTCTCCTCTTCTCAAAACCTTTCATCTTCTCCCCTTTTTCTCCATCAAAACTACCTTGTTTTCATAAGTCCTCTTCTTTCCATTTATGAAAATTTCCCCTTTCATAGTTAAAAACTCACTTTTTAACTATTTCGGAACCCCCAAATCCATTAAAATCTTTGAAAATTCTCATAAAAATCAAAGTTTCATTGGTATAGACCTCAGCCCCTTGAGCTAAGCCCTAAACCACTTCCGCACCATACGCTTTGGGTCTGGAACCACTTGCTAATACGATAAAGTGCTAATCGCATCGAAAAGAATCAAAGACGCAAGTCTTTGCCATACTCCAAAAGTTTCGATTGCGATTAGCCTTGCTGCTTAAGACCCCCGATCATATTATTTACATATAACCCTGAGCCCGCCCCCGTCGCTTAAAACATTGTAAATTTTCATTACTGTTCTACTTTTTCCTTTATAAAACCCAAGAACTCGCTTATCCAAAGTTTTAACTTAAAAGCTGGAAGTCACGTGTTAAATATAAAATGGTTAGATTAAAAAGACCGATCGCACAATCGTAATCGGGAAAATTTCAATGGGTTGATCGAAAAGACCAGGCCCGCAGTTTCGATTGCGATTAGGCCCGCAGTTTCGATTGCGACTAGGCCCGCAGTTACGATTGCGATTAGGCCCGTAGTTTCGATTGCGATCCTTCGATTGAATCTGGACCGTCCACGTGTCCATATCGGACGGTCCAAAACTACTCCTCCTTATTCTTCTCCCGCTATCCTTTTTGCCTTTTTATGCAGATCTCCACCGTTGGTTGCCTTCATCCAACGACTTCGCTCCTCCCCCGCCATCTGAAGCAGTTTAAACCTATTTCCGCAGGATTTATTAACTATTTTTGTGTTTTGCAGGCGTTTCAATGGTTTTCCATTTTTTAATGAAAGAAAGCCGAGGGTAGGGAAAGACGTTTCCTGCGCCTTCGAGCTGTTGAAGAGAGCCATCTGCGGGGTTTCGCTCCATTGTTTTCTCAATGCTTCATGGGAATTGATGCCTTTAAAAAGCCCAGTGTGGCCTGCACATCGACAAGACACTGTTTTAATTCAAAAACAGTTAAAGAGTATCAGTTTGAAGACAGAGCACAGCAGATGAAGATTGAAGACGGTTTTTATGGGGATTACGGCTAAGACCGTTATCAAAAGCCTAATCCCCAATCTAAAACACAGTTTAAAAGAAAACCTAAAGTGTTTTATCAGATAGAAAGCCTCCACCGCCACATCTGAGGCAAATTGATCCCTCAGCTACCACCGAGCCACCTGTTGCCTCAAAGCATTCAAACAGGCCGGTTATTGAAGAACGTGATATTCTCGCCCAAATAAGAAATGCAGGAGTACTTCACAAGGAAATTCTAATAAACGTAAATATTCACAGAGTTACTCCAAACATTACATAAAGCCTCAAAGTCAAATAAATCTCCCACCGAGCTTAATCCATAAATGTAAAATAGTTAATACAGAGAACCATCTGTAAACTTCTTCATTGAGCCCCTCAAAAGGCCAAGAAGTCTTGAACCTGTATTAATTATCCTGAGAGATCTTTTCTCACATCACCTCCTCATTCTTCTATAAATACCTCAGAAGAAGATGAGAAATTGTTGGTTGAGTTGCTTATAGAGCTTTGAAATACATTTTGAGCCTAAACTTCTGATTGTAAATAGTGTTCACTGGCCCTTGGAGCTCTGCTTGTGCTATATTAGTTAGGCTGAATAGTGAAGATGATTGCTGAACTGAAACATTGGACTTGAAGACTGCAACCGGTTTGACATCAATATAAAAGCTGTTTCTTGGGATCCTAGTCTATGTCATCGGTGAAGTGCACCTCTCTTTGTTATTGTTTTCCTTTTATGTATGCCATATTGTTCATATTCCTCTGTAAAGAACAGTTTAAACAGGGTTAGGATCTACTGTATATCAGTAACCTTCTCTGGCTGAGAAATCTTTATCTTAATGTTTTCCTCAAGTTTGTTTATTCAAGAATGATTTAATACTTTTAAATGCTAGAATGTTGCGTTCTCATCCTTTTGTTCGCTTCAAACATTGTTCTCGAATGTTATATCCATTATTTGCTATTAAAGTTAGACTAGAGAAGATATGGCTTGGGTTCCGATTCCTGTGACTTTTCTCCAAAGGCGTATTCGAAAGTCTCTGTGTTGACCGAAAGGTACTAGGTTTAAAAGTACTTTTATCCGATCTTAAGTTGGCACTGCTCTTATGTGTTTTCATAATTTCTGAAGGTAATTATGTGGATTACTGGATTGTTTGTCAATTAAGCTTCTTTAATACAAACTTCCCCAATAGGTCAATGGTTAGCCCTGCACTTGGTTGGTTTTAAACAGTTACTTAAGAGGCTTTTCTTGTTTGGACTGACTATAAATCCTTTGTGAAATTATTATCAGTTTCCACCCCTCCAACACTTTATTGTCTCCATTCCATCATTTTAATCTCAATAATCTTGTGGTATAGATAACTTGCCCCTTGGATCACTCTTGATGTTGTTGCTCAATTAAAGCCCAGATATGACTCCATAGCCCAATGGACTAAAAACCAAATAAGTCTATCTATCTCACAAAATGTTTCATTTGCTTGCAACTTCTCACTTTTGAAACTCTTTGCATATAGATCTTTCCGCCTCAAACAGCAAATCATGCCCAACCATCCAAAAACAAAACAAAACCCTTGGACTTCATAACTAGCCCAATATCATTACCTTAAGCTTTCAAATACAAATCCATCTTTGTACATATTGGAGAGATCCCTCTCCGGATTCAGGAGGGCTAGATCCTAGAATCCCAAAGTTGGTTGAAATGATGTTAACTCTGTGATTGGACTCTCCCAATCTTGCTAATAAATTACAGAGACCTAACACCCTCCACTAAATGTGGAGAACTGCACTTATCTGCAGTTAAATTTGGAAATTTTCTGAAATTTAGTGGGTGTGCTACTGTAACCGCCAGTTCTAAAAATAAAGGCTATAGTTAAGCAAAGGGGGTGGCCACATGCCAACCCCCAAACTCCGCGGTCACATTAAAATTGAAGCGAAACTCTATGCGAAGACTAGGGTTAGTTGAGGTGGAACCAGACACGAAGAACTTTAATGAAACTATTACATGTGATCACTTTGAATGGTAGAGGTTGCAGTAGCAATCAAGCTTTATGTCGTGGGTTTTGTGGCATTAACATGTGACCAATAACGTAGACCGTCGGTGGGTTGGGACCGTCGACGGTCCAAACCCCAATTGGAAACCTTGTAACATTCAAATATATGCATTGACCCTTAGTTTCTAACACTCAACATGCAACATGGATGGTGGAAGGCTTTTCACGTAGGCCAGAGGTCGCGGCGTAAAACCCACCGAACCTCATAAAATTTTACACCACTGTTCATGGGCCACGTGGTGACCTCCGAGCCTGCCACGTGGCGACCTGTGATTGGCCGAAATCCAACCCCAATGAATAAAACCACGACATGTGTCAGCCTGTAATTCACCTAGAAGGAATATTATAGGGAATATTCTGAGGAATATTTCAGGAATATTCCTTGGAATATTCTTTTTGCTAACTGTACCCTTGACCAGTCAAACTTTGTCAAATGCCAAAATTTGCATTTTACTGGACTTTTCAAATCTCGATAACTTCTTCATACGATGTCGGTTTTTTGAATCGTTTATAGTGCCAGAATCAGGAATACCAGATCTATTCGGTCGCTCAGGTTTGACTCTCTTTCGAACACTTTGAAATTTTAGCTATCACTTAGGTCCTTGATCCAAATCTGATCACACCTCCCCATTGAGAATCTTTTGGACCCCAAAGATTGATTTCCTGATCTGTTCAATAGATGAGAGTACAACACCCTCAGTTTTTCAGCCTCCATACACTTTTCCTTGCATGGATTGGTGCCTTTGAACCAGAACTTGAAGGTAGTCAACACTTCCCTTCTTGGATGCTCTTTTCCTCCTGTCAAGAATTGTCTTCCTTGAACTCAACCAGAAATTTCTGGTGAGAAATTTATAGAAGGTAGCTGAACATCATGTCCTTGATCATCGATTCAAGGTGGCTCACACAAACATAAGTTTCCAAAAAAATACAGGCATACATAACTGAAATTTGCATATGTACAAATGAATGTATGTCTTACTGAGTTAAGAAGTCAAACCACTTCTTACCAAGCCACTTCCATGGCGACTTTTGCTGCTGAAAATCTTCTTCATGTGAAACATCCATTCTCACATTGATGATGGAATTTTGGTTCCAATTTCACCAGTATTTTTATCCTCTTTCTTCATGTGCTTGGGATGATTAGTTGGATGCAATGTCCAACATTGGGCAACAAAATTTCCCCTATTCTAGCAATATGTGCAAGTCTTTTGCACTTTTTGAGCAAGTTTCCTTTGCCTCAACTATTTCATATATGCCTTCATCCTCTTCCAGCATTTTGAAACATCATGGTTACACAGACCACAATAGGAACAACATCTCTTTCTTCCATTCAAGCATGCAGAATTTCCATGGTTAACATAAACATAATTGACTTGACTATGGGAAGAATTATACCTAAAATGCTGCTTTTCATGTCCATCTTTTTTACCTTCTTGAGGAGATGAACTTGTAGAGGTTCGAACTTTCTTTTGAAGACTAACATCAGTGTTCATGTCTTGATAGCCATTAGGGGAATTTTGAGGTCTAAAATGGGCCTCCTAATGAAATATTAAAATAATAGCTAAACCAATAAAATAATATTTATGAATTTTCGTTTCACTCATTGCACCACAATCCATGTAACCATAGTTAAATTCAATTCAAAAGTTTTAAAAAAATAAAATTTATAAAAAAAATGTATTGATGTGACTATAAATAAGAATGAACTTTTCATGAAAAAGTCATTATCATTGAACAACTAATGCAGTTGTCCTTTGTACTTTAATAACTTAAAATAAAATATAAATATAAATTTATAAATTCTCAACTATATTATATGTTGTTAATTAAAATTTATATTATTTAAATTGTATAATAACATGTAATTAATATACTATATAAAAATAATATACTATAACATAATATAATAAATGTATATGGATATGCTTTGTTTCTTTCAAGAAATATGAAATGAAAATAATATATTTTTATTCAAAAAATGTGAAATGACATTTATTATGAGTACTTTACTTTGACTTTTAAAATACTTAAAGAACTACCATGGTTAACCATGAGTTTTTATCCACCATTGAGAATGTGACAAGTAAGTACCTTTAAATCAAGGAATGTCACCTCAACCTTTAGGGATGATGTCATCCCCTAAAATTTGGTTGGTTCTCATAAAGTTCATTTTGATTGTACAATTTCCTTAGGAGGCCCATTTTAGACCTCAAAATTCCCCTAATGTGTCGGAACTCTGATGCTCAATATAAGCTGCATGTCCATTAACATCTTGCTGCAACATAGGTTTTAAACAATTGCAATCAACTTGAAAACAAACTTGACATGTTTGTGGTTTAGAACTTGGAACAAAAGTTCTTTTTGAAGTTGTCTGAAATGCCTTCATGGTTGTATAGTTTTCGCCATAAGATTGAACATAGCCTAGACGAAATTTCTTAGGTATTTCCACAACCAAAATAGGATCAATCATGCCTTGTGCATGTTTTCCTAGACCCTTGCCTTCATAGCCCATTTTAAACATAAACTTGGACCCTATACCTCTAGTGTGCTTTTAAAATGAACCTACACATCTTTCTGAAGAGGAAATTGAAGACAAATTAGAGTGAATTACCTCTGCTTCACGCATGTGTTTGGTTAAGGCCTATTGGGCTTGATGGAGCTACATCTCCATCTCATACATTCTTTGAAGAATTTCTTCTTTCTCTTGCTTCATAGAAACCAATTCCCCATGAATTCTGTCAAACCAGGAGGTAACTCCTCAAATCAGAATGTGTATTAGCTGAAGAATGTACATGCATTTATACATGGAGGTGAGGCTATTGGGATTCATCTCCCAATGAATCTTGGCCTTCCTTATTTCCTACTATTATTTATTATACAAAATTACATATCCACACCCATCCCATAGGATTAGGTGTCAACATTCCCCCCTTTAATCTGAAGGGATGTTGGTGAGCCCAAGCATCAATCTGAACTTTTCAAACTTTTCTCTTCCAAGTGCTTTGGTGAAGATGTCAGCAGTTTTCTCATTTGTGGAAAAATGATGTAGATGGATGGTTTTGGCCTGAACATGATGTCGAATTAGATGGTATTTTGTATTGATGTGCTTTGTTCGATCATGGAACTTTGGGTTCTTGGCCAACTTTATTGCAGAAGTGTTGTCGATCATGAGTGGTGTGGAATACATTTGTTTCATCTACAAATCTTCCAGGATTTTCCAGAGCCACACAATTTCCTTTGTTGCTTCAGCTGCTGCCACATATTCTGCCTCGGTCGTGGAATCTGCTGGAACTGACTGTTTGCGTGATCTCCATGAGACAGCTCCCGATCCAAGACTCATGGTGTAACCTATAGTAGACACCCCTGTTTCTTTGTCGCCATCAAAGTCTGAATCAGAGTATCCGATCAAGCTGAAGTCGCCTACCTGTGTGTATTTGAGTCCAAAGTCTTGAGTCCCCTTCAAGTACCTTAACACTCTTTTTGCAGCAGACCAATGTCCTTCACAAGGTTTTTGCATGAACCTTGAGAGGATTCCAACAAAAAATGAAATGTCAGGTCTGGTGGTGGTCAGATAGATAAGACTTCCTATAAGCTATCTATACTTAGTTGCATCCTCAAATTCCTTCCCTTCAATAGATGTGAGCTTCAAGTTTTGTTCCATTGGAGTGGTTAAGGGATTACATTCATCCATGCCAAATTTGTTCAAGAGATCTCCAATGTACTTCTTTTGGGAAAGAAATATAAATTTAGGATGTTGAATTACTTCAATACCTAGATAGTAATGAACATGACCCAAATCAGTCATTTCAAAACCTTTCTTCAATTCTTTCTTTATGGATGCAATATAGCTGTCATTGTTCCCTGTTATCAAAAGATCATCTACATATACCACAAGATATACAACTGTTTTTCCAACTTTCTTAACAAACAAAGTTGCATCATCAAGATCAAAATGTTTGAAGTCAAGTTTCAGAAGATGCTCGGTTAATTTCTCATACCAGGCTCGTGGTGCTTGCTTGAGGCCATACAAAGATTTTATAAGCTTGCAAACTTTGTGTTCTTGACCCTTTACCACAAATCCTTCTGGCTGGGACATATAAACTTTCTCCTTTAGATCTCCATTCAAGAAGGCTGTTTTTACATCCATCTGATGGACTTTCCATCCATTCTGAGCTGCTAAGGCAAAGAGAGTCCGGATGGTGGTCCATTTTTCTGTGGGAGCAAAAGTTTCTTCATAATCAACTCCTTATTTTTGTGCGAAACCTTTTGCCACAAGCCTGGCCTTGTGCTTGTCAAGTGAGCCATCTACTTTATACTTGTTCTTGTAGACCCACTTACAGCCAATTGGTTTTGTTCCCAAAGGCGGATCAACCAGCTTCCAAGTGCCATTCTTTATCAAGGCATCATACTCCTTTTGCATCGCTTCTTTCCATTCATCATGAGAAGCGGCTTCTTTGAAGGAAGTTGGTTCATGATCTGTAGACAAACTCAATTCACAGCTATAAGCAATATCCATATCAACAGGAGAATCAGAATTATCTACATCACCTTCGATTTGTTGAGTGGAACTTCTTGTTCCTGTTTTTCCAACCTCATCAGGATGAACATTCTCCAGTGTCTTTGTTAGCCATTTGGGAGGACCTTTCTGAGATGTCCCAGGCTGGTCATTTGACTGAGTTGGGATCGATTCAAGATTCAATCTCCCAATTCTATCAATCACATCATTCAATGTGTCATCCGTGGTTGTTTCTTCATGTGGGGGAGAGAGTGCTTCAGGACATGATTCCACAGTTTGATTCAATATCGGAATCCCCCCTTCAAGATGTGGAATCTCATTATCAAATTATTGGAAAGACTTTGCATGTGTGAATCTATCCAGGCGATCAAGTTGCCGCTCAACAACCTTGTCACTCTTAGAAGATTCAAGAAATATGACATCTCTTGCTATTAAAAATTTCTTATTTGCTTCATCATAGAGACGATATCCTTTGGAGGTATTGGAGTACCCCAAGAAGATACATTTTCTACTTCTAGCACCAAGTTTGTTCCTTTGACCCTTGGGTATTAAGGCATAACAGGTGGACCCAAAGACCTTGAAATGATTTACCGAAGGAATGTGGCCATGCCACATTTCAAAAGGAGTTTTGTTTCTAATTTCACTTGAAGGACACCTATTCTTTATGTAAACAGCACATAGAACTGCATCGGCCCAAAACATCAATTTCACATTCTTGAAAAATAACATGGAGCGAACCATATTTAAAATAGTTCTGTTCATTCTTTCAGCTACACCGTTCTGTTGGGGATTATATGGCACAGTTGTTTGATGTTTGATTCCATGTTGACGAAGATAATTTTCAAATTCGTTTGAAGTGTATTCTTTTCCATTACCAGTACATAGAGAGCCAATATTAGTTTGTGCATCATTTTCAATCCATGCATGAAAATTCTTGAATGTTTGAAAAGCATCAGACTTGTTCTTCAATAAGTAAATCCAACACATTCTGGTGTAGTCATCAATAAATGTCATCATGTATTTGTTTCCATTTGCAGAAGCAACAAGCATAGGGCCACATAAATCTGAATGAACAAGCTCAAGTTTTCTATGTGCTCTGGAGTGTGAATCATGAAATGGTTGTTTGCTATGCTTTCCTAGAATACAAGCATCACATTCCTTAGGTTTCCTAGGAATTGTAGGCAATCCATTAACACCATTTTTCTTCAACAAATGAAGGCTTTCATAGTTTAAGTGTCCAAATCTAGCATGCCATAAAAGACTTGATGGGAATGTACCTTCATCATGATGTGAACTGAATGCAAAGTTTTGAGCATGAGCAGATGAACCTTTCAGCTTTAAGAGTCTCCCTTCTTCTATTCCCTCCATGACAAGTGAGTGATCTGATGCTTTTCTGACCTCTTCCTTGCCATCAAACAAGTGAATTGAGTGTCCTTGCTGCCGGATTTCGACCAGGGACAGCAAGTTTCTCTTCAACTCAGGGAGGTATAGAACCTCATGTAGGATATGATCAGGAAGACCAGGTAGTTTAAGCCTGACTGTGCCAAGCCCTGATGGCTTGAGTTTGGATTTATCTGCGAAATATACTGCTCCATCAACTTTGTCAGTGAAATCTTCAAAAAAATCTTTTCTAAATGTCATGTGACATGTTGCTCCCGAATCTAGCAACCAATCATCTCTCCATGAAGTAAATGAAACATCAAATAGGTTTTCAGTTACTCCATTGTTACAATGTGCTAGAACATAATGAGCGGATTCAGGTGCTTTACCTTTGTCTTTGTCATTAGTTTTACCTTTTTCTTGATTTCTTTGCTGCTCAATTTTCTCCCAAGGTGTTCTGCATTTGGATGCATCATGTCCATCTTTATTGCAACGTGTGCAATGAAGATTGGATTTGTCAGATTGTCTGCCCCCCCTTTCTGTGAAGTTTCTTCTTCCTCTTCCTCTTTTGCCACCTCTTCCTCTGGATGAATATGGAGCATGAATCTTTTCTCTATGTGCCAAGTATGCAGCCTCTTCGGAAGACGAAGGGACTGTCATCTTCCCAAAAGCTTTCTCTCTTTCTGCAAACTTTTTCTCAAGAGTATCAAAGGTTATATGCTCAAGGTTCCCACTTGCTTGCAAAGACTCAAGATAATGTGAGTAAGTCGGATATAATTCCTTAAAATATGCTATGAGAGGTATGTCCATTTTTACACCAGTGCCATCAATATCATGCATGATAGATCTAACTTCTGAAGCTAAAGCAAGGGGATCATCATTCTTCATTTCAAGACTGAACAACTTAATCATCAATTGAACATTCTCTAATTCTGAATGTGAGTCATAGAGTTCTTTTAGCTTGCTCAAGGCATCATAGGCATTTGAGAAAGATGAAATGTGGCGGCTCACCTCTTCATTTACGGAAGTTGCAATCAAGGCATAGGCCTTGCAGTTCTTGTTTTCCCAAATGGCGAGCTCTTTTTCTGAAGTGGGCTTTGCTGGTGGATTTCCTTCTTGTCCTTCACAGATTCCTCTCCACAACTCATTAAAAATGAGTGTGTGTTTAATCTTCCGAGACCATTCAAGATAGTTCTCTTTGCCGGAGAGAACTACCCCAACAATAGAGATGAGAGAATGCATTAGTTTGCTGGAAAAAATTCTTTTGAAGAGGAAAAAATTCTGCTAGAAAACTTTCAACTCTGGAAATTTGCTCAATTAAAGGGGACAAAAACTCTTTGCTGGAAAATATACTGAATTTAAAAGGATAGAAACTCTTTGCTAAAAAACACTGAATTCTGCACCAAAAAAAAAATATATATATATTTTTTTTGGGGAAAAAAAAATATGGGAATCTATATTTAAAGTGTGGAAGAAAGGCGGTTTTTATGAATGTGAATGGTATTATAGAGAGTGGTAATATGGTGGGAGTGGTATTAAAAGATGGGAAGGGCGTATTAAAAAATGGGCAGTATTGAATATTATGAAGGGCGTATAGGAGATGGGAGAGAAGCATTGCAATGGGTATGACAGCGCTAGAAGAGATGTATAGAAGGTGGTAATAATGGAGTTGACAAAGCGGTATTATATATAACCAAACAGTGTATTATATATGTGAAGGCGGTAATAATGGAGTTGAACCAGTGTATGTATAGTGGGATAGTCGACAGAGCGGTATTATATATAACCAAACAGTGTATTATATATGTGAAGGCGGTAATAATGGAGTTGAACCAGCGTATGAGCGTATTGGAGGGAGGCGTTCGACAGAGCTATGGCGTGAGGTCATTTAAAATGGAGTGGCGGGATATGTGGTTCGCTGCGGGAGGCGATATTATAAGAAATGTCAAAGGCATATTACAAATGACAGAGCAGCGTATGAGGCGGACATAATGTATGAGGCGGTTTTATGAATGAAATATGTGACAGAGCAATGGTATTACATCTGGTGGGACAAACAGTATGAGGCGTATTATAAATGGAGGGCAGCGTATTACATATATGGACAGTCGTGGGAGCGGTGTTAGCTATATGGATTGGGAGCGTATGACAGTGGTATTATAACGGTGTATGCAGGGACAGAGCGCTGTGAAATATGAAGGGCGGTGTCGACGCTGGAGCAGGGAGTCGAGTAGGCACGGGGAGAGATAGAATATAATAGATAGCACAGGTAGGGAGGGGAGGTGGGCGATGGGGAAGAGGGGAGATGTGAGGGGGAGGGTAGTTTAGTTGAGACTGCTGTGGAGTGTGGGATGGATAGGCGTATGGAGAGAGGGGAGGCTGAGAGGCCGTTACAAAAAAATATGGAATGGCAGAGTTGCAGGACTGCAAAATTGCAGAGTGGCAGGGGCTGCAATTTGCAGAATTTCAGGGTCTGCAGAATTGCAGAATCTCCAGAGTCTGCATAAATAGAACTGGGAAAAAAATTGTAGAGATAGATTAAAAAAAATCAGAATTACAGTACAACAATTTAATAGGAGCAGCAAAAACTATCATAAAAAACTGACTGAGCAAAGGAACTAGGGAGTTACACCACAGGCAAAAATGCCAATAGTGGGACTGGCTCTGATACCATGTCAAACCAGGAGGTAACTCCTCAAATCAGAATGTGTATTAGCTAAAGAATGTACATGCATTTATACATGGAGGTGAGGCTATTGGGATTCATCTCCCAATGACTCTTGGCCTTCCTTATTTCCTACTATTATTTATTATACAAAATTACATATCCACACCCATCCCATAGGATTAGGTGTCAACAAATTCTAGTGCTTTACTTTCTATCTTCAAACAAAATTTACACCCTATCCTTCAGGATGTGGAAATCTCGCTTCATCTCTTCATCGAAGAATATTGTGAAGGGAGGAGGATTTTGAAACCTCACTTGAAGAAGTTGTCATATTATGTAAATGAATAAAATAAATTCAATAAAAAATTCACAAAGCTTCAAAAATAATTGACAAATCTTCTAAACAAAATGGGTGTAGAGTCAAGCTCTTCTTCAAGTAGCCTTTTGCAAACAAACCCTCTTGTTCTTCAAGGGTTGCCTGAAGGTCCTTTGGGTAAGGAGAATGCCTTCAACCTTCTTCCTTCTTGTCCTCTTCTGGACTTAGCTATCCATAGCTTTCCCTTCACCTCTAGAAAACTTAAACTTGTAAGCAACAATCAATTTGCAAACATTCAAATTCATTGCACTATTAAACACCTTTAAAATAAAAAAAGCAACCTAGTGCTCTGTCAATCAAGCAACTATGCTCTGATACCATATGATATAAAAATGGGTTGTATAACTTGTTATGCTTTTCAAGAACCTCCCACTCATTTAAACAAAATAAAATATAGCTTATTCTTGACTTGTGCGGAAATGAACACTTGAAACAGGTGCATTTTTTTAACTGTTTAAGTGCTTTAAGAATATTTATTTTTCGTTAATATTAAGCATGTGCAACAACCATATAATGCAGAAAATAAGCATCAACACATAACAACAAATTTAATAAATGAATTCACCCAAATATCGTGGGCTACGTCTCCTAGAGCCTATGCCAACTGACTTGGCTCATTGGGATTATGATGAATAATTTATTTTACGAGTAAATAATTAAATCCAATGGTTATTTGGGCTGTACCATTGGGTTTAGAATAAAATCATACCAGTGTCATGGTTTTCATCACTCTGAAGAAAGAACTAGGTTCCCTTAGACTTGATTTCTGATGTCGGTGCCTTAAGCTTCCCTGAGCTTCTCTATGGAACTAACCATTAAAGAAATCATTTTCTGTCCCCGAAACATTCTCTACTATCTCCAGAATACATCAAACCTCAAAAATAGACTTATCATGTGCTCAAAATGAGCTATGGCTCCCCAATCTAGGCCTCCATCCACTATTGGCCCTGGGCTGCCCAAAACTTCCTTATGGCTTTTAGACCTTAATAAGTCTCCAAATGACTATGAAAATGCCTTCATTGTATTCAGAATGTCAAAAATAGTCAGAATATACTATTCATTTGTTAAGAAAGATTGTCATTGATGGAAATAAGATGCTAGATAATGATGAATGACCATGCTTAAGATGATCATTTGAACAACGAAGGACTACATAAAAAGCCTACCCTTTGCCCTACCTCCATTTATGTTCCTATAAATGAATAGTCGCAATAAAATGATTCTTTCCACCATGTTAGAGTCATTCTTTCACAAAGAGCCTTACACCATCTGAAAGAGGATTGTTCCCTCTTTCCAACAAGCCCTCACAAGCCTCCAAATTCCCTGTGGTTAGGGAGAAATAAAATTTTTAATTCAAAAGGTAAATATATATTCAGTGAGCCAACTTCACCTTGCTTACTCATGTTGGCTGTCGTAAAATACCTTTTAGTTTTTGGCATACCTCTATTTATATAATGTTCAGCCTTCATTCTCTAAATCATCTCAGTGAAGACAACTTAGAACAAGAGGCAGTAAGAAGTTCACATCTCATGAATTGAAGAAAACCGAGGAAGAGAAATTTAAAGGTTAATCTGTTTTGGTGATCTGTGTCAAGGATTAGAAATTCAGATCTTCTGGAACAGAACCTAACCGTAGGAAAGAACAATTAGACCTGGTGTAATACCCTCAAACCCGTGGATGGATAATTATGACTTTGAATACCTTGGATTAGTGTGAACTATTAGCTCGACTGTGGTTACATATTTCTGTAATAAATTGATTGTGATTATAGTAATTCTGTAATAACTCGACTGTGATTATAGTGATTCTGTTATAGCTCAACTGTGATTACAAGTGGCTTGAATTTTCCCATAGAGGCTCTGTTTCGGTAGTGGTTCAGTCTTCCTGTTCAGCAAAGTGATCTGTCTTAGAATGGTTCAGAGTTCTTGATCCGAACAACGCAACGTCAATCTCCTCTTCAATGATTCGATACCTCTACACAAATTTGTATTGACAGAAGATATAACTCCTCCGACTTGCTGTAGATAACAAATAGACTCGGACTATCATCCTTGGACTATGAAAAAAACTCAAACTGTTGTTTTTGGCTTAGTCTTGAAATCTTGAATTACCGTGGTTCAAATTGTGAAGGGCTACTATATCTGAGGTGAAAGGGATTTTCACAAACTCATGTCAATTAAAGATTATTCTTGAGATTAAAGAACTCAACAAGTAGAGGATGGTCTAATCCCTGATACACATTCTCATATCTAGATTGTGATTGAAACACTGTTACTATTACACCTACAGCGAAGACATAACTACAAGGCTGATGTTGGGGACTAGTATTGGAAATTTTAACACTTTGAACATATGAAGAATTGAATGGTGAAGAATTTTGTAGGAGACATTTAGGTACCTTACTCATTTTCTATCAAATAGAATACATAAGGATTGGTTTTATAGGGGTTGGAGCCTCTAAAAACAAGGTTGGAGCCTTGAGAAGGATAGGGTCGAAGCCCTAGAGGTTGGAGCCTCATCAAAGTCCAAGTTGGTGCTTGGCAACATGTTGGTGCCTGATTCATTAAAGGGTTGGTGCCCTCACACATCTATTGTACTCAATTATTTGAAAAAGGATTGAAGTTCTTATTAATCCTTAATAATATTATTATTATACACCTCTCTGTTTTTAATTGTGAAGAACCTAACTGGAAAAAATTAACAATTGAAAAGAAATACTGATTCACCCCCCTCTCAGTATTTCTAACAATTGGTATCAGAGCCAGCTTCTTCATTATCAGCCTAACAGTTGGAAGAAGGATTCTTAGGCTCAATGAAGAACATGGAAGCAACAGGGAAACTGCCTATCTTTGATGGAACATATTTTAATTTTTGGAAAAAGAGGATGTCCTACTATCTAATGTCTCTTGGCCCTGAAGTATGGCACTCTATTTTGGATGGGTACAAAGCTTCCTCCGATCTTCCAATTGATAAAGATGAAAGAAGAGCCTACATTGCTAATACCAAAGCTTTAAATTCCATCACAAGTGGAATTACCGATTCCGAATTTATGAAAGTCATGAATTGTGACCCAGCCAAAGAAGTATGGGATAAGTTGGTTTCTCTATATGATGGGGACTCCAAAGTTAAGAAGGCAAAGCTTCAAACCTATAGAAGACAATTCGAGAGTCTGAAAATGGATGATGAAGAATATATTGCATCATACTTCCTCCGAGTAGCTGAAGTGGTTAACTCTCTTAAAGGACTAGGAGAAAATATTGAAGAAAGCACCACTGTTCAAAAAATCCTAAGATTGCTTCCTGACAGATTTGACTCCAAAGTAAGTGCCATAGAAGAAATGAAGGACCTAAATACTCTCAAGATGGATGAACTTCATGGAATTCTTATTGCCTATGAGATGAGGAAAGGGAACCCAAATTTCAAAGAAGCAGCTTTCAAAGCCTCAAGATCTACAAAAGAAGGAAAAGGATGGAATTGCAACAATGATGAATCTGATATTGAAAATGAGTTAGCTCAATTTGTACGAAGACTAAAAAGGTGATAACTAAAATGGGGTGCAAGCGCTAAGGAGAGCTGGTCTCTCTTTTCTCTGGGTTTACTTTCACCATGGGAGTCTCCTCAATTTTTATTTTTTTATTTCATTTATCAAATTCGTGGAATTTGATAATGAAATACCATAATCTAATGGTATATAGCCCCTCAAATAATATGGCCCTTGGATATTTTCAAATAAAGCGATCATATCTATATTTCCACTTTAAAACACTTTAGCTATTGTTTGAGACCCCTTTTTGAAATATTACACTACAACAATGAACCGCCGCTTCACACCTTTTTGAACAATATCTAAGTGTTAACCTTAAGACTATAAAACTCATCTATCTTCCGACTTAAGCACTTAATACTATAACAAATGGTTCGATACATTTGAACAATACGCAAGCGCTTATAATATTTACAACCATTGGAATGGTTATTTCAACCCCGCATTAAACTTTTGCTCGGGCCCACCATCAAAACTTATTAAATAAACATTTACCAACACAAAAGCGCTGGGCCATACCTTGGCTTAACCTCCGTGCACTTCACCGCGCGATAGCCCTCAGATTTGTCATCCTCCAGATCGAACGGTTCGGGCAGATCTCACGTTTTTTCACGGGCTGAAGGTTAACGCTTAGAAAAAACGCGAAATGGGCGGGTTTAAGTAGATGAAATGTCAGATTCTAACAGGATCGCGTTTTTTTTGAGAATTCGCCCCCGGACTCAAAAGCGGTGCAAAATGGGCAGTATTGTTTCACAAAACCACCAGTCGGTATTTGAACAGTGTCATCTTGAATTTCCACGCGAATTTGGATTATTCCTTCAACTCGCTTTCTCCACTTGACTTGTGAACAACTCCACTGATAGCGTTCAACCAAACAACAGACAATGCATTCGCTCCGACAGACATAGTTTTACTACCCATGAAATAAACAGAGAATCATTGCGATCACGTTCAAACAACAGAACTAACTCTATGACCCCTTTCAGGGTTTCTATACAAAACAACACATTCAATTAAGCTCCGATAACATGAGTTCAAAGACAGGGAGAAACAAGGAGGTTTTCGCTCAGAATCGACTCTTCTAATTTATACACAGAGTTCAAAAATCGAAGGAATGAGTCCTTCGAGAGAATTGTCAACAACATACATAGATAGCCAATAATTCCACACTTTATTAAAACATAGAGTAAAAGCCTCTCAACTCAGTCTTCTACTACAAATTCCCCCCTTTTCACTGTATCAGGGGTTACATTATATAAACTGTTACATGACTGTTCAGTTCCTCCCTGAGGACCGTTTTATTCTTAACAAAAATCCTAATTACATAATATTCTATCAACAGAAACTAAACAGATGGACATGAATCAAACTATTCGACTTCTACAGTTACTGAACTAACCCTAACTGCTCTAAGTGCAACATACAACTAAGGTATTGACACCTTTCTGTTACATTTATGAATAATTTCAAACCCCTCTAGCCACAACATGTGGAAAATTCTCTCACATTGCTGGCTAGTGTCCAATGCCCTTGCATCAGACTCCTGAGGGAAAATTTCTTCATGGACTCCTATCCATGAGCTCTTTCACAGAACTGCCTAGCTTCTGCAACATAACTTTAGTCACCCAAGTAGCATCTTCATCTGGCTGGTCCTTCCACTTGACCAAGTACTGGAAATACTCTTGTCCTATATTCCTTTTGAACACCTTCTTGTCCAAGATCTTCTCTGGCTGTAATGGTTGTGATGGAGGTAACTGCTTTACCCACTCAATCTGTTCTTTGTCTGCTGGTCCTTCATCTGTGCCACCATCTTCATACCTGTACAAATATGCAACATTAAATATTGGAGATATCCCAACACCAGGAGGCAATTCAATTTCATAAGCATTAGCAGAAAATTTTCTCAGTATCTTGCATGGCCCTATCTTCTTGAACTTCAATTTTTTATACTACTTCTTTGGGAATCTTTCCTTCCTCAAGTGTGCCAAAACCAAATCTCCAACTTCAAAATTGACTTCTCTTCTGTTCAAATCTTCTCTGCCCTTGTATTTGATGTTGTTTCCTTGTAGTTGTTGTTTTACCTTGTAGTTGTTGTTTTACCTGCTGATGTATGGCTTGGATTTCTGAAGCAAATTCTTCTCCATCAACACTCCTCAACTCTGCCTTTCCCAAGTTCCTCAGTTTAGATATTCCTCCGGGGTGCATTTCATAAACAATATGGAATGGGCTCTATCCTGTACTTCTGTTTGGTGAATCATTGTATGCATACTCTGCCTGTGGAAAAATATGATCCCACTGTTTGGGATGCTCTCCTGTAAGGCTTATCAAAAGATTACCAGACTTCTATTCACTACCTCAGTTTTCCCATCAGTCTGAGGATGATAAGCTGAGCTGAAGCTCAGATTAGTACCAAGCTTCTTCCACAATGTCCTCCAAAAATGGCCAACAAATCTAGTGTCTCTGTCATAAACAATACTCTTGGGAAACCCATGTAATCTAACAACTTCTTTGAAAAAAAAGTTAGCAACATGAGTAGCATCACTGGTTTTATAACATGGAATAAAATGTGCCATCTTGGAACATATGTCAACTACAACAAAGATTGCATCATTCCCTCTCTGTGTCTTGGGAAATCCTAGAATAAATTCCATACTCACCATATCCAAAGGCCTGTCTGGAATAGGCAATGGAATGTACAATCCTGCATTCTGGCTTCTCCCCTTTGCATATTGACAAATTTTACAATTCTTCACAAAATTCTCCACCTCAGACCTCATCTTCGGCCAAAAATAAAAATGGCTCAGCTGCTCATAAGTTTTATCAACACCAAAATGTCTAGCAAGTCCACCACTATGCTTTTCTTTGATTAAATTCTCCCTCATGGAACAATTTGGTACACACAATTGGTTTCTTCTGAATATTAAGCCCTCTTGCAATAAATAATCGAACCACTGACTCCTATCTGTCAAAACAGGGTTACAACATGCTTCAAATGCTTATTTGAAATCTGAATTTGTTTTATAAAGTTCCTTAAGAAAATCAAATCCCACCACTTCAAATTGGTTTTCTTGAACAAGCATGTTTCTCCTACTCAAAGCATCATCTAACTTATTTTCTTGGCCACTTATATGCTTCAAAACAAAATTACAACTCTGGAGATATTCAATCCATTTGGCATGTTTATGATTCAATTTAGGCTGCTGCATAATATACTGTAAAGCATGACTATCTGAATAAAGCAAAAACTCCTTAAACATTAAATAATGCCTCCACTTCTTCAATGCCTACACAATTGCATAAAATTATTTCTCATAAGAAGAGTACTTTCTTCTTGTCTCATTTAGCTTCTCACTGAAGTATGCTACAAGCCTATCATCTTGACTCAACACAGCTCCAATGGCTTCTCCACTGGCATCACACTTCACTTGAAATGGTTTGTTAAAATCAAGTAAAACTAGAACATGCTTTTCAATTATCATTTGTTTTAAAAGCTTAAAATTAATTTATGCTTCAACAGTCCATTTAAATGGCTGTTTGTCCTTCTTTATTGTTTCTATGATGGGTGCATTAATATTGCTAAAATCCCTTATGAATTTTCTGTAAAAACTGGCAAGTCCATGGAAATTTCTTACCTCAAAAACACTTCTCGGTGAAGGCCACTCCACAATTGCCTTGACCTTTTCTGGATCCATCTTCAGTCCTTCAGCAGAACAACAAAACCCAGATATACCAATTCTTCTTTCATGAATGAACATTTCTTTAAATTTATCAGCAACTTCTCTTGATGTAACTTCTTCAAGACATAATTAAGATGCCTTAAATGTTCTTCCTTTGTTTTGCAGAAAACTAATATGTCATCTAGATATACTATTACAAATTTACCAATAAATTCCTTTAACACTTCATTCATGAGCCTCATAAAAGTACTAGGTGCATTTGATAACCTAAAAGGCATTACCAACGACTCATACAGTCCTTCATTTGTTTTAAAGGTAGTTTTCCATTCATCACCCTCCTTTATCCTAATCTGATGATATCCACTTTTCAAATCTAATTTTGAAAAATATTTTGCTCCACTCAAACAGTCCATTAAATCTTCAATCCCGGGTAAAGGAAATCTATACCTGATTGTTATCTTGTTGATTGCTCTTGAATCAATGCACATTCTCCAACCTCCATCTTTCTTTGGGCTCAACACTGCAGGTACTGCACATGGACTCAAGCTTTCTCTGATCAAACCTTTTTCAACCAATTCCTGCACTTGTTTCCTGATTTCTTCATTCTCTGTGGGAGTCATCCTGTAGGTTTCTTTGTTTGGCAGATTTGATCTTGGAATCAAATCTATCCGATGGATGCTTTTTCTTACAGGTGACAATTCATTAGGCAAATCATCCACAAAAATATCACAATAATTGTCCAGCATTTCTTGAATCTTAATTGGCAAATCAGAAATTTTTTTGGAAGTAAGCACTACTTTAGGTTTTCAAAATAAAGAAACATTTACCTCTTCCTCTTCAATCTGCTGTAATTACTCTTTCCCACTCAGCAATAAAGTCTTTGGATCAGACTTTTTGCTTGATGGTTCTCCTTCCTCCATAGGTATCAATGTGTGGTGTAATCCATCCTTAAAGAACTTGTAAGTGTTCTTCTTACTATCATGTACTACTGCTCTGTCATACTGCCAAGGTCTGCCCAGCAGTATGTGACACACATCCATAGACATCACATCACACGTGACCTTTTCTTTGTAGCTACCCATCTGCAACTCTATCTCACATTGCTCCTTCACAATCAGCTGGTGTCCTTTATGAAGCCATGACACCTTGTAGGGTGTTGGATGTTCCCTTCTCTTCAATTTTAGTTTCTCTATCATCTATTTAGAGACCAGATTGTCTGTGCTTCCACTATCAATGACCAACTGACAGCATTTCCCTTGGACTTTGCACACACTTCTGAACAAAGTCTTCCTCTGTGCTAGTTCAGTAGCTTGCTTCAACGGGACTTTATTGACCACCAAATATTCTCCCTTCTCTGGCATAATTGCCTCTTCTGTTTCAGACAACCTTGCTACCTCTTCTCTAGCCTAAGAAACAATTGCATTTCTCTGGCCTGTACCCACATTCTCTAGGCATTCATAGTGTTTATATCCCAACTGAAGACATCTATAATACCTCGCTTTGCTTCCTCTGTTTCTGCCTCCTCTTCCTCTGTAGGAACTCCTTCTGCCCCTTGCATCACCCTCTGTGGATTCATTCTGAGGTGAGCTACTACTAGCTCCATCCCTTGGTGCTGTAGACCTTCCTCTACCACCCTGACTTCCCTTTCCTCGGAAAGTACCTCTTCCTTTGGCAGACTTCTTTCTTAGGAGTTTCTCTTCAGCTTTCAAGGCCATTTGATAAGCCTCTTCAACTGTCTTAGGAGAAAAAATACCTATATTATATTGGATCTCCAACTTGAGACCATTCACATACCTAGAAAATTTCTCTGCCGTGTCCTGAAATTGTCCAGCTCTTATACTTACTCTATAAAACTCTTCTGTGTATTCTTTCAATGTCAGAAATCTCTGTCTTAGGTTCTGCATTTGTCTAAACAATGTAAGCTGATAATCACTAGGAAAAAACTTACCTCTTAGCTTTGCCACCATTCTGGTCCAAATCTTGATTGGTTGTTTACCAGATCTCCTTCTCTCTGCTTGCACTCCATCCCACCAAAGTGCTGTGTATCCCTTCAACTTGTCACTACAAACTTGAATTTTTTGTCTTCACCCATCTCTTCATAATCAAAACATTTTTTCATCTCATTGATCCAGTCTATCAATTCCTCTGGATTCAACCCTCCTGCAAAGCTTGAAACTTCAATTTTAGGCTTGAATGTAGACCCCAGAATTAGACTTAAAGAGTCTCAGCTCAGGAGGAATCTCAACATTCTCTCCTGCCTCTTGTTTAGTTTTAGGTTCACTGACATCCTTAGGATCTCTTGGGTGGCCCAATTCCACCACATCCAGTCTGGCTTGGACCCGCTGCAAGGTCTCCAATACTTCTGCATTGGCAACTGGCCTGCCTCTTCTTCTACCAGCACCTATGGCAACTCGGACAGCCACGCTGGAATTCTTCTTCTGGTTTTTTTGGAAGTCAGTTCAGTCTCTGCAAATGTCTTGAAATCTACTCTGATACCACAAATTATAGCTAAAATGGGGTGTAGGAGCTAAGGAGAGCTGGTCTCTCTTTTCTCTGGGTTTACTTTCACCATGGGAGTCTCCTCAATTTTCATTTTTTTATTTCATTTATCAAATTCGTGGAATTTGATAACGAAATACCATAATCTAATGGTATATAACCCCTAAAATAATATTACCCTTGGCTATTTTCAAATAAAGCGCTCGTATCTATATTTCCACTTTAAAACACTTTAGCTATTGTTTGAGACCCCTTTTCGAAATATTACACTACGGTAATGAACCGCCGCTTCACACCTTTTTGAACAATATCTAAGTCTTAACCTTAGGACTGTAAAACTCATCTATATTCCGATTTAAGCACTTAATACTATAAAAAATGGTTCGATACCTTTGAACAATACTCAAGCGCTTATAATATTTACAACCATTGGAATGGTTATTTCAACCCCGCATTAAAATTTTGCTCGGGCCCAACATCAAAACTTATTAAATAAACATTTACCAACACAAAAGCGTTGGGCCATACCTTGGCTTAACCTCCGTGCACTTCACTGCGCTATAGCCCTCGGATCTGTCGTCCTCTAGATCGAACGGTTTGGCAAACTCTTGTGTTTTTTCACGGGATGAAGGTTAACACTCAGAAAAAATGTGAAATGGGTGGGTTTAAGTAGATGACGTGTCAGATTATAACAGGATCGCGTTTTTTTTTAGAATTCACCCCCGGACTCAAAAGCGGTGCGAAATGGGTAGTATTGTTTCACAAAACCACCAGCTGGTATTTGAACAGTGTCAGCCTGAATTTCCACGCGAATTTGGATTATTCCTTCAACTCCCCTTCTCCGCTTGACTTGTGAATGACTCCACTGATAGCGTTTAACCAAACAGCAGACAATGCATTTTCTCTGACAGACAGAGTTTTACTACCCTTGAAATAAATAGAGAATCACTGCAATCACGTTCAAACAACGGAACTAACTCTCCGACCCCTTTCAGGGTTTCTATACAAAACAACACATTCAATTAAGCTCCGAGAACATGAGTTCAAAGACAGGGAGAAACAAGGAGGTCTTCGCTCAGAATCGATTCTTCTAATTTATACACAGAGTTCACAAATTGAAGGAATGAGTCCTTCGAGAGAATTTTCAACAACATACATAGATAGCCAATAATTCCACACTTTATTAAAACAGAGAGTAAAAGCCTCTCAACTCAGTCTTCTACTGCAAATTCCCCCCTTTTCACTGTATCAGGGGTTACATTTTATAAGCTGTTACATGACTATTCGGTTCCTCCCCGAGGACCATTTTATTCTTAAAAAAAAGCCTAATTACATAATATTCTATCAACAGAAATTGAACAGATGGACATGAATCAAACTATTCGACTTCTACAGTTACTGAACTAACCCTAATTGCTCTAAGTGCAATAGACAGCTAAGGTATTGACACCTTGCTGTTACATTTCTGAATAATTTCGAACCCCTCTAGCCACAACATGTGGACAATTCTCTCACATTGCTGGCTAGTGTCCAATGCTCCTGCATCAAAAGGGGATCTAAGCTAAAAGGTAAGTACCCTCTTATTTGTTTCAATTGTGGAAGAATAGGTCATTATGCTGCAAAATTTCCTCATAAACATGATAGTGATGATGAAAAGGACTCTAAAAGAATGATGTACAAAAAGAAAGGGTTTAATAAGAAGAACTTCTTCTCCAAAAAAGATGAGTCTGATGAAGATGAATTTGTAGTCATAAAAAAGAAATCAACTAGAAATGTGCATCATTACAAAGAAAGTGATGATGAATCAGATGAGGAAATTAATTATGTTGGAAGCAAATAAATGCTATTCATGGAATTTAGAAATGATGATGACTCAGAACTAGAAGATGAAAGAAACATGGATAGTTTGCTAATGAATGCCATTGAAGAAAATGAGAATCTACAAAAGAAGATAATTTCTCTCAAAATAGAAAGGGAGGAAGTAAAAAGAAGGGAAGACTTCTTGAACATTAAGCTAAAAGAGAAGGATGATATCTGTGAAAAACGTGAAGCTGAAATAATATCTCTAAGAAAGGAATTAGAGCAAGTTAAAAGGAGTTGGCAAAGCTCTCTAGCTCTTGACAACATTCTTAATACTCAAAAACCTCAACATGAGAAGTATGGAATTGGTTTCAAAGGAGAATCATCAAGTACAAAGAATGATTTCAAAAGTTATGTTGATGTACTCTCTTGCCATCCAAAAGAAGAAAAGTCATCTCGTCAGGAACAAAGTCCCATCTCAAAGCCAAGAATTGAAGAAAGAGAAACTCCAAGGAAGAATTTTGGTTCAAGCTATGGATACTACAACAGCTATCAAACTGTTTTTCTTGGGCATTGTTACAATTTTAAAAACTTTGGGCATCAAGCTAAGCATTGCAAGGCTCATAAGAATGAAGCACCAAGATTGAATGATAAAAAAAACCAACAACGTGGTCCTAAAGAGAAAGTACAAATCCAAACTTACAATTCCTTTGATCCTTTGGCTAAGTTTGATCTGTCTTGCTCATTATGTGATAATTATGATCATAATGAACAAAATTTCCCTCTCAACAGGGAGAAAGCTAAAAATGTAAATCTCAAAACTGATAAATGTGGCCTAGCTCTATGTGCTCATAGTGAAGAAAATCATTGGTTCGTGGATAGTGGATGCTAAAGGCATTTGACAGGTGACCAAAATAATTTTATCTCATTGAACAATAAAAATGGAAATGTATCCTTTAGAAGTGGATCCGCTAACATCACTGGAAAAGGAATTTCTACCCTTGTCAATGGATTAGGAAAGGCTCAAAATACCTTGCTGGTAGAAGGGCTCAAACACAATCTCTTAAGCGTTAGCCAGATTTGTGACCAAGGACATAATGTTGTCTTTAGTACAAAAAAATTGTGAAATAAGAGACTCATCCTTGGGAGAAATTGTGGCGAAAGGAGTAAGAACACTAGATAATTTTTACATTCTCAGTAGAATCCAAGAATATAAATGTTACTTAAGTCAAACATATGAAAGTTGGTTATGGCACAAGCGATTGGGGCATACAAGTTTTGATAACCTAGTCAACATCAACAAAATTAATGCAGTAAGGGATATTCCAAAAATGTGCAAACCAAATCAAGTTGTATGTGGCCCATGCCAACATGGAAATAAAACTAGAACTAGCCACAAAACTAAGGAGTTCTCAACAACAAAACCTTTGGAAATCATTCATGCAGATTTGTGTGGGCCAACTAGAACTCCATCTCTTCAAGGTGAAAGGTACTTTTCTCTATTTGTTGATGACTATACTATAATTATGTGGATATATTTCATAAAATATAAATCCGAAGCATTTGAATTTTTTAAGAATCTTAAGGCTCTCATTGAGAATGAGAAAGATTCCAAGATTAAATGTCTTAGAATGGATACAGGAGGAGAATTCACCTCAAAAGAATTTGATGAATCCTGTAAAGATCATGGAATCGAAAGAGAAATATCTACTGATAGGACACCCCAGCAAAATGGAGTAGTTGAAAGAAGGAACCGAACCATTCAAGAAATGGCAAGGACAATGCTACTAACAGCTGATTTGCAACCAAAATTTTGGAGAGAAGCAGTTGGCACTGTAGTTTATACCTTAAATCGAACTCAATTAAGACCAAATAATGAAAAGAATCATTATGAATTATGGAAAGGAAGACCTGCTTCAGTAAAATATTTCATGGTTTTTGGAAGAAAATGTTTCATAAAAATAAATGATGACTCACCAAGTAAATTTGATTCTAGATTTGACGAAGGAATATTTCTTGGATACTCCACTAGGAGCAAAGCTTACAAATGTTATAAAAATCATCTATGAAGAATAGTGGAAAGCATTGATGTGAAGATTGATGAAGGCCTTCTAGAAAAAATAATTGAAGATCATGAAGTTGAGCCTTTCTTTGAACAAAGTGAAGAAGAAGAATCTGAAAAAGAAGAAGAGAATGGAGAACCTCAAAGTGAACCTTCACAAACTCTCTCTAAGATCAAGTTTATTCAAAGGCATCATTTGGAAGAACAATTCATCGGAAATATAGATGAAGGAATTCAAACTCGAAGAAGGATGATAAAAACCCCAAGAAAAAATGATGTTTCTCTATTATCTTTAATAGAACCTAAATTTTTTTCTCAAGCAAGCAAAGATCCTTATTGGATAAATGCTATGGAAGAAGATATGTCTCAAATCGAAAAAATGAGACTTGGGAACTGGTACCTTGCCCAAAAGATAAAAATATAATTGGAACAAAATGGGTATTCAAAAACAAGATGAATGAATATGGACAAATCATCAGAAATAAAGCCACACTTGTCTGCAAAGGATACTCACAAATCGAAGGAATTGACTTCGAAGAAACCTTTGCAGTAGTAGCTCGAATGGAAGCCATAAGAATGCTTTTAGAGTTTACTTGCTCAAAATGGTTCAAGGTTTATCAAATGGATGTAAAATCAACATTCCTGAATGGAGATCTCAAAGAAGAAGTTTACATGGAGCAACCATAATGATTTGATCTTGCTGAAGGAAAAGACTTTGTATGCAAACTAAAAAAGGCCTTGTATGGATTAAAACAAGCCCCTAGAGCATGGTATGCAAAGTTGGATCACTATCTACAACAAGAAGGTTTCAAAAAGTGAGTGGCAGGTAGCAATATCTACATGAATATGGACAAGGAAAAACGTCTGATCACTCTTTTTTACGTTGATGATCAAATCTTTGCCAGCAATGATGAAGAAATGAGCCATGAATTTCCTCTAAATATGTCCAAAAAATTCAAGATGTCAATGATTGGTGAGTTGTCTTACTTTCTTGGGCTACAAATATCTCAAACCTCTGCAGGCATGTTTATATCTCAAGCAAAATATCTTAAAGACATGCTCAAAAGATATGGGATGGAAGATTGTTCACCTATGAGCACACCGATGACCACAGATTGTAAATTAAGAAAATATGATGATATCCTTCTCATATATGCAACTCTTTACAGGTAAATAATTGGAGCTCTCCTATACTTAACTGCTACAAGACCAGATATTATGCAAGTTGTAGGAATGGTAGCAATCCCATCTAGCAGCTGTGAAGAGAATTCTCAGATATTTGAAAGGAACGATTGATTTCAGTCTTTGGTATCCTAAGAGTTCAACTCTTATTGTGACAAATTACTCTGATGCTGATTGGGATGAAAGTGTGGATGATCGAAAAAGCACCAAGGGAAATGCACTCTTTATGGGAGATTGTCTTGTATCTTGGCTCAGCAAAAAGAAATCATATATATCCCTTTCTATAGCTGAAGCTGAATATATAGCTGTTGTTGATTGTTGTACACAAATTCTATGGATGAAGGAAGCCTTCAAGGATGTCGACATAGAAACTAAGCAACCAATTACTATTTTTTGTGACAATACTAGCGCCATCAGTCTTTCAAAGAATCCGATGATGCACTCAAGGAACAAACATATTCCAATCAAATACCACTTTCTCCGCGAACAAGTTGCTAAACAAAATATCAGATTGGAATACGTCAATACAAAAGAGAAAATTATGGATATCTTTACAAAACCCCTTCCATGAGAAGAAAAGATGGGGGTCATTTCTCTTGCATCACATTAAATCAAGCAGCATGTCAGGGGTACAGTATGTTAGGGGGAGAAGCATGATAGGGGGAGCACATTAACACCCCATTTCCATTGATGTCAAAGGGGGAGAAAAGAAAAATATTGCCATCCAATGACAAAGGGGGATATTGTTAAGCAAGATTGTCATTGATGGAAATAAGACGCTAGATAATGATGAATGACCATGCTTAAGATGATCATTTGAACAACGAAGGACTACATAAAAAGCCTACCCTCTGCCCTACCTCCATTTATGTTCCTATAAATGACCAGTCACAATAAAAAGCTTCTTTCCACCATGTTAGAGTCATTATTTCACAAAGAGCCTTACACTATCTGAAAGAGGATTGTTTCCTCTTTCCAACAAGCCCTCACATGCCTCCAAATTCCTTGTGGTTAGGGAGAAATCAAATTTTTAATTCAAAAGGTAAATATATATTCACTGAGCCGACTTCACCTTGCTTACTCATGTCGGATGCCGTAACATACCTTTTAGTTTTTGGCATACCTCTATTATATAACATTCATCCTTCATTCTCTAAATCATCTCGGTGAAGACAACTTAGAACAGGAGGTGATAAGAAGTTGTTATGTATATTTTATTAATTATTAGTTAGATATAGTTATCTTAGGTTTTATTAAGTGAAAGGGCATGATCAAAGATCATGCCTCTTCACCAAGGGACACCATGAGGCTATATTTAAAGCCTCGGTGATTCCCCATTGTAATCATATCTCATATCTCATCTTTTATAAATAATAATATATACTTATTCAAGTTTACCAGAGTTTTTACACTCCATTGGTATCAGAGCTACCCAAATTTGATGGTAATGAAAAAAATAGCATTGCATGGCTTAATAAAGCAGAAGAATATTTTGAGATTTATGACATTACTAGTGATGACGAAAAAATTAAACATTCTTCCATGAAAATGGAAGGAGAAGCATATAATTGGTATATGTGGTGGAAAAAGACGACACTCGCTATCAATTGGAGGAAATTTAAGGATGCATTCTTCAAAAGGTTTCAAGGCATAAAAGAAGAAATTGTTTTTTCAACGTTTATCAAATTACGCCAAAAAGGAGATGTGGATGAGTACACTCGAGAATGGGAGACCTTGGAAACACGAGTACTAGGATTGTCAGAATCTCGTCTAATCCAGTCTTACATCACAGGACTTAAAATCCACATACAAGAAGAGCTCGAACTACATGAAATTACGTCCGTAGAAGTAGCAAGGCAAAAAGCAAAATCTGCTGAAAAGAAATTTGAAAGATTATCAAAACCAGAAAAAGTATATTCGAGACAAAGATTTCCTCAATCTAAAAATATAGATGACACAAAATATGTCCCACTCCATCTTCGTGAAGAAGAAAAAAATAGTGTGGAAAAACAAAGAATGAGAGAGGGCAAGTGCAAGCGTTGCGGTGAAAACTGGGACCCTAAGCACAGATGTGCTAATGAAAAAGCGAAAAATCTATACAGTTGTGAAGCAACTAATGACGCTAACAATAATGATTCATATATAGAAGGATTAGAAGACAACTTAGAGTTCTCTCCAGAAGTGTATGGGGAAACTATTCCGCAAGTGTCATTATTAGCTATGACAGGCATATCACAACCTCAAACCCTAAGGTTAAGAGGAAATATCAAGAACAACAACATAATGGTTCTCGTCGACACTGGCAGTACCCACAATTTTCTAGATTAAACCATGGCAAAAAGACTTAACATATTTACCTTCCCCATGCCTAATATGAAGGTAATGGTGGCCGATGGTAAGAAGATTGAGAAAGTAGGGAAATGCCATAAGGTCAAACTACAGATAAAAAACTTTCATTTAGAATCTCCATTCTACACCGTTCCATTACGAGGAGTAGATGTGGTCTTAGGAATTAAATGGCTACAAACTTTAGGTACTTATTCTGCCAACCATCAGAAGCAGTTTATAAGTTTTAAGTGGAAAGGGCAGAAACACAGGTTGTATGGATTCCAAGCCCCAGAAGATCAAGTCGTATATTCCTCTCTGATGACGAAGATGATTCAAATATGAGCGCCAACATCTACAGTACAATGTCATCAGTTAGAAATGTTATCTTCAAAAGGGAGCCACGAAGAGTCATCAGAAGAATAAGGACTAGTTCAGACACATGAAAAATTATTCCAGGATCTACCCATAAAAGTGCCTCCAGAAAGGAAAATCAAACATCCAATAGAAGTCAAGACAGGATCCAACCTTGTTGATATCAGATCTTTTCACTATCCAGATCAACAAAAGATTTAACTCGAGAATATGCTCCACGATCTTTTTAAAATATGGGAAGCAAGAGCCCACCGCTCAAGAAACCCAGGCGTTCGTCAAAATTGTCCATCGTGACGTATGCTTTGAGGACAAAGCATCTTTAAGAGAGGGGAAATGTTATGTATATTTTATTAATTATTAGTTAGATATAGTTATCTTAGGTTTTATTACGTGAAAGGGCATGATCAAAGATCATGCCTCTTCACCAAGGGACACCATGAGGCTATATTTAAAGCCTCGGTGATTCCCCATTGTAATCATATCTCATATCTCATATTTTATAAATAATAATATATACTTATTCAAGTTTACCAGAGTTTTTACACTCC
>JAXQQM020077773.1:0-15065 GCA_034641835.2 Pinus albicaulis | reverse complement strand
TTGCATCAGAGTTACTGGGTTAGAGTATCACATTGCATTTGAAAGTCTTCAAGATGAATGAGGTGTTTCTATCCTTTCAGTGTTGATTTCTTTTGCCTTATGATATTCGCTTTAAAATTGCTATCATTTATATATATTTGTTTTCACAATGCTTCCTTTTATATATCATTTATGAGTATAATTGAAACGTTATCTTTCATAAGTGTATATAGATGGTATACAATGATGAATGCAATATGTTAATACAACTCTGTTTAATTTCTTAAACAGAGTTATCTTTATTTGTTTATGCACATTTCAATTTAAATAATAATACATTTTCATGGTTATTGTTAAATTGAAACAATCTTAAGTTGTATTCACATATAATTACCCGGGTTAGTGTTAGAATTTCTTTATCAGTATTTAGTTTAAATTAGATAGTTTTATTTCAGTTAATTTAGTCCCATTTCCACCCATCCAAACCAATCCATTTAGTTATAAGGAAATTGGTCCTTTAAATCCAGTCGGAGCCACCATACCAAACGGAAAAGGAGTTGTCTTAAGGTCCCGACCGGGTGGTTTTCCCCGATGTTTGAAGTAGCAATTTTCTAGGCTTCAACACATAAGAACAAAAAGTAGTGGCATTTAGACTTGCCTTTTCCTTGGCCTTTTTTGTGGGGTTCATTTTCTTTTACTTTTTTGGCCATTTTTTATTCTTTTCACCCTTTGATTTTTCTTTTAGGGTATACCCTCTTTACATTTTTTAATTTTTTTTAATTTTTTGACACTATGGAAAACCTTTGCAACAAGGAAAGGTATGAACATATTACATAGCCCATCAAGTCAATCATGATATATGACACCTATTGGTATAGGAGCATAAAATTATCCATAGAGGACAAAAATTAAATGTTTCAGTCACTCCAATAGTACATTAACACTCTTAGCCAAACACAACACACCATAGACCAACATGCCTTCCCTCATTATGCAATTTGGCCTTCATTTTGAGAAGATTAGGAGTTGGAGGGTAAGCATGATGAGGGTGAAATTTTTTCAAGACGAGTTTCCCATAAGGATAAGAACTTTAATTAGAAATAGCATCACAATATTAACCACTCAATCCTTATCATTCCCACACCATTAAAAAACCTTAAAATTTCATTCTTAAAATCTCTTGTGTAATTTCCTAATGTCATTCAAGTAGAATATCGCAATTACTTATGGTAGTAATGATGCAATAATTTTTTTATTTTCTTAAAGGAACTCCTTGTAGACACACACCCCATCAAACATAAATCATCCAGTCAAAATGAATGGAAATGAATGAATAAGAGGGTGTGTCAACGAGTGTCATGCATGCCAAGGGGGTAGTGACAAGGCATGCTAGGGAATGCTAGGGAATGTCAAGAAGCATCAGGGCGTGCTAACATGTGATAGGTAGTGCTAGATAGTGCCAAGGAATCCCAGTGCATGCCAGGCATACCAAGACATGCTAGTGCATGCCAGGAATGCCAAGAAATGCCATGTATTAAGGCATGGCAAGATGTGTCAGGTGTCTGGGTATGCGAACGTGTGTCAGGGAGTGTCAGGAGACAAAAGGTAACACCAAGTTAAAATGAAAATAAATGAAGGCATATTAGGGTTAATAATTTATGACCTTACCTTTTCAATAGGGGCATGCTAGGCATACCAAAACTAGTGCCAATACATGCCAAGGGTCAAGTGCTAGCATGTCTGAAGTGACAAATCATCCTCTATTTCTTCTCTCTTAATTTTGAATAATTAATCTGAAATAAATTTTATCTTAAACCATGCCAGGGAATTCCAGGGAATCCAAAAGCATCCCAAGAATTGTTAAGTGCCACCAAGTGCCAAGAGCCAATATGTGCCAAGGAGTTATGGGGCATGCTATGGATCTTTAGGTTTGCTAAGGATGGAGTGACAAAATATGCTAGATAGTTCCAAGGCATCCTAGAGTGCTAAGGAAACATACTAATATGTGTCAAGTGGAAATTTCTATTTTAGTTTTAGTGAGTGTCAGGGAAACACAAGGGAGTACAATGTCAAAATTCATGGAAATGAATGAAAAAGAGTGTGTGACAGGGAGTTTCAATGTGTTCTTGGTGTTATAAGGAGGGAGTGACATGGTATGCTAGGTAGTGGTAAATCATGCTAGTATTCCAGATTTCCATGCGTCTAAGATGTGCCTGGTGCCAAGGTATGCCAACACATGCTAGGAAGTGTTAGGGATTACTATGGACACAAAAGGGAGCACTAGGTCAAAATAATGCATGAAAATGAATGATTAAGGGATTGTGATAAGTGTCCATGAGTTCCGCGTGTGTTAAGGAGGGAATGATAAGGTATGCTAGGGAATGATAAGGCATGCTACAGGCCATGGAAACATGCCAAGATGTTCCAGGTGCTAGGGTGTGCTAATGCATGCTAGGGAGTGTTATGGAGTGCCGGGGAAAATGATCTGGATTTATGCAGGAACACAACAGAATACAGAAATAACCATAAACATAGAGATGCAGTGGAAATAAGGCTTCATTTCATTAATATCAAATAACAGAAATATGCTTACAAACATAATGGAAATAAAATAGCTAGGGTGTTGGTAGTGAATCTCTCAGAAGAGATGTGGTGGCTACAAACCTCTGAACTGTGTTATAATGAGGCTCGAGGGCCTATTTATTATGGAGAAACAATGGAGAACTCCAAACGTCCAAAAGCCTAACCCTAGGAGATGAAGCGCTAAAAATATGGGCCCCGTTTGGGTAAATTGGTGTTTCAATTTCCCAGGGATGTAACTTCGGCATACTATCTCTGTTTGATTCCAGGACCTGAAAAATTGCTAAAAATAGTAAGTTGTGCCGAAACTGAAAAAATGAAAGAGACAATGGTGGGGTCCCAAGTGGAATAGGCAGGTGACCACCAATATCCGCTTGGATCATTCCTCCTCCCTTAGGAAGCAATGGTCACCATTGCATTAAGTTCCTCCATGAGATGAGGAAACTTCTGCTGAACTTGGTCCCTGGTGAACCACTTTCCTTGGTGCAAGAGTTGGCCAGCTTTGACAACCTAATACAGTTGGATATTTTTTTGGCGAGTTTTCTTGATTTGCATGTCCATGATACAATCTATGGTGGCTTGTTCCATGCAGTTTGGGTTTAAATCTGTTGGTGTGAGTTGTTCTGCAATGTCAGAGGTGTCCAATAGAGGTGGGAAGTAAGGACGAAGGTGGTCCACATTGAATACTGGGTGCAAACCAAGGAATGGTGGAATACTGAGCTCGAAGGCATTGTTCCCTACAACCTTGGTGATGGTGTACGGCCTGTATTGGAGCGAGTGAAGCTTGTGATGGGGTCCAGTGAGGCACTCCTTTTACAAATGTAGCCACACTTTGTTGCCCACCTGGAAGTTGTGTGGCACCTGATGTTGATCATGGTGTTGCTTGTACTTAGCATTGGCTCTGTCCAACATGTCATGAACCTATTGGTGGATGTGATGAATGCGCTCGATGAAGCTATTTTCTTTGTCAACTTCAGACTGGACATGAGTCGAATCGGCCTAAGTAGCCGCAAATGGCATGGCTATGTCAATGGGACATAGTGGCTAGAATCCCAAGCCCACTTGAAAGGGCCTGTGGATGATTGAGCTGTAGAGAGCCCAGTTACAACGATGTTGTACATAGGGGAGGCTCTCGTCCCATGTGTGTGGATGCTTTGAATTGTACATGTGGAGAATGTGTACAATCATTCTGTTGATGACCTCTGTTTGGCCATCTATTTGGGGATGAAAAGCTATTGACTTGGTGAGCTTGGTGTCTAGCATTTACCAGAGGTTGGACCAAAATGTGCTGAGGAACCTGCTATACCAATCTAATATGACAGACTGTAGGATCCCAAAGTGCACCCGCACTCGTTCAAAGAAGAGTTTAGCAGTGGCTTTTGCTGTCATATTCTTCTTGCAGGGGGCCATAATGGCCATCTTTGAGAATCTGTCGACGACCACAAAAACATAGTCATTTCCATTCTCAGTATAAGGCAGGCCCGAAATTTAATCCATGGAGATGGATTCCCAAGGTCAACTAGGGGTAGGTAGCAGAGTATATAGGCCTTGCTTCTTGATGGTCGGTTTTGAATTGACACAAGCAGTGCAAGATCCGATGTGCTTCCTGACATCCTTTTGAAGGTTCAACCAATAGAAACACTTCTGCAATACTGCTACTATTTTCTCGACCCTAAAATTCCCAGTGACTTGAATGTAGTGTGTTTCCCATATCATCTTCAAACGCTCGCTTGAAGGAAAACAAAGGTGTCCCAGGTGAAATAAAAGTGCATCTTGGAGGTAAAAATTTGGAACTTGCATTCCCCCCAAGAGTTCCTTATATGTGTGGCCAAAGTCCGGGTCACTCTCGTAGAGAAGTGGCCATTCATAAGTCTCATGCCCAAAAGAGTTGAGAACAGTGGTAAGCGCCACGATCAGTGGTCGACTGAGGAAGTCTGCAAAATTATTAGTGCTACCCTTCTTGTACTTGATGTTCAAATGAAACCGTTGCAGATATGTGGACCACTTTTGATGGCGATCATTTTGCAACTTCCCTTGTGTCTGTATGAACTGCAGGGGCCGGTGGTCTGTGTGGATGATTTTTTCCTTCCCCAAAATGTAATGCTTCCATTGTCGATAAGCTTACACAATGGAATACATTTCTTTGTCATAACTGGGATAATTGTGAACTGTGTCAGACACTGTCTCACTATGATATTACACTAGATGTCCCAGTTGAGTAAGCACTACCCCAATAGCATAGTCAGAGACATCTATCTCGATCTCAAATGGTTGTTGCAAGTCTAGTAATATGAGAATTAGGGCAAAACAGAGGCGATTTTTCAATCTTGTGAATGCCTTCTATTGAGATTCTGACCAAAAGAATTTTTCTCTCGCTCCTCCCTTGGTGACTTGACTCAAGGGCCAAGTGATATGAGAGAATCCCAACGCGAACCTACGATAGAAATTAGAAAGACCCAGAAAGCTGCAAAGCTCTATTATAGTGGTTTGGGCTGGCCAATCCAAAATGACTTGGATCTTGGTTGGATCCACATTCACCCCCCTTTCATTAATAATGTATCCCAGATATTAAACCTGGGTCATGCTGAAAGTGCACTTCTCCAAATTGGCACACAACTTGTGTTGCCACAATGTTTGGAGGACTTGTCAGATGTGGTGGGGGTGCTCTTCCCAACTCTAGCTGAAGATCAGAATGTCATGTAAGTACACCACTACAAATGAGTTGGTGAATGGCCGCAAGATCTCTTCCATCAACCTCATGAAGGTTGCGGGAGCATTTGTCAACCCGAAAAGCATGACCAGCCATTTAAAAAGGCCTTCCTTGGCTTTGAAGGTAGTCTTCCAAACATCGGAGGGTTTTATTGGTACCTGGTGATACCCAAACTTCAAGTCGATCTTGTTGAAATATTTTTCCCCTTTGAGTTGGTCCAAAATTTCATCAATCCATGGGATTGAGAACCTATTCAGGACAGTGATCTTGTTCAGTGCCCGATAGTCAATACAGAGTCTCCATGTCCCATCCTTCTTCTGTACCAACATGATTAGGCTCCCACAAGGCGATGAACTTGGTCAGATGTGACCTTTTTGCAGCAGCTCCTAAATCTGCCTCTTGATTTGATCATTCTCCAGAACAAAGTACCGATAGATCAGTCCATTGGGTAGCGGTGCACCTCGAGTAAGATCAATCGGGTGCTTGACTTGGCAGTGCAGAGGAACCCCTGTGGGTGAGGTGAAGATGTCCCCATACTCCTCCACAAACTTGTCCATTTGGTGTTATCATGGAGAGGAGCCTTGTCTGGAGGTCGTGGTCACAGTCTTCTTCTTTCCGTGGGGGTGGATCATGAGGAAAATGAATATCCTGGTTTGGGAAATGAACTTACTGCATTTTTTTGCATTAACAAAAGAGATAGTGGCAGGAGGTGGTACCTCTAGTATCCTGTACAACTTATTTCCCAAAGTAAAAATTACAGTGTGATGTCGAGACTCATACACAGCATGATGCTTCCACAAGTAAGGTTTTCCTAATAATACATCAGAAACATCAATAGGAGCAATGTCACATAATACCTCATCCGTGAAGGGCTTGATGCTATATGGAAGGCAGCACTGCTGGCTGACGCAGAGATCTCGTCCTTGGGGAAGCCACTCGATGGTGTATGGATGGGTGAGATGTGGTTGGCAAGCCCAACTGCTTCATGAAATCTGCTGAAATGAGGTTATTTTGGCTCCCATTACCGACAATGAACTGTACCGGGTAGCCTTTACCCACGTCTGGGAGTGGAAGAGATGTTCCTCCTCCTTCTGGATCTTCGTAGTGGCAACAGTGGCGTTGGGCTCTACATCAATAATATGTTTCTCTTTCTCATTCCCCTTGTCAAGTTCTAATTCAGAGTTAGAGAATGCATCTAACTCATAAGCCCTAATCTCTGCCACTAGCGACTGCTTGGCCTGACACTCACTTGTGTTGTGAGTGGAGCTCTTATGGAACTCACACCACTTCCCTGTGTCCTTATTTGGATTTGTGGTGATGTTCTTTGCTTGTGGCTTTGAAAATTTGTCCTGAGCCGCCATGCCTTGGCTCTATCCTTTGTTCTGTGGTTTGGGAGCACCTTTCCCTTGCTTTTGATTCGCAGATCCAAAGTCTCGTTTCTTCTATTTGAATTTCTGCTCAATCTTGGCAGCATACTAGTATGTCGTAGCAAGCCAGGAGATGTCGAGGAACTCCATTTCCTCTTGAATATATCTGTGCAGACAACTGTGATACTTTAGCACCAGATGTTTCTTTGAATCTTTGATACCCAACTTTGTACGTGGGGTATGGAACATATTCGTCAGCTCATGCACATCTTGATCCCTTTGTTGTCGTAGCGTGGTCCATTGTATGTACTTGTCCTCATAGCTCCCCACAGGATAGTATTGTTCCTTCATGGCATCTCAGAAAGAATTCTGAGTGGGTACAACCAAGAACAGAGAGGGTTCTGTATCATCCTTTTTCTCACAGTAGGTTTCCCACCAGTCCTTGACATGGGGGGTATCTTTGAGGAGTGCAAAAATAATCTTCTCCTAGTCGAAAAAATCATGAACTGAGAAATATCCTTCTAATAGATTCAACCATCAATCTGTGACATCTGCATCTATTTGACCCTAAAATATGGGAATGTCAAAATTTACTTGTACCTTAAAGGGAATCACACCTCCAGAGTGGCTGCTGGATGCAGATGTGCTGCCGGTGGGTACCCGTTGAAGGATCTCGGTAAAGTTATCCATCATCATGTTCCTTTGTTTTTCAAGGGCCTCCTTGAGCAATATTTTGATAGGATCTCCTACTCCCTCATTTTTTTTTTGTCGCCCATGGGCGTCCATTAGGGTTTGCGAGGTTGATCTTGCAAAGTTTCCACCAGATCGAGCCCTAACTCCTTATACCCTGACCTCGTTGGGGACATGCAAAGAAGGATCGATAAAAGGTAGACCGCTCTGATACCACTGATCCATATTTATGCAAGAATGCAACAGAATACAAAAATAACCATAAAAATAGAGATGCAGCGGAAATAAGGCTTCATTTCATTAATATCTAATAACAGAAATATGCTTACAAAAATCATGAAAATAAAATAGCTATGGTGCTAGTAGAAAATATCTGAGAAGAGATGTGGTGGCTACAAACCTTTGAACTATGTTACAATGAGGCTCAAGGGCCTATTTATTATGGAGAAACAATGGAGAACTCTAAACGTCCAAAAACCTAACCCTAGGAGATGAAGTGTCAAAACTATGGGCCCCGTTTGGGTAAATTGGTGTTTCAACATCCCAGGAACGTAAGTTCAGAATATTATCTCCATTTGATGCACATGATACATCATTAGAAATATCTATCCGAGGATTACAAATTTCACCACAAATATCGATTCCGGAATGGAATCATATTCACTGGAAAAACGATGCCCAAAAAACATCATTAGGGCCTCAAAATGGCTCGAGAAGTTCAAGACCCGAAAAACTGCTAAAAATAGTAAGTTGTGCCAAAACTGAAAAACTGAAAGAGACAATGGTGGGGTCCCAAGTGGAATAGGAAGGTGACCACCAATATCCACCTTGTTCAGAAAACCAAGGGAGCACTAGTTTCAAATGCATGGAAATGAATGAATAAGAGTGTGTGACATGAATTTCCTAAGATGAGGTATAGGAAGTTCTTAGGTGAGAAAGGCACAGTCTACTTGTAGTAGGTGCAATTGGTCAAGTTGTTGCGGTTAAATCAGGCCAATGTCACATGAAATATAGTATATAAGGACTTGATTTGGTTCCCAACTCGTGAAAAAATGTAAGGCTAGTTGTGAGGGAATGAGGCCAATGTCACCAAAAGTGTCACTGAAAATGGCTTTGGTGACAAACATTAAAGAACCGTCACTATATGAACTTACTACAAATATGTTTTAAGGACCATCACAATATGTTACATTCGTGATGGAGCTTAAAGATATGTCATAGGCATGACCCTCACCAATGTCCTTTTTTCTTGTAGTGTGTGTGAGACTAGTTCATTGACAACAAATTTTCATTACATGGCATGTGTTTCCAATATTGGTTGCTGTATTGGAACTACACTATGAAAGATACAAGGAAATGTTACATTTGTAAACTAATGGTATGTGGTAGGTATTCATCATTTGAAGTCATACTCCACGAAATGATCTCTATAGAATATCTGCTAGGAATAGAATAATGTTCAGGCTTGTTAACAACATTCAAAGTTTAAATGCGATAACTTGAACTGCTTCAATAGGTGGGTGAGGTGCACCTAATTCTACAATTGATGGTGTCTTGCAATAGGCATGTTCATGTTCTCTTGATCCATGTCCTCCTTTCTCTAGTCCTTGTGATACGTCTCATCCATGCTCTAGGTTTCTTCATCCTACAATTGTTAGGTAAATACTTTCACCAATTGGGGCTCCATAATATTCACAAACATAAAAATAAAAATGGATATGCCAATAAAAATTTAGTAAATCTCAAGAAAGCTATGACACTACAACATGAAATTGATTCGAAAAAGATATTTCACTAAGGGGCATGATGTTGAATAGGATTTTCAATCTCTCTATGATTCAGGATTTCTCTCTACATGAGACAAATTCGAACATAGACCTATAATCTATCTACAATAGAGGTATATTTCATATAAAAAAGATAAAAAATACACATCGACATGCAGATATATGGAGGATCTCCATTGCTAGAGATACAAGTTATGAAGTTTGTTAGCCTAGACATTCAATGGCCTTCAATTTTTATGATGCAAGTATTCTTGTAGCATCTTATGTAGGGTTACATTATCACTTATATATCCCACCTAACTGTGGACCTTCCACATCTTCGATGGAAATTTTGTTAACAAACATACCTCAATGACACTAGAATTCAATTCCATAACATAAATTGAGTCTCTTCTCCTCAAGTCACACGCTGCATTTGTAATCCCTTATGCCACCAAGATTCCAATATGAAACGAGGCCTACCCCTTATTTCATCAAATCACAAATTTCACAGTTAGTTCATGTTATGGTTGGTAGCTTGGTACGTACTCCAAACCGTAGGCTAGTGGGTTTTAGAGGAATCAACATAAAAATGTTACTTGTGGCTAAGAACCTAAGCCTACAGTCTTTGCACACAAACATGTTGGTGTGAAATTGATATGAGGATTGATGGTTTAACTGATGGATATGATAGAGGACATATAGATCAAGTAGGGGAAACTAAAATAATCAAAATTGAAGGTCTCTATCATGAGATATGAATTTTTTATGTCAGGTTGGTTGGTATTTTTTTGAACAAGTCATGTTGGCTTGAGATAAATAAGCTCACTAGATTGTTCATTGAATCATTTAAAGAAATGTATAAACATAATAGAAATTTGTACGTGATTTCCTCACATCCAATGTGCAATATCTCATGACATATATACATATGATTGGGCATAGGTTAGAGGTAGATCCTAAGTGAAGTAATAAAGAGCTAGCGAGGCATCTTTGTGACTATTTTACAACACAAGATATTTTTTTTGTAGACCGAGTTTATTGAGTGCAGTTATGGGTTTTTTTTAGTACATTTGGAGTAGTTTTTTGGTGTAATACTCTTTTTCCTTACATGATGAAAGTTTATATTGCATTGCAGAGGATGAAACCTTATGTGGGTAGCCTACAAAGGAGTCAGAGTCCATATGGTAAGTTTCAGTGAGAGTTGAGTTGCGGTAGCTTGTTGAGGGAGGGTTGGAAAACCTATAAGGAGGGTATTTTCGTCTTCAAAGGGAAGTGAAGGGGAGAATATTTGCATTGGAGGAAGGCCATAATTGTATAGTAGGTTTTCGAGGAAAAATTGGGTGTTGTTGTAGCATGAAATTAACACTAATTAGAGCACCAGACCTGTAATAATTGACATCATCCCTAGAAGAGTGAAGAGGTATGTGCTTGTTGATGTATTTGATTTGAAATTGTTGGTAGTGCGTGAGGTCTAGTTTGGAAAATTTATTTTATTTTGTATTGGAAAACCATGGAATGTTGGAGGGCATCGTGAGAGTCGACCAAGTTGACCCTAAGTGTAGTGACGTAAGAAGGACTGTAGGCTTGCTAGAAGTAGCAAAGTTGGAGCAACTTAAAGAAAAACTTACGGAGGATTGTAGAGGCTTTCTTAAAGCCCTAAGAAACACATCTCTTGAAGGTCTAAGGGATTGTTAGAATGGCTAGAAGAGGATCGCAATGGTCTAATTAACCAAGAGTAGTTTGTAGCCCTCAAATTTATTTTTGGAGAAGGAAATTTACAACAGAAAATGGGTAGTCCTCTATTCCCTAAGTTCATTGTTGGAGAATTAAATTCAACAGTGATAGTGGGAAGCCCTTTGGCCCAAAGTGTGTCTTCATCAGTAACAGAAGAATCCACTAGTGGGAAGAAATCCCCAAAAGAGCTAAGGAGTATTAGTGTGTATGTAGCATAGCTAAGGGGGATAATATGGGGTACAGAGGGAGATAACCAAGGGAATAATATGATGTAATAATGTAAGGATGATAAATAAATGGGCCATAGTTAATAAATAAAGTGGTTAATCCACATTATGCAAGGGACGACAAGTATTTTGGGAATATTGTGATAATCCCATTGTATTGGATGTATGGTATTGAGAGGCCCATTGTAATTACCCATGGTATTGTATGTATGAAGCTTATATAGAGGCTATAGAATCTCCATTAAGACATGTTGAGTATTATATGCATTGACAGAAATTAGATTGAGGAGTTTTCTCCTTCCTTAAGGATTATTTGTACATTTTTTCCCTACCTCAAGGGTTTAATTAGTAAAGAAGCCTTTTATAGTATTATATTTCTTTGGAGTTATTTATCTGGTATATTTGGCACTTTATATATTTGCAGTTCATATCTACTACAAGTCATATAAGGTCTCAATGGAGAGTCTCTAGCCTCTATATAGGCTTCATACATAAAATACCATGGGTAATTACCAAGGTTATTTCAAAACCATGCATTCAATACAATGGGATTATCACATTATTCCTTAACTACATGTGGTCCCTTGCATAATATGGGTTAACCACTTTATTTATTAACTATGACCCATTTATTTATCATCATTACATTAGTACATCATATTATTCCATTGGGTAGCTCCCTTTGTACCCCATATTATCTCCCCTAGGTATACTACAATATATAGATAAATAAATAAAGAAAATAGACAAAATCCCAGTAGGATTTGTCATTAACTAGCAAATATTTCATATTTAAATATATATTCCAAATGTTGACCATTAACAAAAAATACAATCATCATGAAATGAAAGCTATGTAGTTGAAACAAGGTAAGTTGGACCAAATACAAAGTTACTTATATGAGGAAAAAAAATGTTTAAAATTACTCAAAGGGAAGAAAAAATGAGTCATTGACATACTTCTAAATAAATACAATTGGAAAATTTGGCCTCAAGGGTTGAACACATAATATAAGTATACCTAAATTCCAATAAAATAATTCTCAGAGCACATTGAAATCAACTGAACTAGTGGACACAAACCCATCTCTTTAAGAACCTGGACTATCAAAACCCTAGAAAGATTTCGACCATACATAGGTTGAGCATCCTCGACATAAAACAGATAATTCTTATAAGAACCTTGAAGTACATGAATCTGAGAAGAAAAAAATTGTGAAACTCCAATATAAGGAGTCAGCATGATAAGGCAACCAGAGCTCTAAACAAACTTTTAAGATATATAAGGAATGGTGTTAAAAACCATTATAGAATTTCAAAATAAATTCTTAAAATTCACGTGGAAAATATATGAGTGGAGAAAATGGAGAAATTAATTTCCTCATTAGCCAGGGGTTGAAGTTCCATAACCCTATTCCTAGTAACATAAAAGAACATTCTTGGATTTTACAGCTAAGAGACAAAAAATAAAATTATGGAACGAGAGTTTGAAATCAGAAATTCAAGGTTTTTGAATTTTTATTCCATGTGTGTGTAAATTGGTATGATATTCTACTGATATTATGGAATATAGAGACATAATTATTGGAAGGGCACCTCAAACCTAGGGTATCCCGTGGGTAAGAAACCAAAAAAAATTAAACTGAGTTAATAGCTAGAATAAAAGAGATTATACAACGAACGAAACTATCTGCGAGTCAAATATTTACAAGAATAAAGCCTACTTGGAATCCAAAAATACGAATGCATATAGGAATTAATCATGGACCTGAGAACAAATTCCTTTCATAAATTGTTATCATAGAATCTACCGAAGCCATTCAAGCATGAGATGATAAAGTTTTTAAAGAGCCTCCACTTGGATGCAATAATAACCCATCATTTTCATGGTAGAAAAACTCAATTGTAGAGCTCATTCCTTCAACAACATACATGAAAATGAAACTGGAATAATTATGTTTTGGAGCTACTCCAAAACTAACCCCAATTACCTTGACTGACGAATTAAATCCTAGGACATTTGGACCATCATTATGTTTAACATAATGGAGCAGTGTGGAAAGTGTACATACCGACATTGTCATGAAAAATCACATGGACCCAGAGAAGCCACACCACCACAAAGGTTAAAGCCTTCAACGTGTACACATAAAAAATCTAGAAACTTCAGAAGAAATATTTAAACAACTTTACCAATAACGAAATGTGAAATAAAGCCGACATATGTTTTCAAACAAAAAAATATGCACATGTAATCTTCACATGCGTGAAGATCCTTTTGCTTAAAATTTGAATATATGGCACAAGAGGTAAAAGCATATGTGAGGTTGAAATGGATAACAATGTCTTGTAATGAATGCAACCATATATAATGGTTATGATATTATATATAATGAGTAAGTCTCACATAAATTTGCAATTATTGAAATGTTGGGTGGACCAACACTTTAATAACAATAGAAACTTATATTATATGTTATAAATATTAAAATAAAAATTACAATAAGATACTATGGAAGGGCACGCTTTAGCTCAAGTTAGACTACAATATTGAAAATACATTTATATCGAAAAAAAAAAGAGTTTTTGCATTAAAACTGAGGAAAATGATAAGAGAAATTACAGGTTTTTAAAATGTTAACGTCATTCGTTATGTTATATATATGAGTAACCTAAAATAGGTAAATTTATTTTGAAAAAGAAAAAACTAGTAGATTTGTAAGAAATGTGAAGATAATATTGAGGGATGTTACAAGTGTTATCAGAGCCAATCTCAAATATTGTGATCTTGGTGCCGACCATGATCGTATCTAATAGTGGATGTTATATATTACAAAGAGAATAGATAAAAGAGAACCAAAATGGCAGAACCCCACATAGACACTAATATAGGAATGCAAAAAAATTATGTGCACTTGTGCTAGTAGGTGCAAGTACCCATGAGGGAATTACTAAATATGATGGAATTGCAAATTTAATTAGTGAATCTTCATGCTACAAATGAACAACTATAGAGGTCAAGTGAAAACTCAAACCGAGTCTAATAGACTGAAACTAATAAAGGATTTAATGACAAACACAAAGAGACTTTGAAATGTTGCAGCTAAAGTAAGCAACACCTATTATGAAATTTTCCTTTTAACAAAAGATTCATGCAGAATATACATAATGTCCAAGGGTCCCCCACTATCAATGATATGTATGGAAACATTCTATGTACCAGCATAGTATTGTAAGAACTCCAAGTAGAGCATAAATCCATCATGGTGGATATAGAAGACATTTTCTTAACCAATATGTTTTTGTTTAAATATACCCTAGTGCTATCTTGAGTTATATTAGCCCTAAAATTGTAGAAGATTGTGATTTAAAGGTTGAAAAGTATGAAAGTTCCTCGTTGGTTCATTTGTCTATAGGCACAAAAAGAAAAATAGTAAGTTAGGGAATGGTATGCGAAACTACATTGGATGGAAATTAGATTGTGGTGGATCTAAATATAATGGAATTAGGCTTATATGACATCCTTATAGGAATGGAGTAGATGGAGGATCATAGGGAAATTGTTAAATTCCTTGAAAAAACAATCACATATACCACAAAAAAATGGTGAAACACAAATCATAAAGGGCATACCTAGGCCCATCTCTATGAATCATATACTTTCATTGAAATCAATGAAAGTTGCAAGTAAATATTGCAAACTCTTTGCAATTAAGGTGGAAGACAACTCTCAAGATAAATCAACTAAGAAACTGGAAGAGCTAGAAGTTATACAACATTATGAAGACGTGTTTCCAAAAGAAATTCATGGTTTTCCATCTAAGAAATCATAATTTATTTCATGTGCCTCTTTTGAAGAAATATATACCTAATTATACTAATAAAATTTATTGGAATGTTGTATAGCTTGAACCTAAAGGAGAGTTCCTAGTTGAGCCTCTACACATTTTGGACATGAGGGGAACCACACTCAGGAATTGAACCATTTCCTAGGTTAAAGTGCAATTAA